>VZSC01001432.1:209654-225788 GCA_013398225.1 Steatornis caripensis
CATTTAGTCCCAAGAGACCAAAGGATTCTTCTAATTAAAAGTGTACTAAATTTAGGATACAGACACTATTAACAGTTGCTTTTCATATTGTAATCCAGAATCACGGACGCTTTAGCCAGAAATAAGACCTACTATTTTTAGTGAACTCTTTAATCATTTCATAAATTCTGATTTTTGTTTGGATTAGTCCTAACCTACCCTTTTTCATTGTTTAGTTCACTTTGTATTTCAGTCTCCTAAGTCACACTCCTTGTGTTAATCACACAGAGGAGGGCTGCAGCTGCCCTAAAGTAATGTGCGTTTACTGAAGGCAGCACAGGTATGCTACTTTGCATCAATTACAGGTCAGATCCTGTGTTCAGAAGACAGTGAATATGCACTCATTCATGAAATTACCTTCAATGTATTAACACAAATGCAACTGACTGGGATGTAAGTACCGTTCTGAGTGCTCAGTGTAACTGTCCCTATCCACTCTGATTTCCCAGGCCTGCATACTCTGGGTTTCACATTTGTTTAAGTTGAGACTACTGTAGCAATCAGTTCTCTTCCTGCCCTTATAGCTTCATCTCTAATGGTCCTAATGGTCCTAAATCTTTCTTGTATGTAACCTGAGCAGTCCATTTGACCCCTTTGTGAAACACATAGCAAGCAAGGCGAAAACTAATCCAGCAACAAAACAAGCGAGTGTCTTTCTACTGGTTCAGTGAGCTGAGCTCACTCATCAAAGGGTGAGATGTGTTCTGGTGTTGATACAAGTAAAGAAGGCACCATTTATGGATAGACCATAGCAGAATCATATTCTGAGCTTATAATGTATCAATGCATATATTTTTTTCTTTATTACACTATATAAAGATGAGCTCAATGTAACCAGGATGACATTTATGCAAATGCATTTCACATGATCAGTTCACGTTCTCACTGAATAAACTTGTTTGTTCATCAGTTTAATGCTTTGTATTTTCTACATGCAATCGTCCTGATTTCACTGGGTATTTTACCTGTGTGATGTCCATATCCAGAGAGAAGGCATTTTGATGGAGACAGAAATAGGCTAAGAGACTACCTGGGGATACCTCCTTCCTTTAGGTTTATCTTACTTCATTTTTCTGGACTCTCTTCAAAAATCCTGCCATCTTCAAAATAAAGGAAGCATCTTTCCTGTAATCAGAAAGTACAGTTACATATTAAGAGAGAGACCTTGATAGTAACAAATTCTTGCCTTTTTTTACTGTAGTTACTCCTTGTGCTTATGTAAGTTATTTACATTTTCTTTTACTACACTCATATTCATGACTTCATCATGTTGTATTTTCCACTCATCCTTAATCAAGCTTCCTTTCCTTAAACTGTCCTGCAGAACATACCTAGATATGATACAATAAAGACCCCTAGGCAAACTAAAAGAGTCCTGAGGTAGGCAGTATGGGAACAACCAAGACTAAAGATAAATTTGGGCTAAACTTTCTGCTTTTCATGCCATATCATGCCAAATCACAGGCAACGGGGAGTTTTGACCTAGGTGCTCAGTTCAGGTGAGGAAGCCACCTTTTACTTGGCATAAAGGATAGACAACATTAGAAGTACAGAGACACAGCATGTTAAGAAACAGAGAAAAAACTATCAGAAAAAACTGTTTCATGATAAAAACCTATGCTGATGCCAACATCAATATCTGAGTAGCCTGTCTGCCTGCTATACAAGCAGTAGTCAAACTTGGGTTTGGAAAGGTCTTAACTCGCATTAGTAAAACATTCCTTTGTGTGGGGAAATTCTTGTGTTTGATAAATGTTGTTTTCATGTAAATTTTCACAGGAGAGTTACATGACATGGTTTTCCTTTTACCGTGGCCAACACCAAAACATGTCAAGACAAGAAAACAAGTGATAAATGGGGTTTTTTGTTAAAAGAAAAAAACTATTTGGCAGGCTAAAATCAATGTTTCAGGAAATGATTTTATAGACAGGAAAAATAAGCTGCTTTTGAGAATTTGAGCTTCATGGGGTTTTTTAATTTTAGGTTTTTTTTTCTTCAGGGGTGTTGTTTCTGGGTTTTAATTTTTTTTTTTTTTAAATAAAGACAACTCATTTACAGTAAATTAGGTTTAATCTTTGTATTTGTTCTGCATTCAACATTTAAAGTAACTTGAAACATCACAGACAAAGATGATGTACCCAAGTTCTGACTATATCAATGCTCTGATGAGTTAAATGGAGGAGATGTGCTGCTGCAATTATACCATATGTAAAGTAGAGTCTACCAAATCCATACCTCATACATTATACTTTTATGGACTAGGATATATAGCTTTTTGGCCAAGTATCAAATATTATTTGAAATAAAAACTTCCTACATAGATCCTAAATACATCTTAATAAACAAAAAGGAAAATAATGTAATTTATTGGATGTAAAATGTAGGAATAGAAAAACATAATTGTTAATGAATTATTTCATAATTTCTAGCATTTATTTCAGGATTAAAAATGTAGCTTTGACATGAAAGATAAAGAACACAAATGGAACAAAATTTTACTTCCTTTAAGAGAAACATCCACTACTGGCTTTATGTCATGGATCATTTGCTTGAATGTTGGCTACTGGCCCCTATAACACTGAGTTGGATGAAACCTCTCATTGGGTCAGGACAACTATTTTCATATTTTAGAAAATAAATTTGTTCCAGTTTTCTGAGTAGGCAAAAGCAGGAGTTCAAACAGTTACCCTTACTAAAAATAGAGCTGAGAAAGGTGCTGGACTGAAGTTATAGCTGCCTGTCACAAGTACAATTGTATGAGCAAGCAGCTGAAAAGGAGGCAATGCTCAGACCTGTTTTATTGTCAGAAACAACAAGAATTCAACCGCTGATGCATTCTCATCATACAGCAAGGAATGGCTAATATTGGTGAAGATAAGCAATGAAGAGAGAGAGCAAATGTCTACATCTGTACCAGTATAGGCCATATGGCATCACTCTGAACCTACAAATAACTGCTGCATCTGAGTTCACTGATGTTTGCCCAACATTTATGTCAGCAAGGCCTAACAATGTTTTGTTTCTTAAGACAGCTAAAGGGGAGGTAAGAATAATAAGATTTTAAACTCATCAATGTATATGAAAGCTGTAACCCTGGTATCTGATAACAAAAATCTTAGTTCAGAATCTGCCAGTCAAGCAACCAATATGTTCAGAAAAAGGTCAGTATAAAATAAACCAAGACTAACATAATGAAGAACAGACAGGCTCTGTTACTACTCCCATCACATTCCTCCATCCTCTGTTCTCACAGGCTAGGGATCCTTCTGCAGTACACTCCATCCTTAAATTAAATGACACTCCTATGAAAAATGATTTAAGAGAGGTCGATGAAAGTGGAACGGATATTAAAGAATGCTGTCATAAAAGGATTAGTTTTATTATCATGAAACTAGAGCACCCCCCCCAACCAAATAAAATATATTTCATTTTGAGTTTTAACTGAGAGATTAGCACTGCAATTAGAAGGTTTTGCTGAAGAAACCATTAGCTGAGCACATTGGATTTCAATTGTCTAAGAGAGTGAAGTCAGAATGGAAAATACATATGGATAAACTGATGTTTTGATAGCTTTGTGTTGTACAGTGTCACAGTTTAAAGCTGAGCTGGCTATTAAACGAACGACAGACACCCTTTGTTAACCCCCTCCCTCCCCAAAAGGGAGGGAAAAGAGAAAAGGGAAAGAGACTTACACGTTGGAAAAGTTAAAACAGCTTTAATCTAACTACAATAATAATGTATTATAATAATAGGAAAAAATAATAATGAAATATATACAAATATGTACAAAACCAATATTGAGCTCCCCCCCACCAATGACAGATGCTGTGGGGCATGCCCTGGGAGAGTCCCGGACTGTACTCAGCAGCAGCAGGCAGGAGCTGGATTCGGGAATGCATGGATCGGGATTGAAGGCAGAAGAATCGGACAGAGTCCTTCTTGGACACAGGCCATGGAAGAGAGAGTGACCCTTGTGATCCCTCAGCTTTGTACCAAGTATGATGCATGTGGGATGGAATACTCCCTTTGGTCAGTTTGGGTCACCTGTCCGACTCACTCCTCCCCACCACAGGGTCACAGGTGTGACCCCTTCTCTGGTCTTTCAGTTCCGGCACATAAGAAAGTTAGCAGAGGTAAGCATCGACCTTGGTCTCCATGGGGATAACTATAAGTGAGAGCCTTTCTGCACACCATTTCTACTGATGTTCCAGCACTAACTATATACACCGAGCCTTATCACTGCTAGAAGCAGCTACTGTCTGGAAAAACATGCAGTTAATTTCAGAGAGTGCAGCTTCTCAGAAGAGACTTAAATAAAAAGTAAAGTTACTAAAAGAAAATTGGTTCTGTCCTAGCCCAAACCAGGACACACAGGTAGATAGAAACATGCTAATTCAAGCACTTAAGAAAAGTAAATTCTTGTTTTTTCTGTTTTTGTGGCTCACTGTCTAAGGAATCTAGATGATCCATACTGTCCTAAAACTTCCCAGTTATACATAATAAAGAAAGATAAAACCACCTTCATTTGAGAAGCCATAATCAAGGATTCCTCAAATGTACAGTTAAATTGAGAAAAGGAATAAACAGACAACAAAGAAATAGGGCTCAATTCTTCCTTTGCACAACCAATTTCATATGGACTTACATAACAGAATTACACATAGCTCTTAATTAACTCTCTCTGACTTGAGCGAGCATGAAGATCAGAGCACCAGAAAAATGATTTAACGTCTAAATCCAAGAGGTCCTCAAACTGACCTCTGTATCTATGACGCTGCACCAAGAAGTGGGATCATTTTTGAATTCACATTTAACTACTTTACACTGTATACAAAAATGAGCAAGTGGGTACAAATGCAGAGGAAAGAGCGCTTGGGAGCCTTTCCTGCCACTGCTGGGGCAGCTGGAAGGTTGGCTGATGGATGAAGGGACTGAGCTGAGATGAAACACGGACTGGTATCTCATCCCCTCTGTACTAATATTGAGTCCTAAGTTTTGAAGCGCTGTTGGTAAACCCAAAATCTGCAACATGGCAAAGTCTGTTTTGTTTCCCCATCAGTCTGTTCTCCCAGATAACCAAAGCATGGGCAACGTATTTCGTGACAGTGAATGTGCCCTAAATTAATATGCCATGAACTCACCTTGCTCTTCCCCAACTTTCTCCTTCATTTCTGTGTATTTCTGTCTCCTCCAGGACTGCTGGCAATACAAGTTTGACGTGAGCTGTTCAGGGAGATGGACTGAAAACTTGATCTAAAATATCACAAGATGTTCTCTTAATATTTCTTAAGAGGATCTCTTTGGAGCACTAGCTCATGCAAATATGATTTCTTGCCTGCTCCAACAATTTAAAATGTGACATGTCTTGCTCAAGGATTTTGGTTTTCATGCATCATTCTGCAAATTAAGTAGAAATTTGTTCATGCAAAATGTCCATTGCTGTGAAAGGGGAGAGAGAGGTGACTTCTAATTCAAATTGCCATAGGCCACCTGCTCAGCTTTCCCCTCACCTGGGACAGGCCATGATGAAAGGGAACAGCTGTTCCCTCAGGTAAGGAAATCCCAGTAGTGTGCTAGTCAGTTGAGAAGCAAGTTCACTTTAAATGTCTAACTGTCTTTTTTTACATTTATGAATGCTGTTCCTTTGCTGTAAAAGCCTCATTTTTTTCTGCCCACTGACCGGAACTAGTCTTTCTGTAAAGTAGAATGTTCCTTACAACAGCTGGGAAGAAAGAAAAAGATACTGTATGTTGGACGAGTTCTTACAAACTGAAAATTAGACAGTCTGTGCTTTTGTCTGATAGTTCTAACTTTCTTTTACAGGAGTGGCCTCTGTTGGTCCTGCCATTCCTCTTTTCTTAGTGGCAGCATGACCTTTCTGCTGAGGAGTCTGGCTTCCCACGCGCTAGTTTCTGTGACCTTTATGGGAGCCTCGGTAGAATTACTTAGAGGCATAATCGGCATACTTCACTCTTACACTCAGAGATATAACAAAACATTTTTCAAGACAATTTCTGTGTATTTGCAGCAATAAAAGAAGTATAACAAGTACAACGAAGCATTATTTTTGAGTGGAAATTCTGAACAAATTAAAATAAAAACTACTTGAATAAAAGTACATATGATAAAGTCACAAAAGTTATATGCAACTGTTTGATCACTGCAGGGTTCTAACACATTATTCTTTCCTTATTCGGTAGCAAGGCTATTTGAATTTTCCCCATAACTATTAACCACACAATCTCCCATCTTCCTCACCTGCTACCAAGATTTGACAAGGACTTCCTTTCACCTTGAAACACACTAGTATAAATTCAATGTGAGCCTTGCTTTTATAATAGGCCATACTGAGAAGGACTAAAAATCTATTTTCTAGTTCTCCAGAGACAAGTTGTACATAAGGATTTTTACATTTTTCTTTTCTAGCTATGAATGCTTTTCATTTCATTTATTTATTAATACAAGTGAGCTTTTACCAAAAAAAAATGCAAAAATAAGTCACAGGCAGAAGAGCAATGTCAATGATTATTCTTTAATGTAAAATAACCTCAAAGATTCAAACGGATAGAGGAAAGATGCAGAAGCCAAGAGAGGACTAAAAAGGGGAAAGTTAGGGAAACAGTGAAGACACTCACTCTGATTGTTAGACATTTGGTCAAAATGACAAATTCACTCATATAGCTACCTATTTGTTTAAACTAAAAATATGCCTGTAGCTCCTGATAATATGAATGTAGTAGCTAAGACTCTTTTAATTTAAATGTGCTTTGCATATAGGAATTGTGATGCCAGAAGCAGCAAATTCAGTCTTAGTCTCTTGTAGGTATATTCAGAAAAGCTCACTTTCTTTATTCCTCTGAAAGAATTCTGATTTAAACATTCTACAGACTTGCTTATAAAGATGTATGTCTACAGAAATATATGACCAATTCATAAAATACTTCTAAGAAGAATCTTTTTGGAAAATAAAATAACCTTGTAATAAAAAAATTTAAACTTCCAAGTTTTCTTAAAACAATTCAGCAAAGGTCTGCATTTCAATTTCTTTTGCTGTAAAAGTTTTTCAAAATATGCCAAATTGGATGAAACAATAGTAATCTAAATAGTGGATAAATGAAATGTTCAGCTTAAGTTCAAATGAAAGGAACAAGTGGATTAATAAAAGTGGAAAAACTCTTAAATCCACAGTACAAGAGAATATGAAAGGACATTAGTGAATCCAAAAATAAAGAGGTTTATGAAACAAAAAAATAAGATCATACATAAATAGTATTTGCTACTAGGTGGGATTTTCAATAGCAGACTGCATGCAGGCTTTATTGTGTTTACACTGAAGCCAGTAATAAGACTCCCACTGAATTAATAGAGAACAGTTCTAAGCCAACACAGAGCACTTTCAAGATCCCATCACCAACCATACACTAAGCCATCAAATGATGAAGGAAAGCTTTTCTATGCCTTCAGATAGCAAATAACAATCTACATTATTCTCTGAGAACCTAGTAAGGTCAGAGATTACTTCAAGTGTATTCAATACAAAATGCATGAATGTTCAATATACTCAATAGCAGATTTCCTGTATATTGTTAAAAACAATGGCCTGCAGGGTAATTGTGAAATCATTTTTGACAGTGAAGTCAAGAAATATGGCTAGAATGAGCATTAACAGCAGCTGTGCCATCAGACAAGGTGGCAAGGATTTTGTCATAAATTGTCACAACGGGATACTATGAAGACTGCAGGCTACCTAAGAGATTGATTACAGCCTCTCGGAGAATTCATAACATTGGTCAACTATTTGGAAGACGGCTCTTTAGAACACTGCTTCTTTCCACCAAAACAATTTTAAGGTGTTTGTGTTTCAAGTCATTTGTAGCAAGAGAGAAACCTAGTGTCCTAAAAAGAGTGAAGATCATGTTGCTCATCTAGGTTCTGGGAAGCAAGGACCTGAATATATTTTAAACTAATACCTTTACACTATGGACACAACTCTATCTCTCTCAGCCTCCTTACTGGAACTGTTCTGATTTATATAAATCATTCATTATAAATGAAGTAAGAAAAGATTCTGTTTGAAAATGACTAGTCTTCACATTATGTTTCCACAAAACACCAACCACTAATGAGAAGACATGAAATTATAGGAGTATCATATCAGAGATGACATTCTCTCTTGTGTTAACTGTTTACCTTGGACAGATCGAAGGACAGATCTACCAAGTGTTGGTTGATGTGTATCAACAGGCAAGAATGCAAAACTATGTGTTGGAAAGACCTACATGTTGGGTTAACAATATGGGACCTTGACAGGTTGGGAACCTCGACAGGTTGGGAACCTCATGAAGTTCAACAAAGGGAAGTGCAAAGTTCCACGCCTGCAGAGGAACAACCCCATGCACCAGTATATGCTGGGAGCCACCTAGCTGGAAAGCAGCTTTGCAGAAAAGGCTCTGAGAGCTCTGGAGGTCACCAAGTTGAACAGGAGGCAGCAATGTGCCCTTGCAGAAAACATCATCAACAGCCTGGTCTTCATTAAGCAGAATCATAGAATCATAGAATCATAGAATCATAGAATCACAGAATGGTAGAGGTTGGAAGGTCCCTCTAGAGATCATCTATTCCAACCCCCCGCTAAAGCAGGTGCCCCCAGAGCAGGTTGCACAGGAACGCGTCCAGGCGGGTTTTGAATATTTCCAGAGAAGGAGACTCCACAACCTCCCTGAGCAGCCTGTTCCAGTGCTCTGTTACCCTCACAGTAAAGAAGTTCTTCCTCATGTTCAGGTGGAACTGCCTGTGCTCCAGTTTGTGCCCATTGCCCCTTGTCCTGTCGCTGGGCACCACTGAGAAGAGTCTGATCCCGTCCTCTTGACATCCACCCTTTAGATATTTGTGAGCATTGATCAGATCTCCTCTCAGCCTTCTCTTTTTCAGGCTAAACAGATCCAGCTCTCTCAGCCTTTCCTCATAAGAACAGTGCCAGCAGATCCTTCTCTGCACAACCCTTGGTGAGGCACATCTGGAGCACTATATTCAGTTCTGGAATCTTCAGTACAAATACCAGCAAAGCTCCACGAAGATGATTAATGGCTTGGGGCATATCTCCTGTGAGGAGAGGCTGAGGAATCTGGAAATATTCAACCAGGAGAAGAGAAGGGTCAGGGGGAACCTTATCAATATATATAAATACTTGAAGTGAGGATGCAAAAAGGATGGAGCCAGGCTCTTTTCAGTGGTGCTCAGTGACAGGGCAAGAGGAAATTGGAACAAACTGAAATGCATGAAACTCCATTCAAATATAAGAATTTTCTTTTTCCTGTGAGGGTGGTTCAACAGTGGTTCAGGCTGCCCAGCGAAGTTGTGCAGTCTCCACTCATGGGGATACTTGAAACCCATCTGGAGATGATCCTAAACAGCCTGCTCTAAGTGACCTAGCTTTGAGTGGCGGGCTGGACTAGGTGATCTCCAGAGTTGCTATCCAACCTCAACCCTTCTGTGATTCTGTGATTCTGTGTTATTAGAATACCTGTGGAAGAAAGCTTGATAAGAATATGTTAAAAACACGTATTATGATCCTCTCATTAGAAAGTATACTTTGAAGTTCTTTAGTATCGTCACTCTTCTGTTAAAAAATGGTAGAATATAAAACTTTCAATGAGTAATATTTCCTACTGTGGGATCTGAATCAGGTCTTGAAAGATTAGATATATAGAAGAATTCTAGTGTAAGGAGGTATTTCAATGATTAGGAACATTCAAAGATAAGATCAATAACAAGTGAAAAAACATACATCTACAAATAAAGATCACTTTACTAGGAAGTAAATTAAAAGATAGAGGGTTTTGTGTTTTTCTTTCTTAAAAAAGATAGGCAAATCAATTTAACATGAAGCAATTTTAAACTTGGAGAGCTAATTTACAGAATACATAATTAGCATATGTAGGTAATTGCTATGAGATATTATCTAATCTTGAGATGAATAGGATTAATAAAAATGAAAAGCATGAATATGCATAGCTAGAGTAAATAGGATAGAGTATGATGGTAATAAATGTCCCCTGTGTTAAGAGTCACAATTAAGAAAGGAAATCAATCAGGTTCCACTAAAATACATTCCAATTACTATGCCAGAAGTGTCAAGTAGTGATATAATTTTTTTCTGGTTTTGAAGCACCTAATACGGACCTTTCTGTCGCTTGCATGGTTTTTTTTTCAGAATAATCACAAGGCTCAAAAAAACCCCCAGATGTAGTCTGTCCTAAGGAAGGAAACTGTCGTCTCCATTATGCTCTTGTCTCAATTACCTTAGTCCTCCTTGGATAGTTATGTGGTTTCCTGTACCGAAGACTTAAAGATCAGATCCCCTGGTCTGGAAAGCTGACTATACTTTTGGGAGTCTGATATATTTTAATGTCATCACTGAAAAATTAATAGATGCAACTTACTCCAATATGGGTAATAGTTAATTTATATATCAATCCACCACTATTGGGCAGTTTGCCATTCAAAATAAGGTTAGCTTATTAACCATCTCTGAGGCAGTAAATTCTTCCGTAACTTCAATTTAATGGTATAACAAGGGCAATTTTTCATTCCAAATAACCAATACACTCAAAATCATAAAATAATGAATTCTGAAACATTATCACATAGAAAGTAGTGGACCCAGTATGTGTGGATTGACAGAACTTGTCATATATAATAATCAAGATAAGAATTGCATATAAGATAATATAAAATAGTAGACATAAAAAATGATACTATTTGTTTCTTTTACATGAAAGGGTTGAGTATTTCTCAAAGAATGAATAGTAGATGGAGGAAAGACTGATGCAGAAGTT
Source organism: Steatornis caripensis (assembly GCA_013398225.1). Classification (NCBI taxonomy): domain Eukaryota; kingdom Metazoa; phylum Chordata; class Aves; order Caprimulgiformes; family Steatornithidae; genus Steatornis; species Steatornis caripensis. The sequence continues at coordinate 220,532 of VZSC01001432.1, forward strand.
GAAGTGGCATGAGAACAGATAATAGTCTACAGGAAGACATTCATAGCACATTATACCAGTAAGCATACATTTGCAAAAGCTAAACGTAATAGACATGCAAATGGTGTAGAAAGAATTAGATCATTTCAAATACTGGATTTCAGGCTTGACCTTCTAGAGGGTATTTTCTGATATAAAAGATCAGATTGGTAGTGTTGTAGGTAGAGAGCAAAATAAATATTCCAGCTTCACTTTTAGTGTAAATTATGTAAATTAAGTTATGGAAGTTTGCCAAGGCATTTAGTTTATTAAATGTATTTTCAGTCAGTAGAAAGCTCAACCTCACTGGTTTTTAAAGGATTTTATCAAAAGACTCACCTAAATCTCTCGGGAAATAGAAATATTTTCTTATATCTCTCTCAGAATTCACTGAGCCACTTTTCGTCCTGACTTAGAATCATACCATAAATTATGATTGGTGATCATGATCTGCCTCTGGCTTAAAAAGGACTTGTCAAGTTAAGACATGCACCAGTTTTTGAGGAGGTCAACATACAAAGGAGTGATTTAGCTATTATTTTCAGTTACTTCTGATCCTTCAGTACAAACAGCCAAGCACGATTTACATGCTTGGACTTTCAAGCATGTGAAAGTGATCAAATGTGCTGGAAATAATGTCAAAACCCATCAAAGGTATTTTTATTCAGCTATAGTTCACAGACTGAAAGGCAGAGCATCGTTAACTTCTAGAAGACCACCTCTCTGTACCAAACATAATTTATCACCTTCTCCGCAATCAGCAAATCGATGAGAGAAGAATACAATGCAGAGGCAAGGAACAGAGCATGAGCTGAGAGCTTCTCCCAAGGGTCACTCTGTGGCTGTTAAAAAAAGCAACAACTCAAACAAACAAAAAAACCCCAAACAAAACAAACCCCAAAGCCCTGCAAAATTAAAAGGAAATCAAAGTACAGTGAAATGCAAACAAACAAATACAAACCCAAACCCACCTTTAAAAAACAAACAAAAAAATCTGTTCTTTTCAGCCCTCTATCCTATCACAGACTATTTAACTGAGAGGAGCAGAACTGCTGGCAAAATACTTTTAAGTTCATGTAACTTTATTTAAAATGCAGTGCAAGTGAAGACTGATAGTGTGAAGCGCTCTGATATTAGCTGCCAGAGCGGCAAGGAAAGTGGCAGGTGCAGCGAGATAAGCATTCATGAGGACGCTCATTAGTAAATCAAGCCCCTGGCCCATGGAAAACCTGCTCAGTTCATGTAGTTTAAACCAAATCAGTATTGAAGTGGTTTTACTGATTTATTAATGAGATGTAATTAACTGAGAATCAGTGAACTATATATTCAGGATCAATATTAGCAATACAACAGATAAACCACAATACTATTGCAAATGTTAATAAGCAACAAAGCATTTTCTGAATACCTTCTATAATCCAAATAAATCTTAATCCCTCATTTTATACCCAACACAGTGACATATGCACATGCACCCCTTCAGAGGCTATGGGTGGTACAGGACCCCCTCATCTGGGCTCCCCTCTTTTCCTGTCCACTACAAATCCTTGTGTTTTCCTTGTTTATCTGTTTAGATGATTACTTTTTTTCCCCACAGGTCTTTTAATTGTCCAGTTATTGTTTACTTGGGCTGATGGTTGTCTTCCTCTTTACCAAGATTAGTTTTGGGCAAATGCCCACTCAGGCAGTTTGGGCAACGTACTCATGCACACCCCTACATGCACATTCCTGCCTTGCTAGCTGCTGTTATTATGGACTCTTTGCCACCAAAGAGTTTGGGCCCACCAAATGTTGGTAACACATCAAGCTATTAAACATTGACACATACCATGAAGACAGGTGCCCATAAAGAAGGGCAACAAAGCTGGTAAAGGGACTAGAGTACAAGTCTTACAAGGAGCAGCTGAGGGAACTGGGGTTGTTTAGCTTGGAGAAAAGGAGGCTGAGGGGAGACCTTATTGTGTTGTACAACTACCTGAAAGGAGGTTGTAGTGAGATGGGGGTCGGTCTCTTCTCCGAAGTAACAAGAAATAGGACAAGATGAAATGGCCTCAAGTTGCACCAGGGGAGGTTTAGATTGGATATTAGGAAAAATGTCTTCACTGACATTGCCCAGGGAAATGGTTGAGTCACCATCCCTGGAGGTACTTAAAGGATGTGTAGATGTGGTTCTTAGGGATGTGGTTTAGTGGTGGACTTGTCAGTGTTAGGTTAATGGTTGGACTTGATGTTCTTAAAGATCTTGTCCAACGAAAACAGTTCTTTGATTCTATGATTCTAAGATCAGAAGTGGCAATGGGACAGGGCTGTTATGCATCTAGAATTTCTATACTATTGTCATAGTTGCACAAATAAATTCCATGTCTGTATCTACATGTCTGTATCTACAGAAAAGAAGTAGCAAATCCTGTTGCCAAAATATAGCACCTTTTTTTTTCTATCTTGCTATAACTTAGTGTTCTTGAACAACAAATACTGGTAGTTATGGCTGACCTTTACATTCCGAAAGCAAGTGAGCAGCTAGATTCAGATTTTTTTAAATGGATGCTCTTCTGTCATTTTAACAGTTCTGAGGGAGAACTGAAATACCACTTTTTGAACAGAAAAGAGTATGACTGCACAAACTCAGAAAATACTTACAGCTGTACTGAAATCCTAAAGGTAAAGAGAAGACTACATAATACAAGTCACAAGTTTGAGATTGCAGAAGAAATGGAGCAGTTATGATGCCACTACAGAGAAATGAAAAGTATAACAAGTTTAGTTATCAAAGAGAAATTGACGATTCCTTCCCTTTGTACAAGCTGTAGTGGAGAACCAGTAAACACAATGATGCTCTACGCTTTGTTAACAGCTGTATATATTTGTTGTGCTTCTGTAAAATCCTAAAACACCCAAATTAAAGGTAGCTTGATGCATGTGAACACCTGTGTAATGAAAAAAAATCCATTAAAGGCAAATCATTATTTTTCAGGATGGTTTGGTTTTAATGACAAAAAGCAATTTTTGCTTCACTGCTCAGAATGTCTAAGTTCTTGCCCTTTTAGCTCAGAAACCATTGGACTCTGAAAGCAACAATGGAAGAATGTGACAGCCTAAAACAAACCCAGTGACATTGTTGATTCATTTCTTGCTTGATGAACTGAGTAATCACAATTACATATGTGCATGAGAATAGAATATACCTGTACCTTTTAGTATATGCATGATTAAGCAAAGCAGCCTTATAAATTTAAACTGTAGTTACATGTGCATGGTAAATGAGCAATCTAATAAATTTTACAATGGAAAGAATCAAACAAATAAACAGTTACTGCTGGATAATTCTGCACTTACATCATAGTTTGAAACATTATGTTATATTTTCCTCTACTGGTAAGAATTTTTCCCCCAATTTCATATATATTTCGTTAAACTAATGTCTAATCCCACAAAACAAGCAAACAAACAGAACACCCGACTTCTAATTGATGACATAGTATTCTTAAAAATATTTTTTAAACCCTTGAATTTTAAATGTTTTATTTAGACTTTTGGCATCATATTTGCTATTGCGTTTCCAGTACCCTTATGTTTGCCAGCCTTCCACATGTTGGAGTTCACTCTAATTTTTTGCCTCATAAAATTTAAAATCGTATTAGTATATTTATGAATTTTAAACCTACTCAAGTTATTCAAACCATTCCCATATATATTTAGTACACAAAATTTATTTTGTTCATCAGGTAGGTGTCAGGCAAATTGGAGGGGAAGTTGGTAGATGGATCCATCTATCCGCTCTATGAAATTTCTAACAGCAGAAATTTCATAGATGACTGATGATAGCCAATTACCTCTCATGCATTTTTGCCAAGCTGTCAGAGAAACAGAAGAAAGCATCCACAGTGCTGCTCTGCTATATTAACTGGGAGACAGTAGCAGGAGTTTGTGGGGACCCTCCTCATCTCTCCTGTAATGAATGCAGCAAGCACTGGGAAAGGTTATATACTGTAACTTTCCGGTCTGTATTTACCTAAAATTCACATCTGTTAACATCTGTTGGGCTTGCTTATAATTTTCCAGTACCTGCTTCTGGGCAATACATCTCTATATTCCTCTGCAGAGGAAGACCAAAGTTCCAGGACTCAAAGTAAAGCAACACTAAGGGAAATATTTGAGTGTGGATCATACCTAGAAGATAATATGTTTCAGCACAACAGTTCCAGATTAATATTTTACTGGTGCTAAACTGGCTAGCAGACATACAGAGACAAACATAAAGAAATTACAAAGTAGGTAGTCTAACATCAACTTGGAGGGTTTTTAAAATGCTGATATCAAAGTGAAAAAGATGCATGAGGAAAACAGTCTGATTATGGGTTGTCAATGCGGTTCAGGAAAGGATCAAGACCACGCCTGACTAGTTTGTTGAAATCCTTTGAAATGATTACCGTCAAGGTAGACAAGGTGACACGGTGGGAGCTCTCACTCCAAGCTTCTCAGTAAAAGCTCTGCAGCCACTTCAGGGGGAGTCTTGTTAAACAATGTATTTATTTTAAAATTGAAGCCAGACATATAAACAAGGCCAGCGGAGAATTTGAACACCAGCAAAAAAATGCAAGAAACATTTGTGGATAATGTGTTAGTAGCTCACACTGTGTTTAGTCCTAAGGTTTGCCAGACAGCTGTCGCTGCCACAGTGTAAGTCCATGGTCTGGACTGACTTCTCCCTGACAGGCAGATGAGCAGCCTTGCACCGCACGCTGCTTCAGAGAATCAAAGACTCCAGGGAATTAAGTGTCGCTGACACTTTTGCTCTCTGAAGGGCGACTTATTGCAGATTCACCTCTGTAAATGGATGATAAGTTGTCTTAGACGGGCTACATCTCTCTCTGTGGGATATAAATGGCAGACTACTGGCAGCATAGGGCTGCAGGGCGGTCTCTCTGAGGAGGATGGGGCTGCCCCGTGCCAGACAACCGGTTCCAGCTGGTACCAATGGACCCACCACAGGGCACAGCTGAGCCCCTCAGCCTAGTGGGAGGTGCCTCTGGGAAAACATAGTGTAGAAAGGACAGTAAGACGCAAAAAAAAAAAGGATCAATGACACGAGAGCATACAAGGTCTGTTCAGACTGGAGAAAAGAAGACTGAGAGGGGATCTCATCAATGCTTAGCAATATCTAAAGGGTGGGTGTCAAGAGGACGGGGCCAGACTCTTTTCGGTGGTGCCCAGTGACAGGACAAGGGGCAATGGGCAC
>VZSC01001432.1:236537-261292 GCA_013398225.1 Steatornis caripensis
GTCAGACTCTTCTCAGTGGTGCCCAGCGACAGGACAAGGGGCAATGGGCACAAACTGGAACACAGGAAGTTCCACCTGAACATGAGGAGGAACTTCTTTAATGTGAGGGTGACAGAGCACTGGAACAGGCTGCCCAGAGAAGTTGTGGAGTCTCCTTCTCTGGAGATATTCAAAACCCGCCTGGATGCATTCCTGTGCAACCTACTCTAGGCTAACCTGCTTTAGCAGGGGGGTTGGACTAGATGATCTCTAGAGGTCCCTTCCAACCCCTACCATTCTATGATTCTATGAAAGTCCTGGAAATTCCGTGCTTAATTTCCAGAAATGAAAGTTTAGGATATGTCAAACTGTCATATAAACACCTATGGTCTTTTTTCCTTATCCCTGTGAAATTAATATATGCTTTTTTAGAGAGACCTGTATCTATTTTGAGGTGGAAAATGCTTTAGTACTGTTCCTATTCACTACTAAAGTAGGATTTTTCGTAAAGGATAGTTTTGCAGAGAGGATTCTTGTTTTAATCTCTTGCTAGCAGAATACACATAGTATATATGTATATAGATATTATTTCAGAATAATAGCCCTTAACTGAGCATTTTTATTTGCTATGCACCAAAATACCTCATTTTGCCTTGTGGCTCAGAAGTGTAGCTAGGTGAGTTCACGACACTATAAGGCCTCTGGAATGCAGTGGAGAAAGAGTATATACATGAAGAAGAAACAGAAAACTTCTGTCAAACTGCAAAACCATGCGATGTGATTAGTCTAATATATGTTGATTACAAAACCAGATTTGATGAGTCTTAACAATAAAATACACAACTAAGAACCCATGATTACTCTTGTGTTTTTTAATGCTCTGTCGTTCTGATCTTTATTATAGTTCATTGTAGTCATTTAAACTATTTATTATTACTGCCCATAGCAGAGAAATGTAACGTACTGATTCACCTGCAAAGAATATAGTAAAGGAGGTGAAAAAAATCCACTCCTATCAGACACTAGCAGAAAATACACGCTACAGAGGAGAAAATACTCAGATCAAACCATTATCATTAGAGAATGGCATTATACTATGTATTATGTGCACGTAGAAATGTTCCTGAAAGAAACTCATTGAGATGAATATATTTTTGCTTGAAAATATATTTTCCCTTGAAAGTTTTACTTCTATTGTACTGGGAGTTTCTAATGGCAAAAATGACTGACTAATACCAAACCGTGAATTTCATCTGATACTTTGCTTAATTTCTCATATACCTTGGATATGTCTAGAGGTCTTGGTTGTGCATGTGATGGAAAGGGACCAGAGTTCTGAAGAATTGAAAGGAGCATCTCTTAATCTCTGTGTCAAAATGCTGGAACCACCACATATTTTAACGTTTCAAACAACTAGTAACATTTTTTTTTTTTGCTTCACAATGGCAAAGGCTTGGCTTTTGAAGCTGCTGACCTGACACTTTACAATAGTATGAGTTCCCCTATTTGCTTTTTTCTATGAGCTGCCGAAGTAATTTGGAAGCAGTCACTTCAAATCTTTGTGCCTTGATCCCTCTACTTCTTTGAATGGCTTTGATATTGACCTACTTTTTATACAAAGTGCTATCTCATAGATAGGAATTATTAATTCTTTTCGCTGTATTCAGCAACAGAATGGTCGATTATCACCAAAGCAGTAAGAAAATCTGAGGATGAAGTTAGATACCTATTTTTCCTTACTCCTGGTGAATTCAGTAGTAAAGCACCAACTGGCAAATAGCTAAAGAACAGTTTAGCCACCATGCAGTGTATCAGATGCTGAAATGTGATCCTATGTGGCAAAATTTTCTCATTTTTCACACAGCATACACAGATGCATAAATTGAAGAGGGCCCAGAAAACCTAAGCTAGCAGGAACAATACATTTAACTTAATTTAGACAGCTCGTAAGGCAAATATTTTTAATCATGAACATTTCTGTTGCCTCTTTTAGAGCAAACATTGCATTTTCATTGGTAGACTCAGCTTTGATTCCATTGAAAACACTGGGAATTTTATCACAATCTTAATAGATCCTTATTTAGTCAATCTTAAAATCACTTACATGTTAGAAGTCAAAGTCTCAATTCAACAGCTCTTAATTGTATGAGTAACTCATAAAGGTAAATGTATTAATGCCAATGTGATTATTCCATATGTAAAAGTGCTGGATAACATTATTAAAGTGTCCAAAACAAGTAAAATATTAATTCCTACTGTTTTCTGTCAAGGTTAGATATCTCAACAGAAAGTCTTTTTAGGGTTTAATCTCCTTGTCTTCATGTTTAAATGCATTTCGAAATCTGTCTGTCTGTAGCAATAAGACTTACAGCAACACAATTTGGTGTCACAGTCCTGCCATTTATTTTCAGATACTCATATGAATATGTGATCTTTCTGTTCTCATAGCTATTTTCAGAAAGGAAGATGTTATTTTCATCATGCATATGGATTAGCCTTGGAATTCAAACTGATGACCCTCTACAAAAGCCTTGAGAATGCCTCTGCCGGCACTCTCCTCTGTAAGGATGTCAGAGTATGAATTGAATGTTCTAATTTGTTTTAATAGCTGTAAAAGGCTGAATGGAAGTAGACTTTGTACTGTTTTTATGACTAATGTGGGAAACTAGCCAAAGAGAGTTTTGAAAGGTTAGAATGACTTTGACAGTGTTGGTGCCTAATCGTTGCATAGAATATTTATATGACAGACAGGTGCTTTGTAAAGTACTTTTTTAAAGGAGGTAGTGACTTACTAGAAGGAAAAGGTATTTCTAAGTCTGAGCCTAAATAATTTCACTGTTTATAATTCCCTGCCATTAGTTTCCTAAGGCAATGATTACATTTCATTGTATTTTACAAACAGTATCTCTATAGATGTTTTACAAGATATATTACCAGTATGCATAAACACTAAACTGTGATTGAACTAATTTTGATTTGGAGTTAATTTGACATGTCGAGAGCCTTGTCTCAACATGTGTTACTGTGTAATCATTTAACCAGTGTCAGTTGAATCCAAAACCCAATTTCATTTACCTGCACTAAAACCTTGACTATGCAACAGAACTCAGACACTGGCACAATTATTTCATTTTGGTTTTAGTAACAAATTAAAACTGACAAAGGAGAAAGAGAATTAACAAACTTTGAAATGGGAGCATGTACAGTCTAATGGATTAATCTCTAAATTCACCTGCCATCTTTCTGTTTCTGTAATAATCCTGGGGAAAAAGAACTAATGAAGTAAGATGAACGCAGAAGATTTCCACAGGACTCGAGGATAGTGGCATTTTTAAGAATCTATCAGGTTTTTTTTGTTACGGTACTGTTTAGACACAAGTATTTACTTGAGTTAAAATGCAGTCTACAAAGACTCATGCCAGTCACAGATTTTTAAAGGCTAATTATTTGAAGAATTATGGAACTTATTAAATAAAATCGCTGACCTGTATCACAAGATATAGGTTGCATTGGCTGATATGAGAAAGAATAATTTATTCAGATATCATTGATGCTGGTTTTAGATTTTGTAGGCTTATAAAAAATTAGGCACAGTGTGGCTGTAAGTACAATGAATTTCATGATTAGCATAAACATCCTTATCAATAAAATTATGTGGGGATACAATGTCACTCCAGGTCCCTGCTTTTCTTGGGAAGTTTCCAACTCCGCATCAAATTCTTACTTGTCTGTGGTCACAGACACATGTATTGCTCTCATATGTTTGTCTCATTTGCTCTTAATCTCCATAAAGTGTTCCATATTCTAGTAAAACACTTGATTTTTTGCTAGCTATTCATTTTGATATTTTGCTCTCTCTTTGCCTTTTATCTTAGTCGTTCACTTTCATCATACTCTAGTGGTTCCAGTTTTAGATTCAATTACCTTTACTTCAGAATCCTTTACATAAAAATCTACCTTTTTTTTTTCTTGAGAAAATGAACAGTGATTAGCAAGGTGAATGCCAAAGTTGCTAATTTTCTAATTACTTCTGGAAGTGAAGCGTGTTGCTCCATCATAATTCCAGTTCTCTAGACTTAAAAGCAGCATCATGAAGTAGTGCTTGGTTGTGCAGTGCTCAGGCATTCAGTCAGGGGCTTTTTCCTGACATTCTCTTAAGACTGCTTTTTAAAATAGTTTAATTATCTTCTGGAAAATGTGCTGCTTCACTAGATATAGACACATTCATGTAGATTACAGGTTCAGGAAAAAATAACTTCATGAAGGAGTAACAAAGAGGATAAGCTCTAAAACAGGAAGGGAAACCCTAGGATAAAGTAAGAATCTGTGGGTTGCCCAGCAAACTTCAACTGACTGATAAGTGTTGAATGCTGCTACATTTCCACAAAATGGACAGTGCAGATTTGCACATGCCTCAGTCAAGTTATAATTTTGCATGTAGACGTAAGTTTGTATGTCAGCCTGAAACTGTATGGTTACATTTCTATATTGCAGCATTACTATATAATGGCATCCAGCAAGCTGATTTGCTTACCATCAAAGTATCATATTTAATGTAAATTTCTTGGTATCCCTGAAGTAAGGTAACTTGCACTTTTCCCTATATTCTGGTTGGCAAATCTTTAAAATATTTTTTTTGTTTAAGCAGTAGATTCATTGATTGAAAAAACAACCCTCTGTGCCATTTTGTCATTCTAAAGACAGTTACTTTGAGGGTTTTTGTTTTGTTTTGTTTACTTTAATTCTTGATTAACCTAAGTATTTGATACAAATTTCATTGTCTGGTAATGGTAACAACTAATAGTTTTTCATTTAGAATGGCAGTACTCTGCTTTACAGCAAGCTGCACATTTTAATTACGTATCAGTCTGGCAATTCAAGTCAGGAACAACAAAAATAAATCACACTGCTGCTTAGGCAAGACATTGTCATTTCATTGTAATAAATATGTGTTTGCTATCATTGTACTGGAAATAAAAATGGAATAACTACATGAAGTGTAATGAGCAGTCAAGGTAATCTGAAGTTGTTAGTATATGAGGGGTGTGTGACTGGATCAGAGTGCGCAGAAGCACAGTAAATTCAAAGTTGTCAGTACTCTACATTGGTCATGGTCCTGTGAGATGTTTTGCAGATACCTCAGATTTGATGTTTTCTTTGCTAGTTCAGGTGGCACGTTAGCAATATACCTAACACACACTGACAGTCCTAGGTTCCTTCCAAAATGGTGCTCCTGAAGGGTAAAAAGAAGTTAGTTATTAGCCTCTCTATTGAAATGCATGGTCCACAAGTGACTTTCCTATGTTCTGCTTGGCCTAGAAGTCTTGAAACCTATGGCTTTTGCATCTCAAGGGAGCACCTGATTGGGGTGAAAGTTAGATTCCCCTCCAGNTAAAAAGAAGTTATTTATTAGCCTCTCTATTGAAATGCATGGTCCACAAGTGACTTTCCTATGTTCTGCTTGGCCTAGAAGTCTTGAAACCTATGGCTTTTGCATCTCAAGGGAGCACCTGATTGGGGTGAAAGTTAGATTCCCCTCCAGAAATTAGGATCCTAAAGCCTGTACAGGAATCTGACACACAGAAATGTAAGTTCTTTCCAGACATATTGTACATGTATTTTCCATGGACATTCAGTTTAGAGACTTTTTCATCTCCCTTATCAACTCAAATGGCTGTTTTATGAGGAAAAAAACCTTTTTCTTGGTAAAACTTCACATCAAAGCAAAGGAAAACCTTGCAATATTTGGGAAGGCCTTAATCATATCTTCTTTGGCTCACTGTTCCTAATGTTCTTTTCAAGTATGCAAGGCTTGGATGACTAAAACAGGCATTTAAGACTATAAAAATCACAGATTAATTAATCATAATCAGGTTCGATTTTTAAGAAAAATAAGCCTCATTTTCTCTTGGTTTCTATTACATTACCAATGACCCTTCTGTTCTTCAGTGTCCTCCTCAGACTTCAGAGACAATTTTTCCCTATAATTTTTGAAGCAACTGAATCTCATTTAAAAATTTGCTGCATTTATGTTTTCATTATATTGCTAATGTATTTTTTCATGGCCAACATGACACAACCTATTCCTGCATAACTGGCGTAAGGTGATCTCTACCATCTTATTATGAAAACCAACCTGAAAGCCAAAATACTGCATGATCAAAGCTGTTCAAAATCTGTTGTGTCCCAGTCAATAATGTGCCCAACACAGAAATCTTATTCAGTTGCATCTTTTCAGCTTTCTTATTCGGCTGTTCTTTTTGTTTTTCTTAAGATAATTGTCATCCTCGTAAGGTTGGTATTGACTTGGTATTGACAACTCTTGCCTTGTACTACTCCTGGGCAATCAGAAAATGGAAGACAAGTGAGCAGAGGCATGGTAGACGCTGGAATTAGTAGATGACCTGTGCTCTCCAAGTTGTATGTTAAATTTCTGTAACCTGGTCTCATGAAAAATGAAATAGGGTAAAAAATAACCTAAAAAATTAAAACCAAGTCTAGCAGAAGGTCTATCCAGATTAGTATTCAAACAGTACCCTGGTGAAGGTGATTAAGGAAAGAATTTTGAGGAACATACAGAAAGATCAACATCTTCTGATGTCCTCTCCCAGCTTGCAGAATCATAGGTATAACACAGACATACAAGCAGCCTTGTACCCAGGAAAGCAAGAGGTCATTTACTAACTGTTTTCTTTTAGAAGGAATCTCTAAATATTATAATAATTTCAGAACTTTGGACAGAAAATGACCATTATAATAACTTAATTTGACTTAAACAGTATGGGTCATACAAGGTCATCAAATGATTTCTCTTTCATGCCTTTTAAAAGCTTTGGTCTTGACTTAGAACTATAAATCCAATACACATTCCACTATTCCTCATGTGTATATATACGTATTAGTGACTAATTACTTATATAGTAGAATTGCCCATTTTTATTTAATGTCCTTGTTTAGACAAACTTCACACTCACACTGGCACCTCATTTCAATCTTTGCTCGTAAAGTGCAGGAGTCAATTGTAGTATTCACCACTGGCTTTTAACTCACAATTTTCCATTTTCTTTACATTTCTTTCTCATCAAACCCACTTTGTGCAATTTTACTATCATACTATCTTTGCTTATAATCTTTGTTTCCGATTCTATGCTTTATCTTCTGTCTCTTGATCTTTACCCCCCATTGTTTTCCAAGCATATACACTTTTCTTCCTTGCTGACTTAGTAGGAACACTGTGAACATAGCTACATGAGATAAGTTGCTGTTTCAGATTCTAATGGCATAGCTATTGAAGGGAAAATTTGTTCAGGCTTGAAGCTTTGAACTGAAGAAAGCTCAGAATATTTGGAACCATAAAGGCCAAAGTTGTTCTAGGTTCCTCCTGGGCAAAAACTGCTATGTTTTAAATGGCTGCATTTATTTACTGGATCTTAAGTTTCTGGAACCTGCAGGTCTTAATGCAAGAAAGTATTGTTTCAATTTTAAAAAAATCCCTGTGCTGTAATATCATTCACTGAAAACTATGCCAAAAGATTCATGTTAGGGAAGTGAGTATCTTCCTGAAAAACTGAGGGTAGTGGGAAAATACATCTTCTCTCTCAATAGCAGAGAGGAATTGAGGCATTACTGTGGAAATTCACAGACTGAAGTATATTTCCAGAGTTCTAGTAGACTGACACTGAAGAGATCAGGTTTGGGAGGTTTTTTGCTTTCGATCTTATGGCTCAGATCCATACCCTGAATGCTACCCTATTTGAACACGGGACTTTCTTGAAAGAAAACGCTCTGCCTATGCAAAACCCAGGCAGACTACATCTGTGACTCAGAGGTACAGGAGCAGGAAAGGAATGACAAGGAACAGTGAGCAGGAAGCTAATAAAAGCATTCCTTTATTTTTTTTTTTTTGCAGCTGCAATAGAAATTAAATCAGTGTCCACCCCTAATTTAATGAATATCAAGTGCAATCATCTTTTCACTAAGCTGATGTTTACATGTGTTCCGAACAGCTAATAGAAATTATAAAAACCTACAGATGGGTCAGACAGGACAGCTGTATAAGATTTTCTCTAAGTTAAAGGAAAACTATCTGGAGTATTGCTCTATTGTAAAATGAGGGCATTGTTATACTTTAGCATGCAGTTTTATGCTAGGAATATCTGAAGTTTTTTGTGAATGAGCTGATAGGCAGAACGGTATTTCCAGTTAATGAACAGGTACTCCCTGTTCAGCCAGCTGCTTGTTGTGGATCCCGTTCTGAGGCTGCTCAGCCTCATCCACACATCTAGAAAGAATTTTGATACTTAGCACAGACCTCTGAATTAACCAGGTTGACAAGATTTAGGTATAATGGTACACAGCATTTCAGTTTTAAAGTACCTTTGTGAATTTTGCTTACTGCCTTTTCCTGTGAAGCTATGTAAGAGTTAGCAGCTTCTCCAGGAATCAGATATTCACCATTCTGGTTTCAGTTTTGAATCTGCTAGATTCCAATGGTAGAATAGCTCAAATAGTGGTTCAAGATATTTAACATTATGAAGTGGTAAAGGAAAACATGGCACCTGTAACAAAAATCAACACATGCTGAACAGACAAGCCTATGCTTGTCAAAGGAAATTCTTACATGAGGTAGGTCACTTAAATTCACCCAAATTTTGGTGGATGCAGCTTTTCTGAAGCTATCTAAAGATCAAATCTAATTGAACAAAATAGTAGAAACACCCACCTGAGCACATGTTTGTCTCTGCATGTGAAAGCCAATAGTAGCTTCCACCAGACTGGGGAGGATGCATCAACCTATCTTTTCACTTGGTCTGTGTAATGTAAGTTTGCATTTAAAAAATGAGTCTGTTTCTTAGAATAACAGAATGAAGTCTTTTGTGGGTAGTTAAAATTTTTAAAGATTAATATGATGGAGATTCATGGGAAATTCATTCAGTCTAATTTATTTTCAACATTAGGGGTTTTTATTTTGTAATTTGAATTTCAGACATGATTTTGTGTTATTGCAACCTGTGGCCATTACTTCTTATTCTGTCTAAAACAAACATGAAGAAGAAACTAATCTCTTACTATGTGATGTATTTATAGACTGCAATAATTTTCATCTTTCACTTCCACCTCTACCCTTTCTATTTTTTTTAGGATTTTTAAAAAATCTGGTATTCACAGACTGTGTTTCCTAAACGTCTAATCATTGTCCTTGCTCTTTCCTAAACATTTCCCAAATCGTGAATATTATTTGATAATTTTCCTGTTTGGGAAGTATTTTTGCTTTATTAACCTTTAGAGATCCAATTATGACACTTGATAGCTGCATTCAGGAACGGAATAATACAGAGATTTTTGCGCTAGTATATGCTTTAGTCACATCACTGAGCTGCCTATGTCTCCTTTGACACACATCTTTTCATGGCTATTTCAACTGTTTTGTTACCTATTTTAACAATATCAGAAAAAAATGTGAGAACAGACAAGTCACTTCTTCCTAGAACAGAGAGGTCATTAAATGTCTAAATAATGGCTAACAATCTCTATGTCTTTATCTATGTACAGATAGGAAGAAAATGTTTGAGGCAGAACTTGTGTCATAGATTGAGTTATGTTTTGAAAGCAGAAGTCTTTAAATGAATAATGGACAATCTTAACAGGGTTTAGGGCCTCATCATTTTTAAAGGTGCTCTGTAGTTTTCCAGAGACCTTAGTTACATTTTTCATCTGGGATGTACTATATTCTCATAGTAAGGTGGAAGTTAACATTAAGAACTTCGGAAAGACATTTAATTTCACTCTATGTCAAGATATTTCTGTCTTGAAAGATTCCATTTTGTTTTCTTTTCATTTTGAATATACATTTTACTGTTTCTCAAAATATCACCCTTCTGAGATTATAGGTTTTTATAAGAGTATTACCTGAGTAGTATTGGAAATAGTTAACAGTCGTCTATTTGCAGAATGGCTCTTTAAAAGTTATACTATTTCTGAAAAGTAAGTAATGTCGTTATTAACAATAACCATTAATAATATTATTAACCAAACAAAATAAGACATATTTTAAAAGTCTTATTCTATGTAGTTCCTTGAGTTCTATTCATTAATTTAAACAGTCTGGATTTTATCCCAGGAATTAGATACAAAGCAATGGGAAATGACATTTCAAGCCATAGTTTCTATTTTCTGTTTTCATTCAGCAATACTACTGTTTTGGTATAAACACTGAAAATGCCAAATAAGGCCTGAATCCTTTTGGCTGCCAGGTCACTGCTTACCTCAATGCTGATTTACCACTTCAGAGTGCAACAGAGTTCAGACGTTACTTATATGCATAGAAAAAGCCTCCATACTTTACTAACACACAGATGAAGTTATAAATGCCCAACCAAGTTCTGTGCTGCCTGTATTTTCATGAGATGTGAGAGTTTTATAGAAAGAAAAAGCAGGGAAAAAGGAAAAAGCAAAAGCTCAGTTCTAGGAAATTAAGAATTCCAGAAACCATCTCTTCACGATCTTCACTTTGCCCAGTCTGATCTCTATATTAAGAAATCCTGTAGTAAGTGCTTTCCATTACAGTGGTAAAACACACAAGCTGTCAAAGGTCCGTTAGAGATATGAGCAGGAGTACTCACCTGGAATGAAGATGGTAGTAGGCAAGGGGGCAGTTCCAATACAGATGAGTGAGGTTATACAACGTTCTTCTTGTCTCCTGGCAGCCTTCATGGGAGACAGTTGTGATGAATGGAAGAGCATGATTTATCTCTATTTCCTTTTTTTCTGACAGATTTGAGTACATGACATGTAGACTCATAGAATATCCAGAGTTGAAGGGGTGCATGAGGATCGTTTAGTCCAACTCCTGAAATGTACTAAACAGGTGGATTTGTTAGTCGTGACTAAATGTTTCCATGCAGTACTAAGATTTACAAGATTATTTAAGGACACATGATTTCTATATGCACATTAGTTTTGTACATATCTAGATAGACAGGTCTACTAAACCTCTAATAGAAAACTGAGTCACTGTCCTACATTTTTAACATGTATATAAGATAACAAAAACCCCACTGTTCTATTCAGGAAGTAAGAAATTATTTATACTAATAACGAAGTGTGCCAAAATCAAAAGCTCTTAAGAGTTTTAGTTTTAAAAATACATATATGTACCTATCTCATCTGTATTGGCTCAACCTAACGCTCTGTCTGGTTAATTGCATTTCTTTGCCATAAGTGTTTCCGTCTTACAGGGTACCAGGAGGACTGAGGTGTCTCAAATCTGTATCACACATGAATTATGAAGTACAGAGATTATATTAATAGAGACTTTTAAGGCTCTTTCAGACTCTTTTCTACAATTGGGTTGTTTCCTTCAAGCAAAAGTAGTGTTCTGCTAAATCCCTAAGAGCATTTATTTTAGGTAAGAATATTTCAGGATTTTGAAAAAAAGAAACGAAATATCTATTAACATGGCCTACTGCACAAATGCAAAAGCACAGGTGTTGAATCACATGAGAAACATCTGCTGGACCAGCTGTTGCCACCATTTCAGTGCAAGCTGGTGCCCAGGAGTATTTTCTCCTGCAGTTTTGTTTGTTCATTTGGGGAGAATGATAGGTGATTGACTGCCAAGCTGAGATGTGATTATTGTATTAAAGAGTGATTTGGTTGACCTCAGGTGTACCATCTTGTTAGTGACTCCCATGATTGGACTGCTGCCAAGACATATTTACTGGGGAGTGGACAGATTTATTGAGTGAGACAAGAGGGAAAATAATGTCTGTTTGTTATAGTGGAGAATCTATATGAGCTGTTAACCAAGATATTGTAACAAAGATGAAGTTAGTAATGGTGACTAACCTTTGAGTTAATGTTAATTCACTGAGTGAAACAAGCATCTAAATAGTACTTTCTTTTTAGCTAAGGCAGCTGAAATGAAGTAGAATCTGTTTTCTCTGAACCACTGGGAGTCTGCATCTGCCTTGGAATGAAGTTACATACGTCTATGGCTATCATTTCAGAAAATCAGGTACTTGATGTTTTGTTTCTATGCCTAGGAAGCTGTAACAGAAAGACATGACTGAGACACTTGGGATACAGGAAAAGTGTTCAAGAGCATCAGGTTCCTTACAGAGTGATGCAGGGAGCTATCATAGCATTAAGTGATTATGAGGGAAATACGCCACAGATTGATAACCAGTCAGAACTTTGTGTAAACTTTTAATAACAGTTTATGGACTACAGAGACAGAAAGCCTGAGGTTTTCCAATGCTGGGTGTGGCAGTGCCTTACCTTTAGCTATTTTCAATTGCTTTGGGAAATCCAGCTATTCTAGTATATTTCAGAAAATATACCTTAAAACAATATCTTTTCATTGTACAATCCTAATCCTGCAAAGAAATTCCAAAATAGGGTAAGATTTTGTACTCCACACCATCTTGCAGGATCAAAGTTTCATGTTTAAACTCCACTTATGCATCACCTTTTTTAAGTTTCTACCAAGAAGTCAGTTTTGAGGGTGTAATGGTAAAACCATCTCCGTGGGTTTACGTGTTAGTTCTCACAGGCTATTACCATTGATTCCTGTAATGCTTAGGCTGACGTTTCCATCAGTATCAATAATTTCATCAATAGCATGAGGACTATGGATTATGTTGCTGTAAAGATGTGTTTTGCAAACAGCGAGCCAGTGAGGTAATGAAATTCATTTTATGACAGCTTACTCAAGCAACTGATGAGGCCAATAGTTTAGCTTTTTTTTATTAGTGTTGGATATAAACCTTTGCCACCAACAGTGAAAGATAAATGTTTAATTTAAACAGATACCAATTCCCTTTATTAATGAATTTCCAGTATATATATTTGTAATGCTCTGTTTAGCATTATGTTATTTTTACAGATGCATTCTCCATGCTTGGCTGTTAGGAGTTTTCATATCTTTAATAAAATGTTTGATAAACATCATCACTAAAATGCAAGTCTGATAGCAAACTGCAAGGGAAGTGTTTACACTATCAAGGTAATAGCCTAAACAATTTATAATAGCTGTAAATATTTAATATGGGTGGGTGTGTGAGAATACAGTCAGGGCTGTTCACAGATTCGTTTCAACTTTTTTGGTAGAATTATTTCCTTAGAAATTCTTGTTTCACATGGACTATACCCAATACAGCATTGCTGGCATATACTTCTGTTGCACTCAGTGCATGTTGTTTCTTAGTGGTTATTACATCAGGTCTATTAAGATCATATAGAAACAAAGGGGTTTTTCCAGTCCATCAGTGTTCAGTCTCGGTCTGCAATCTGAAAGTCACTGTGCATTACATGCCATAGCTTGCAAAAATCATATTGCAACAACACAAGCTTCTTTCTCCCTTGCCTGTACTGTCCTTAAAGCAGCTCTTTATCTATGTAGATACACTGGGAGTAGTATTAGTATTCTTTGCAATTTCTCAGATACTTCAGGCTTTTTGAACAGTGACATTTTCATAACATTAACAAATAAATAATTATGGTTTTGGACAGATTTGTATACTATGAAATTTACCAGTGAGGGCTTACATAAGCCAAGCATAGCAAATGCAACATTTTTTTAACCTAGGCCTCTGGAACATTTCTCAGTCCTGACCGGGAACATACCTTTCAGAGATACAGATCTGATATCTTGCTGCAATCACAGTGGCTTCATAACTCTTCTGCAAATTAAGTGAAGTAATATAAATTTCATTTATTGTTGGGCTAGTTATTTGTGTCCCTATTGCATTGGTTTCATATTTGGGAGCTAAAATTGGAGTTGAAACTGTAGTCTTAATTTCACTGGGTCCATCCTTCAGAAAATTCAATAGACAAGCCAGCATTTTTTCCAGAGGTGTTCTGGCTTGTATATGTTCTTTGTCAAGCGCACTGTTTTCATTTTTGTTTTCTTCTAAATGGCATCCTTAGTCTACCATTCCTTTCAGTCTGCTTGGATGAAGCACTAGCCACATGCCCAGCAATTATAATTATAAAAGAAATATTTCATTTGCTTTACCAGTTTTATATTTAGTCCAATATGATAATCTGTAAGGCAATGTACCTAGTATCCTATTTATTAGTCAATGTACACGAAAAGAGAATTCAACATCCAGTTTTACTTGTCAGTACTGATACTCATACCTAGAATAACAAAATCTGTCTGTCTGCCACTGGTGGTGAATGTCTGTAGTCATAGATCATTTCTGCTTATCGAGGAGTTTATCTCCTTCTTGCCTATTTTCCTTAGAAACTACTAAGTTATTGAACAATATAGGAACAATTGCTTTCTTAAAGATGACCAAGACAAAAAAAAAAAAGTTATTCTTTTCTTCTCCTGTAGAAGGACTCTGAAAAAATGTATACTGTAAAGAAGAAACAATCTTGAATCTCATCTTAAAGGAAAAAAACCCAGGAATTTCCAGTCTGGATCTTCCTGTATTTGTCAAAAAAGGTGGCTATTCTGAAAGATCTAGGAGTCTTTTCAATCTTTGAGTTAAGGAGCTGGAACAGTTAAATATTTATAAGGATTCTTCTTCCAGTTGTAACTCAAATGGTCCTAGGCATTAATCTTAAACAGGTACAACATGAATGTAAAAGGATATATAAAAAATGTTATTATTGCTTTGCCTTTTAATTTCTCATTATTTTTTGTTAAACATTCTGTAAGTGGTTTTATTAGTTTTCTGACCATTGGTAGCATTTCAGGTCAAAAGGTCGAAGTAGGAGAGACTTGAACTTCCAAGACCCGTCTTCTTTATTTCTCTTAGCAAAAGCTATAATTTCTTTTTACTTTTACATCTAAGACTATACAGCCTAAAACTGGATAAAAATAAGTATGCTTTTCATTCATAAAGGAAATGTTTATCATTTATCATACTGTAGGATAATTATGTACATAGTCTGTTTCACTTGTGTTACAGTTTCCATAGCATTTTCCATATGATCCATATCAGACTTTGTAAACATATTCACTTATCGTCTTCAGGATATAAGCAAAAACCTCTCTCTCCTGCCATTGTCAGTGAGAAACAGATGTGAGGACTTGAGTGAGATTTCCTGTCCTGTTTACCTTTCTCAGTCATCTCCAGTTTCTCCTCTAGAATTACTTCAGAAAAATATCTTGATATAATGGAAAATAAACCTTACCAGAGATTCATAGAATAACTCCAGTTAGAAGGGGCTAGTGAAGGTCATCTAGTCCCAACCCACTGCTCAGTGGACGTCTAATTAGATTACATTGCCCAAGGCTATGTGCAGTTGAGTCTTGGACACCACCAAAGATGGAGATTTCATCTTGGTCCAACATTGTTCTATCACTATGTACATTCAAGAGAAGTCTGGCTCCATCTTGTGTCTTCCAATCAGTTGCTAATGGCAGTAAGGTCTCCACCGAGCCTTCTCCTGTGGCTGAACAAACCCATTCCCTCAGCTTCTTTTCAGGAGTTATGTGCTCCAGCCATGACCAGCTTAGTTGCCCTCTCACTTTGGCATGTCAATGTCTTTCTTGAAATAAGCCCCAAAATGGACATGATACTCCATATGTGCTCTCATAGTTGTCAAGCAGGAGGGAAGAATCACTTCCCTTAACCTGCTGGCTCCACTCTTACTAATACCACCAAGTGTACTTTTGGCCTTTGGTGCAAGGGTACATTGCTGGCTCATGTTCAGCTTGTCATCCAATGGAATCTCAGGTTATTTTCTGGAAAGCTGCTTCCCAGTTCATTGGCCCTCAGCCTGTACTGGTGCATGGGGTTGTTCCATTACAGGTAAAAGACTTCACATTTCCTTTTCACAGAAACCCAGAATGACAGAATGGTTGAGATTGGAAAGGACCTCTGGAGGTCATCTGGGCCAACCTCCCTGCTTGAGCTCTGCCACCTAGAGCTGGTTGCCTAGGACTGTGTGTAGATGGTTTTTGAAAATCTCCAAGGATGGAGATCCCACAACCTCACTGGAGAACCTGTTCCAGTGTTTGACCACCCTTACAGTGAAAAAGTGTCTCCTGATGTTCAGAGCGAACGTCCCATGTTTCAGCATGTGACAACTGCCTATTGTCCTGACACTGGGAATCACTGAAAAGAGTCTGGCCCCATCCTCTTGACACCCACCCTTTAGATATTTATAAGCATTGATCAGATACCCTCTCAGTCTTCTCTTTTCCGGGCTAAACAGACCCAGGTCTATCAGCCTTTCCTAGTAAGAGAGATCCTCCATCCTTATGGCACTTTGCTGGACTCTCTCCAGTATGTCCATGTCTCTTATGTACTGAGAAGCCCAGAACTGGACACAGCACTCCAGGTCTGGCCTCACCAGTGCTGAATAGAGAGGGTCCCCTCCTTGCACCTATTGGCAATACTTTGTCTAATGCAGCCCAGGACACCATTAGCAGTCTTTGCTGCAAAAGCACATTGCTGACTCATGTTCAACTTGGTGCTCACCAGGACCCCCAAGTCCTACTCTGCCAAGCTGCTTTGCATCTGGATTGTGAAACTCCATAAATTTCCTGTCAAGCTATTCCTCCAGCCTGTTCTGGTCCTTCTGAATAGCTGTCCTGTCATGCATATTGACTGCCCTGCAACCCCAAGTTTGGTGTTATCTGCAAACTTGCTGAAAGTGCTCTCCACTGCAGGTAGTTAATGAGGACATTAAACAGTATTGGCCCCAACGTGGATCCCTGAGGGATGTTAGCAGTTACTGTCTGTCAGCTGGGCTTTGCACCGTTGATCACAACACTTTAAGCTCAGAAATCAAGCCAGTGTTCCAACCTGCCTTTATCATCCAGCTATCCAGTCAGTATCTCACTGATTTGGTGATAAGAAGCCTACAGAAGACTGTATCAAAGACCTCAATAAAGTTAAGGTGTACAAAATCCACTGCCCTTCTCTTATCCACAAGGCAGTTATATCATCATACAAGGCAATCAGGTTAGTCAGACATTTTTTGTTATTGTTAAATCCATGTTGACCGTTCCTGACCATCTTCTTGTCCTTTATATGCGTAGAAATGACTTCTGAGAGTATTCAACCTATAACCTTCCCAGAGACTGAAATTTGGCTGTCTGCAGTTACCTGGATCCTACTTCTTGCCCTTCTTGAAGATGAGCGTGATATTTGCTTTTTTTCTGTCATCAGGTACCTGTGCTGTTGCTCACCTCCTCCTGCAGTTCCTTCATGTGGTGACTCAGAGCTGTGACCAAGGCACAGGGGAGGCCTCTGCTTCCCTGGCCCCAGGAAAGGCAATAACCCTCTCTCCAGCACCAGACCTGGACAGAGGAGTTCTCCTTGCCAGGAGATCTCCTCTGTACCACAGATGTTTGCACCAGTCCATGACAGAGAACATGCCCTGTGTTGTACTCAGATCATAACTGCCCTGTCTTCAAGCATCTCCACGCAGACGTTAGCAGAGGTGCTCTGTGCCTCTGCTGTGCGACTGCTGTCTNCCAGTGCTGAATAGAGAGGGTCCCCTCCTTGCACCTATTGGCAATACTTTGTCTAATGCAGCCCAGGACACCATTAGCAGTCTTTGCTGCAAAAGCACATTGCTGACTCATGTTCAACTTGGTGCTCACCAGGACCCCCAAGTCCTACTCTGCCAAGCTGCTTTGCATCTGGATTGTGAAACTCCATAAATTTCCTGTCAAGCTATTCCTCCAGCCTGTTCTGGTCCTTCTGAATAGCTGTCCTGTCATGCATATTGACTGCCCTGCAACCCCAAGTTTGGTGTTATCTGCAAACTTGCTGAAAGTGCTCTCCACTGCAGGTAGTTAATGAGGACATTAAACAGTATTGGCCCCAACGTGGATCCCTGAGGGATGTTAGCAGTTACTGTCTGTCAGCTGGGCTTTGCACGGTTGATCACAACACTTTAAGCTCAGAAATCAAGCCAGTGTTCCAACCTGCCTTTATCATCCAGCTATCCAGTCAGTATCTCACTGATTTGGTGATAAGAAGCCTACAGAAGACTGTATCAAAGATCTCAATAAAGTTAAGGTGTACAAAATCCACTGCCCTTCTCTTATCCACAAGGCAGTTATATCATCATACAAGGCAATCAGGTTAGTCAGACATTTTTTGTTATTGTTAAATCCATGTTGACCGTTCCTGACCATCTTCTTGTCCTTTATATGCGTAGAAATGACTTCTGAGAGTATTCAACCTATAACCTTCCCAGAGACTGAAATTTGGCTGTCTGCAGTTACCTGGATCCTACTTCTTGCCCTTCTTGAAGATGAGCGTGATATTTGCTTTTTTTCTGTCATCAGGTACCTGTGCTGTTGCTCACCTCCTCCTGCAGTTCCTTCATGTGGTGACTCAGAGCTGTGACCAAGGCACAGGGGAGGCCTCTGCTTCCCTGGCCCCAGGAAAGGCAATAACCCTCTCTCCAGCACCAGACCTGGACAGAGGAGTTCTCCTTGCCAGGAGATCTCCTCTGTACCACAGATGTTTGCACCAGTCCATGACAGAGAACATGCCCTGTGTTGTACTCAGATCATAACTGCCCTGTCTTCAAGCATCTCCACGCAGACGTTAGCAGAGGTGCTCTGTGCCTCTGCTGTGCGACTGCTGTCTCTGCTAGCTGGGTTCTTCTGTTGGCCTCAGAGTATGTTGTAGAGTGGTCAGAAATTCAGAACAGAAAAGCCAGAGCGCAAACTTGCCTGTATCTGAGAACTGCAGAGACTAGTCGTATTTCATGACAGAACTTTTTTTTTCCTGTATGTAAGCAGATGAGTGTATTTAATGATCTGTATCTTAATTTATTCCCCTGCTCTCTGGCTCCCACAATCCCTACCTGCTTGGATTAGGATGCTAGATTATTTTCCCCCAGATAGTAATAAGAGTAATTGTGGTGAATTTGCCGTATGTCTGACATTTCCTAAAAATGTTATATTTACTGCGTATGCATAAACCAACACTTGTGAAAAAAAATCAGATGTTTTCAGGAAGTGTCAAAATTGCTGCACTTATACTTGCTCTTTAGCACTGTGTACTCTGACAATTTCCAAAAGTATGACAGCTTAGTCAGAATTAGTTTCATAGCTCTCACACAAGCATCTGGTACCCTTTAACAGCTTAAAAAAAAAAAGCTTTAGATCTTATTTTGACAAAATTTATAGGTGGAAAAGGAGATATATCTGTGGAAATCTGATATATATTTGCCCTATACTTGGAGATTGCATAGGCAGTACTGTTTTAGGCAGACTTTGCTTCTGAGAATCTGCAATCTGTTCCTTATATTTATTTTTCTAATAGTGATGATATATTATGTACTTAATTTGTTACTGTCTATTATGGGAAGCCAGAGAAAAATGCTGTTTCATATCAACAGTATGGTGATTGACAGCAATTTTCAGGAATGAAAGGAGTTTTCTTATTGGAATTCATTGATCAAAGGAATTGACTAAATGTAAAAAGTGATCTTAGTGGAAGCTTGATATGCTAACAGATGATTTGTGAAAAGGGTATTTCTATTTTTATTACTACATACTAACCTTGGACTATTAGGCTGTGCTTAGAAATATGTATTATTCTGCTTATACCTATTGACAACAATAGGAATTCTAACTGGTTATTAACTCACTCCCTTTTTCTGTAACCCCATGTTGTGGAATGTTTTCCACTTGCTTTGTGGATTTAGATACCTGAACAAGCAAAGAGTTGGAGATAATGTTACTTAAAAATTAACATTTCTTGATACGGTGAATTAAGCTTATCTCTGTAACAATAACGTTCATTATATTTTTTGTTTCAAATTGTCAGTATGATCCATGTCTAATAAAGAGATGAATTGTATCCAGTGCAACTAGAAATCATCATGATTTTAAAATATTTATGATAGTGACTAAATAGCTTAGTAATACTCCAGCCAAAATAAGTTCACAGTGATTTAAGCAGAATATTAAAAGCCTCTATTCAAAGATGAAATTTGACTATCTTTAAGCTACAAAGGAAGAACAATCAACTCTAATATGTTGCCCAATTTGAAAGAACTAAATATATTACAAAGAAAGCAAAAATTGTGAAATGTAAATTTAGTTACATTTAAGAGGAATATTTTGTTTTCAAGAACTTCAAGGAGCAAACCATGCCTGCCAAGAAAGCTCATGCAGAACCTAAGGAATTCTCTTCAAACTCTATCATCTCTATCAACTGCAAACATTTACATTAGACTCTGGGCTTTCTGCTGTCTGTTTTTCTCTTCAAAACACTAGCATTCAAATGTAAGATCAGTAAATTTGGTCTGTCCCTTATCTCTTTGGAAGTCCCTCCAGATTCTAGAGAAATTAAAAAAAAGTGAGATACCAATTCATAATAGATTTTCCACCTAACGGGAATTCAGGATGAAGATCAAATCATCTCATTCTGCATATAGGCTCGTAATTGTTCCTCGCTTGTGAATCTGTTCTCCACTGGAGAACTTTTTCAGGTATACAGAAGTGATATATGGTATGTGGCTATCTCAACAAAGGCATCTATTACCATTTTCAATACCTTATTGTAATCAACCCTTTTTCATGGGTTTGGCAGATTGGCAGATTTTTCATTAGGTCTGTGCAATTTTCTAGTGGTGACATAAACAAGGTGAGATGTCCCTGGGTTCCTGAAATTACACTAAATGCTTACCTGCATCCCACTCAGAAAACTTTCTAGTTTTTCTGAGAGTATTTTAAATTGTACTAATGGCCAGATCTCTGACTTTTTTTCTTATGTAGTAAATTAGCTTGTACAGAGAGTAAACTAAAAATTAAGTTCTATTTTTACATAAGTATGTGTAGTCTGGCCCTGGAGGTTGGAGAATTATAGCTTGATATTTTATTGCCAATTATTGATCCTACTTTTAGAATTTATAGTACCGCATCATACAAATTATATGGAAATTGATTTGTTGTTACCATGATTGCTCATTATATAGCAGGCTTAATTGCTTTTCTCCTGAATTAAAAAACAGTGTGTGCATATATATAAACACACACACACTTTTAAAAAACTATATTCACATAAAGGATGCAAAAATTCTTGACTTGCTGTTAATTTTCTAGGCTTTTATATCAACATTAGTGATAGAAAAACTAGTCTTTTGCTTTATGTATTAAACTGTATTAAACTAATCTTTTGCTTTATGTATTAAACTGTATTAATCTCAACCCATGAGTTTTTGCACTTTTACCCTCTGATTATCTTCCTGCTGTGGGGGAGTGAGCGAGCAGCTGTGTGCTGTTTAGCTGCCTACCAGGGTTAAACACCACCACTTCCTTTAATACCAAGGATTTCCATTAGGAAAGTAAGACCATAAATTAAATCAACAAACACATAAACAAAAAAAAATACTAATGGAAAACAATGCATTCAAAGTCCTAAGGACACAAATGTTTTGAAAATGATCCAGTCTCATGAAGTAAATTCCACTGATTGAAGTGAACCATCTACTATCATAGCTTGGAAAAAACAGCTCTTCTTAGTGTGGCACTCAGTTATGCTTGTCCAGCTGGCTACCTAGTAGGTATGTTTAGCAAATTACACTGAATCACCCTCCATTCATATTAGAAATGTAGACATCTACATTACAAGCGAAGACTTAAATTTAGATATCTAAATCTGGAGGATAGTCTTTCTATTAGAATGTTTTGCTTTCTTTAATAACTTTACCCACTGGCTGTTCAAAATAACAGGGCTGCCCAAGGATGTTGCAAAACTACAGTCATAGAGCCATAGATATAGGTTTCCACAGGAGTAGTCCGTGTTGCTAACGTACTTGGAGTATGAATGTGTAGAGAATGCTTAAAGACATTATATATCTTTTTAGTGAGTTAGTTACATTTTTGGCAGAACAGAAACCCTGACAGATGTGTATTATGAAATGCATCAGTGATACACTTACAAAGAGGGCTAGAACATGTGAAACAAGAAATTGACTTGGGCTTTGTCTTGAGTCTGTGTGGTGGGGCTTTGGTAGCAGGGGAAGGGCTACAGGGGTGGCTCCTGTGAGAAGCTGCTCGAAGCTCCCCTGCTCCAAGTCAGACCTGCCTTGGGCTGAGGCCAACACCATCAACGATGGTGGATGTGCCTCTCAGATAATGTATTTAAGAAGAGGACAAAGAAACTGTTAAAAACACCTGCAGCAGAGGGAGGAGGGTGATGTGAGAGAAACATCTATGCAGGTACTTTTAGTCAGTGAGGAAGGAGGGGGAGGAAGCAGCTGGAGCAGATTCCTTCACAGCCTGTGGTGAGATGGCAGGCCGTGCCCCTGCAGCCCATGGAGGATCGTGGTGGAGCAGCCCATGAAGGACCACAGTGGAGCAGAGATGGGCTTGCAGCCCGTGGAGGACCCCACACCAGGGGAGGTGCCTGCTCCCAAAGAAGACTGAGGAAGCCAGTGCTGGGGCCATCCATTCCTGAGGGACTGCACCCCACGGAAGAACTCACATTGGAGGGATTTGTGAGGGACTGTCTGCCATGGGAGAGCCCTTGTGTTGGAGCAAGGAAAGCATGTGAGGAGCCCTCCGTGCCTGAAGAGGAGGCAGAGACAATCTTCAGTGAGCTGACCGCAACCCCCGTTCTCCGTCCCACTGCACGGCTGATGGGGAAGGAGGTAGAGAAATTGGGAGCAATGTACTTTGAGCCCAGAAAGAAGGGTGGGGAAGGTGTTTTTAAGATCTGTTTTCACCCTACTTTGATTTGATTAATGACAGATTAAATTGGTTTTTTCCACAACTAGCATCTGGTTTTTTTGCCTGTGACCATAATTTGTGACTGAACCCTCCCTGTCCTTGTCTCAACCCACAGGCTTTTCATTATATTTTCTCCTCATCCCACCAGAATAAGCTAGTGTCCGTGTGGCTCTTCGTTGCTGGCTGGACTTAAACCATGAAAGGCTTTTAAAATAAAAATAAACCTTGCTGAAGGATAAATAAATTCAGTACAGTGAAGGTGCGCTTCACTGACAATAAATGTTACACATCAATCAATGCTAAGAATTTTAATTTTGAGAGAAACTTTTTCCAGTATAATAGACTATAGATGGGAAGAACAAAATTAGAGTTCATAAATATAAAGTGCTCTAGAATATGAAACTGTGCCTATTAGGTTTAGACCTGAAGGATGCAGTAAATTTGAATAAAATATAGCTCGCTCTTTCTCTACAGCTAGACTAAATAGCATGTAAGATTTTAGACAGCTGTACTTCTTTATCAAACTCAGTATAGATTTTCTGCAGGACCAACACAACACAAACCATTTTCTGATTTGACACCTAGGGAAATACTAATATACAAAATAATTTAAAATGTAGACCTGTTGTTATCTAAATTCAGCCTGAACTTAGAAATCTAGTGTGATATAATTGTCCTGGTTTGGGCCAGGACAGAACCAAATTTTCTTTCAGNTCTCTGGCTAATAGCCCCCAAAGCGATAATTTGTACTTTGAGTGGGACAAAATACAGACCAGCTTTCAGTTAGAATATCAAAATGTATTAAAAGTCATAGATAGTTTTAAAGTTTTAAATAGATGCTAAAATGATAGAAGAATAAATTATCATCTGAGTCATTTTCATCTGTTGCTCAGTCTGTCAGAAGATTCCATTAAGCTAGAACAGAGACAGCAGAGTGATGACAGCAGCTTGCCTAAAGCCCTGATTCCGCATTTTAATAGCGCTCCAGACATACACTGTAGAATGGCTATTACTGCATGGTTTGAATAACTTCTAACTAGCTGTGTGTATGCAGAAATTTTGCATTGCTTAAAAGAGTATTTCCTCTGTAACTGCTGCCATTTAAAATAAAACTAAAAGTGGAGATTTCTGACTATAAACTAGAAATTACTGTTCAGACATTTGAAAATTTAATTGGCAATTTTTCCATCTTTTTGTATTTTTCCCAATTCTGATAAAAACTCAGTGTGACATTATACAGTAGAGGTACGGACCACAAAAAATACCCACGTGTTTTTATGTGCAGTATTATTCAGTTATCCACATGAAATGACGAAGAAAGAAAACACATTTAACTCCAGTATACTTCACTTTTTTCTTTTAGCTCTTCATTCAGTCAGGCTCCATGGACTATTTTCTTCACAGGAACACAGCTACCAACAAAAGAGGTTAGAGGAGCAGATGGTTTATCTTCCTCCTCCTCCTGTTTCAATGGAACCAGCCTACAGTACTTTATATGGTTTACTTGTGGCAGCTGTGATTGTAGGGAGCTTGATGTCTCTTATGTACAAACAAAAACCTGGAGTTTGCTGTCCTGGTACAAGTTCTTTAGTTACAACCTGACCTGTCACCTTCCATGTTCTTCTGGCAATATTTAAAAGAAAATGGAAGCTGTAAATGCCTTTTGTAAATCCCTATTGGTATGAATTAGATGAGGCAGGAAACATATACCATGTTGAGATTTTCAAACTGAATGGCTACATTCTTGTCAGCGGGGAAAATGAGACGTGAGGGAGGACCTCAGCAAAGCTGAAGACCTTCTCCCTGGTACTAAGGTGCTACCACAGCTCTTCAGTGGCTGAGCAGGAATTTTCTGAGTCCTTGACTTGGATCTCTGAACATGTAGCACTGAAAACATTCAAATAATATCACTGACAGAATGTTGTAATATATTAATAAAGTAATCTCAAATTCTGTTGTAATCTGATGCTTTTAAAGCAAAAGTAGATATGTACAAGGAAGAAAAATTTGAAAACAAATGAAGTTCCTCAGTAATCTCCGAGGCCTTTCCAGAAGCTCTGTGATTTAAGATGCTCAGGGCAAGTCTATGTATTTATTAAAAAAAAAAAAA
>VZSC01001432.1:267831-294559 GCA_013398225.1 Steatornis caripensis
AAAAAAAAAAAAAAAAAAAATCAATGTTTATTGCTATTTAGTAATTAAAATCTTACCCTTTTATAGCTTATTAAAATAGATCATATAGAACTAATGACTATTGAACTCTCAGTGAGAATTGCACAGTACTTAAAGCAACAAAGATTTTTGTTAGGAAACAATAAAGTCTATATCAAGATTCTTTGCTCTATTCTGGGTTTCCTGATAAGAGATCTGACCTCTGCCTAGATATGCCACTCCAGAATTGAACCTAGCAGCATTTAAGATGACAAAATTGACTTCAAGAAGTGGGGTCTGATATCAGTGGAACAGGCTGGCATCTTGTGTTAGTGGTTTTATAGAATCTACACCGACAGAAAAAAACCACGGCAGAGAGACCATTTCTGTTGCTCAGGACTGGCAGCAGTCAAGATGGTTGAGGTGACTTTGGGAAAACAGTGGTGACATTTCCTCCTGAGAGCAAGAGGCATCAGTTTCAGAATATATGGTAAAAGCCTGTGAAGACATTTTTAGTATTCCTTGACTGTATTTCCTATGCACTTTAAGGGCTGGAAGGAGTTTTTAATAAGTTTTGAGCAAAACAGGCAACTAAGACTAGTTACTCATATTTCCTGCTCCCCACTGTTTAGCTTTTCCCAGTTCAGTTTATTATTGAAACCAATGTTGTTCCTGTCAAAATTTTTGTATTCCCACAGTTGTAAGAGCTTTAAAGGAAGAAGGAAGCTATTATATGAATGATCTCATTGCAGTTAAGTTGAAGGTTGCGAATGCCTGGGTGTGGATGGGTTTTAAGAAGCAAGAGCAAACCAAACTGTTTTTTAATTTTTACTTGGAACCTGTATAGTGACAGTTCCAAGCACAGCTGTGTAAAGAATAAAATTTTCAAGTAGAACAGAAAGCCTGTGTACAAATTACATCTTCTGGTGCGTCTTAGTTTCTAAGTTTCTACTGAATCTCTTTCAAATATTGACATTTCTTTTGCTGATGATTTTGACATCTGGAAAATTATTATTTTACTTACAGTTCATAACTATTTATCCTAAAATCTGCTATTAATAGAACATGAAAGAAAGGGAAACTCCAGCAGAAATACATTAAGCTATATATTTCCTTTGCTTAGTGTCCAATGCATGATTTCTGAGTACACATCATCTGTTGTTGTATTTGTCTTTGTATTTGACTCCAGGCATCCTCTAACTAAAGGAAGAAAAATTTGTTGGCTTTTTAGCCTGAAGCTTTGTAAGATGTTTCCAGAAGCATCAAAGACAAATCACCTAGAAGTGCGAGGATCAATTGATGGGAAGGGGATAACTTCCACATTTTCACAGACCCCCACATTAGGCATGCCGTGAGAGTGCTGACAGGCTGTGATGGATCAGCAGGCTCTGTCACACCAAGCTGCGTGGGAAATCCAGCCACCACTGCAGTTACTGTCAGCATCCGCTAGACAAAGTAGAGCAGAAAACACAGCACAATGCCATGCATGATTCACAGACTGCAATGGCACCTCGTATTCAAATGTGGTGCTTACTGCCATTTGCTGAAGTTAGCCGACACAGACAGAGTAGAAATGTTTAGGTGAAGGGACACTGCAGTGACGCACTCAGGAAGTGAAGCCTTTCAGAATCAGAACCGGTAGCAAGAACAGCAAAGGCTCTTTATGATCAACATTGTAATGCCAATTTCTGAAGCCTCCTGACATTTTTGTGGGGCCAATGGCATAGTACTGGGTGTCCAGAAGGATATTTTTGAGTCAGATCTATGCTTGGATCTGGTTCATGACATGACCATAGAAAAATTTATGCTGACTTGTTTAGCACGCTGACATAGGTACCAGAGTAGAAGTGAGAGTGAAAGGGATGGATCAGCTTGTACCAGTTCAAGCAGAATCACTACAAAATGAAGAGGTGACAGTGTCCTCCACCTCTGCAAAAGTGTGAAGATGTAAACTGTCCATGTCAGCTGTGGTATAGAATTGATATGATTACTACCTACTGCTCCATTTGTGCTCAGCAGGTGTGGAAAAAAGAGAGATTTTAGCTCTGGTAGCTGGCAGAGCTTGGCTTGCTACAGGAAAAGTCCCACAGCAGTCACAGGCACGCCAGCTAAGCCTTCAGTGCAGATCCTTCTTTTGCTCAGTTATTAGCAACACCAGTAGTTTAATCCTAAAGGCACAGAACACAGTTCTGGCAGTTTAGTTGTCAAGGAGAGAGAAACAGTAACTTGATCATTGACAGCAATTCCTCTATAGTAATTTTTTTTTTACATTCCATAAAGAAAAAGTGCAAGGATATAATATTAAAGGCTGAAGCTAGTAAACTGAGATGGTAAAAATAAATTAATGGAACAATTTACCTAGCAATGAACTTCATTTTCTAGAATTCAAAAAAGTATATTGAAACAGATACAGAAGTTTTGTACTTGGTATAGAATTTGCTGCAGCGAGACCTTTGGCCTATATTAGAAANATAAATTAATGGAACAATTTACGTAGCAATGAACTTCATTTTCTAGAATTCAAAAAAGTATATTGAAACAGATACAGAAGTTTTGTACTTGGTATAGAATTTGCTGCAGCGAGACCTTTGGCCTATATTAGAAATCAAACAAAAGATTCTAAGTATCACATTTTCCTTTAAAGTGTCCTTATCTGCCTTGAATTCGTTTGTAGAACCTGTTAAATTTTCTACTAATACAATCTTCTGTTTATGTATGTAAGTATATGTTGAGGGAAAGAGACAGGGAGGAGAAACATACCTCTAACCTGATGTAGATGTATGACCTGTAATAGGATCTAATGTTTATGAAAGAAAATAGCAATATTCCAACAAACAAATAAGAGATTTTTTTCAAATATATTAAAGCTGTGCAATATAGAAGATGTAAATGCTTCCCATAACTGGATATATTAAGCTCATATACTAATTTTTTCATGAAGACTGAGTGAATTATTGTGTATACAATAAGGAATTCTATTTCTCCCCCAGGTTATTCACATTCAGGACAACAGGTAAAAAAACATTTATGATGAGTTGCATTCAAACTTTTTATCAAAAATCGAAGACTTTGTTTTATAATAATTTCTTACTTATAAGTAACAGTAAATTAAATTTATTAAAAATATTTCTGCCCATAATTTATTGAAAATATTCATGTCTCATGAAGTCTGGGATAATGCAAAACATTTCAGAGATTGCAGCAATAACGTAATTTATTTTTTAAACCTCAGATACGCCTGATTTAATTGATTAAAAAGAAAAACATAATTAGAAATTGTTCTAAGACTTGTGTAGATTTTTGTAATTTGCCTGATTTTGAAAGCTAGATGATATGTAGAATTATGAAATGGAGATGGAAGGAGGGAGAAACCCGTTCTTTATAGGGTGAAGTAGCATAAGTAAAGAAAAAAAATCCTTCTGGCATATCTTACAGAATCTTCATAAAATGCCATAATTCAATTTGAAGATAAATCATTTGCAAATACAAAGATCAGTTTAAGGTAACTGAATGTCTTGTGTTTCACTTTATTGCAGACTGCTTCATTATACCTGCTGTGAGAATCTGCCAGCTTGAGACAGACTATCATGTTAGGTAACATCAAGTTAATGCTAAATCAGAGAGCACGCAGAAGGATGACTACAAGCAGGCCTCATACTATCTTCTAAATTGATTGAAATAACGATCCAATATGATAATCTTGATTTACATATATGTTCACTTTAACTTCAGAATAAATTATCAGGGAATATGTTTATATTAGTATTTTCCACCAGATTACCTGATCAGCTTCTGAGATCCCACAGTTTTAACTTTATTTACATTGCACAATTCTGAAGAACTACACTATACTATTTTTAAAAGTTGGTACTGGAATTAATACAGTTACCACATTTTCATTGTCATGGAAACTGACAGTGGTAAAAAAGGAAATAGACTGTAATAGTATACTACTTTCTTATTTTATCTCCCCCTTTCATACCATATTCAGACTTCTGCTGGTGGAAAGAATTTTACATTTAGAAGGACACACTTTCATTCAGGACCGATCAATTCCCGACATTCACACATACATACAAACATAACGCACATATGAAAATATAGATAACGTTCCTTTTGCTAGGAGAGTGTTAGTACCACGGGCTGTTTACTGCACAATGTGATAGTGGTTTTAGAGTGTGCTAACAATAATGTTAAGCTGATTCTGAAATTTATGATATCTAAGTCAACAAGATGAGAATTTATAACAGAACAGTGTAATTAAACCGGGGCACCTTTAGTTTAGGACCTGTATTTTGATTTCTTAGGTCCTGGAAGAACACTCCCAAAAGTGTCAAGAGCTTTCCTTTGAAGTTTTGCTGTGACCTTAGAGGAATGTGTCATAGCCTCTATAATGAATTTTTGTCCGTCTTCTTGAAAATCACTGAAACACTTTATTTAAAAAGAAATAAAGCAATATGTGATTTTTCTCAGGTCTTGTCTGACATCACAGGACAAAGCAGCATAAACTTTGGGCAAGAGGAAGATTATTATGTAGCAATGCAAAATTGTTCAGTAGAGTTTCATTGTCCAAGATGGATGAAATGGTAACAGTGAATTGATAGTTTAAATAATGAAAAGTAAATTATGTGTTTAAAAGTCTTTGGTTTACTCTTTTGCTCTGAGTAATGCAAGTAAGGACCTGTTGAAATACATACTTCTGCCTTGATTATGGTTCTTTAGGTTCTTTAAATTAATAGTATTGCAGCTGATGTCAAAAGGAAAATGATAGTTGGACAGACTCTGCCAGAGAGGAAGTAAAG
This sequence comes from Steatornis caripensis, assembly GCA_013398225.1. Taxonomy (NCBI): domain Eukaryota; kingdom Metazoa; phylum Chordata; class Aves; order Caprimulgiformes; family Steatornithidae; genus Steatornis; species Steatornis caripensis. The sequence goes on from VZSC01001432.1 coordinate 272,631, forward strand.
CCCTAAATCCAAGGTGAAATTAATAGTCCTCTGGTGAGACTGTATTTTTTGTCAGAACCAGTTGGCAATGATGTGATTCAAAATTCAAGTGAAGAAAAGATGCTTTCCTTCTGAAGAGGTTAGATTTATATTTCTTAATTGACAACAAAAAAGTATCCTATTCCCAGGGAAAGGCATCAAATTTTTTCAGAAAATAAGGATCATAAATTGATAGTCTCCTAATCAATCAGAAGATTGCAAGCTAAAACTTTCTTAATATCTATTTCAATCCGATACTTTTCTTCCCCAGCCACTTTCTGTTTTGCTTGTCAGCTGGAAGTTTGAAAAGATGCTCTTGTGGCTCAAGCTTTTATAACACGATGCCCTTGGAAAATATATTCTGCTACAGATTTTGGCAGAACAGATGACAGAAGTCTATGTAAAAGATGAATGTCCAACATCAGACGCAAAATTCTTGTGTTGCTCGCACGGCTGCAACTGTCCAGAAATAGGCAGAGTTAACTGATTTAATGAAAGGAGGGATGACTTTTAATAAAGAAAGTAGTCATCATCCATCATAAAATCTGCAAGATAAGGTGGAACCTAAAACTTCCTGATTAACATTTAGACATTCTTTTTTATTTCATAAATATATGGTTGTGATTTTTAAAGTCTACAGCACAGAGCTTGTTTCCCAGAACTAGAAGAGCCTGAAGACAGTAAATAAGTCTCTTCTGTTGAAATAGTCTCCAAGCTCAGAAATGTCCAAAAGAGATTAACTGGCTATGATTTATGTTCTGATTGTCCCCACCCAGCAGCCAAGACTCAGTGCATCAACTGCTGGAACCAGCAGCCTTTTCTGTAAAGAATGAAGCTGGGCAAAACCTCAGGCAGCCATGGGTTAGGGAGAGGGGCAGCCTGCCAGAAAAAATTCTTCCTTCTCTGCCCAGAAGATCATAGCGCCTTTTTCAATTAATTATGAGAAAACAGAATCAGCAGTGTTCCTCTGACTTTCCTGCTGTGTAATCCTACCATAAACTCAGTTTTTATCAGTGCCGTATGGGCAATGCAAATAACAGCAGGCAGCTTTGTTTTTGAAATACCTTCTTCCATTGAACTGCAGCTTACCCTTCTCGGGCATCACTGCCAGGTGGATATTCCCTGAGATATTGATATGTGCCGTATTCATATACTTCGTCGTACAGTGCAGAATTTTTACCTGCACTCTAACTTCCTGATTATGCTTTTGTCTTCTTAGGAAATTTTACCAAAGGTAAAATACCTTCTCTCCAACAACTTATCTTTGTCTCCCCACTAACCCCTGCTATTGAGGGACAATGTCAGCTCTCTAGAGTTGGTACAGTTTTGAAATAGTAGTAATTTGGGAACTGAGAATGCCCCTTCATAGAGTCACATACAGACCTACTCTAAGCATATGAGCAGTATTACAGTAAATTAACCCCTTCCCTATAGTTTCTCTATCAAATGTTTACTTATAAACCTATTATAGCAGAAATGCCTGTTGAAGTATTAAACAAAAACATATATTGAGGTTATAACCAACATCTAGTATGCCTTATTAAGAAGAGGCAACCCTTTATCCTCTTTCTGTCACCAAAGTATCACAAAGGCATTGAGAAAAATTGTAGGAGAGAGTCTGGTAGAAGATTCCAGGCCCTCACAAGACTGTATCATATTCTGAGGTGCTTTTCTCCTTTTGCTGTTGAGATTTCCAGACTTTTCTCTTAGCAAAACTCTCCAGTTTCTGTTCATGTTGGATTTGTCTGGGCTTAGAAGGACTAGATTCTTCTTTCTCATCAGTAGCTTCAGAGTGCACTCCTGCAGCTCCAGACAATAATCTCCTTTCTCTTATTTTCTCTCCTCATTTGTTCTAAGAATATCAGAGATTACTTTTGAGGCTAACAGATACCGCTTGTCTGTGTGGGAAAGACAGTAGTTTTTTCTTTCTCTCTTGATGGTCTTTTTCCTCTTCTGAAATATATAAATATGTTTAATGTGATGTAATGTAATATGACATGTAATCATAAAGGGAGAAACGGACACTTGTGGGACAGTTGCACAACTAGAGTAAAGGAAAAATTGTGCAAGTAGAAAAAGAATATGTAAAATAACAACAAAGGATGTAAAACAAGCAGGAAAGATGCCCAAAGAAACCAAAGTAATCCACAGAACAAGCAAGACAGTGACTTGCAGAAACAGAGCAATTCCCAGTTCCTGAAACCATATGAACTATGTGAAGAGTATATGAGATCATTTTCCATCTGGGAAGGGAGATGAGGAGTGTAAAGCCATCAGTGATGAGAAAGGGAAGATGAGAAAGAAAGGAGACACCCAAGTGGATTCTAACTTCCTTCATGAAAGAGCTCTCAAACCCAATCACCTTCACTTTGACTAAGAACATAAAAGACTGTAGGCATCGGTGCTATGTGGCATTGGCTCCGCGGTGGTGTTACGTATTGTAATACACCCAACGCTCACAGGTATTGTAGGATAAGACTGTTAAGGAATAACTGTGTGAATATCCAGTGATAATAATTGACAATGAGCAAAAACTGCCCATTGGCAAAGCGTGCTGTTAATGAATGTCAATCTGGAAAAGTGTTGTTCTGAAGTTTTTTAAACACCCATTACAACAATATCTAATTCCCTGCATATTCCTATATATATATCCAGTTGCAAGTCTTTTAGAACATTTGAGAGCTATTCACTAGTATTAGACTTTTAAGAGAACTGTATTATCTTTAATTTTTCTAGAGCTAGATGACTATATGACAACTGACATTTTGACCAACAGCCGTAAGAGAGTGAGAAAACTTTCAGAGCTAAAAGAGTGAATGTGAATCGCTCACAGTAGGCAGCTGGGACCTAGTGTTAAGCTCATATCCTTTATAAGTCAACCAAGGCAGGTTACATAGCACATACAAGAGGGAATTCAAATTATACTGTTCTTAACTCTGCTACTGATAGCTTCATGGCTTGATTTAATTAATTTAATTTCTCGCTATTTGTAAAACAGGCTTATTTCATCTGTAAAATCAGTATTTTCCTTAGCCTGCCATAAAGATAAATATTTTTTAGTTAAAAAATGTATTTTGATCTGAGATCTGCCTTCAGATCATCAGGTGTAGCAGCTCACCAGTGCCTGTTTCTGAAAGAATCCCCAAATGATTTACAAGGAGTAAAAACTAATGAAGTTTTACCATAATAATTGATTAATACAAAACCTGAAATGCTGTCTAGTAAAACATGGTGCTTACATAATGATGCGTAACATTTTTGCAGAGTAACTGAAGTCAGGAAAAAAATAGACACAGACTGATTATTTCCTTATCCATTCCTCAGGAATTGTGAAATCCGGTTGCTTAGCTGGTTGGATCAACATTGTGTTGTCAGTCTATCTATACTACCAAATTCCTGAATTTATGGAGATATTTCCTACTGATTGTGACAGGACCGAGATCTGGTCTAATTACAGATAAGTAAGGCTCGGTTCAGATTGTTTCCTGTCAATGAACAGCTTTATAAGATCATTGGAAAAAAAGGTATCCTGCGTATAAAATTCATTCGAAGATATTTTGCTTCCCCCTCCATCCCCCCATCTCTTAGAGTTATCTTTCATTAAAAAAAGTTTATAATCCCTTTCTAGGGATTTTCTTAGTGCTAGGGAAAGTATTACAGAACTAGGTTTGGGATGAGGCCAAAAGCAGCATCTTAGACCATTAGATCAGTTTCAATTGAGAGAAATAAGTGATCCCAAGTATAATTGATCCCAAGTAATGTTTTAGAGTTTTTTTTGAGAATATCTTGTCATCACACTTCATAGGAGCCAGAAAAAATCTCATTCAATAAATGCAGTGGCTGAATCATGAGCCAGACCTGGAAATCTTACCCGAAATAAAGACACAGCACCATATAAGGGATACAGTACTCATTCCTAGCCCTAAGAGAAAAGAAATAATCTGCTTGATTCTGTCTTCATGTTTGGAAGTCTGAAACAATTTTGAAGATGAAATAAAAAATGACAAGAATTTCCATAGAAAATTTTACTCAGTTTTAAGCCTCTTAATTTTATAAACAGTTAGTAGATGGTCTTTCACCAAGTAAAAGATTAACTTTCATAAATATTCTTTACTGCATGGTAAACTGACAGACCATTTCCATGCACCGCTTGGAACCTTGGTATGTTGAGATTTTTCTGATCAGTCTGGTAATGAAGCTATGCAGAAGGACAGCAGGCAGACCACCTGTTACTGCCCTGATAGTGAGCAAGCTGAAAGATTACATTTCCCTTCTCTTGAAACAAGTTTTTGATAATCTGCTTATACCCTCAATACATCACTACATTTTTTGAATCTTTCTGTTGTTTAGGATGAAAAAAAAAATTATGCATAAAATATATAAATGAATATCTATTTAAATATACATTTATAAATAAAATATTGTTTATATTTATTTACATCCATTTCTGTCCAGTGAAAAATTTTTCATTTGTCTGCAGCTTTTATCGAAAAAAGATATTTCTTTTTGAAAGAGTTGAAATTTTATGGACATGCTACATTTGTACCCAGGATGCTCTATGTTTCTCTAATATTGTTAATGAATGATTGCAGTAGAGATTGCATTAAGACTGTTTCCAGTCAGGGTCCGTAGTAGGTATTACAAATGCCATAATATTAACAGTAAAGATAGCAATAGCAGTTCTACTATCCAAGCTTCAGATCCTGGTTTGCTACATAGAAGAAGCAGTAGCAGTATCTAAATTAAGCAATGTCTTTTATGTGAGTCTAATCAGTGTGTCATGATTGTTTCTTTCCATTGGCTGTGTAGGTTGTATGATATGTGCACATGTCTATGTAATGTTCTGAATCATTTTTGACTTGAATTTACTTTTTTATCTGTGAGTTTCACAAACCTACTCACATCATCACTGTAAAACAGAAAAAAAGATAATTTTCTCCTTTTTTATAGACAGGCAGCTGAAGAACCGATGACTTGAATTATTTCAGGTCAATGTATAGGTTGTAATGACTTGAGTAGGCTTCCAGTCACTCCCAGAGAGTTTAGATACTCAGAATCCTACTGGTTGCCTGTATCATATCTACAAATTAAATCCAGGTATATTGAACCAGGCGTCTTCATCTTTCCGACACAACAGCTCCTAAGTGAAAATTATTAAAAACAGTTTGAAATTTTACTTGAGTAAAAGTTATTTTTATATTTGTTTATGCTAGAATTGTAAACTGTAGTGAATATATGCAGAATCTGAGCTCCCCTGTAGCAGGGAAATCAAAAGAATTTTTTAAAAAGAAAACTATGTACACCCATTTTTTAAAATATCACACAGTGAAGCAGTATACTTTTTATTTTACTTTGCTTGAATGTGTAAATGAAGCCCTATATCCTTTTCACTCTGTGAGAAAATAAGTGAATATGGCATGCATCTAAGCAATTACACTTGTAAAACACCCTTATGTGTGAAGATATAATAGCTAAGATCCATTACAACAGTCTTGCTGCTGACGGCCTGGTTTTGCAGCTACATTTAACGATGGGATGACCTCAACAATTCTAAGGACTCTACAATAGCTAAGGGTTGTATTTTACCAGCATTTAATATAAGCTATAAATAAAATACATTTTTCATCTACTTTGAAAGTGGACCATGAAACAAAGGTGAATTCCAGGCAATAAACAGAACCAACACGTCAGGTAGGTATGTGCAATACCTTTCATCTGTGTGAGCTTATTGGTTTTGTCCAAAGATTTATTCTAGTTACTGCTACCTACTCCTGCAGTTGCAGAATACTGGTGTTGTATGTATTACATACTGTACCTTTTGTTTTATATACAATGGGTATTTTGCTAATTGCAAATGATTACTCAAGTATATTTTTTAACTTATGCAGATATTTTCCTAGCATTCCTATGCTGATTGTAGCATATAGCCTACCAATAACATACTGACTAAGTACAAAATTAGAATTTCTTGTAATGAAATTCAATGTGAAATAAGACATGCTGACCTATACCGGGCTGAATTTGTCCTACTTTCTATTTAAGGATGGAGAGGGAGATAGAAGTTATCGTGTAACCTGAGCACACCAGACTTCCCTAATAGTTCATCTTGTTGATATATTTAAGAGAATTTTTTCAATAAGAATGGAAAAGCAATTCAATTTTCTCACTAGTCAGGGTTTTAAATAGATGTGAGAACAGTCTGTGTTCTCTGCTTTCTAGGATGTTCAGCTAGGTTTAGGTTCAGATAGGTGTTCCTGCATGATCCATTTCTTGGTACTGAAGAGAACACAAATGAGTAGATCTTAGGTTTTTTAGTCCACATTTCATATTTTCTTCTTTATCTTCCCTATGTAACTTTAATTTTTTTTTTGCACATTTATTGTTTTTGAGGGGTATACATACATATGTCAGATTTATAAAGTTAGACGTGAGTTTTAACAAAGTGGCAGGTACTTATGTCATTATTTGCATATGCAAGCGATGTAAGCTTGGTGATGAAGTCAGCAGTGTACTATAAGCCTACATCTAAGTTATAAAGATACAAACAGTAACAACCACTCAAAAACTTTTTTTTAAAGCAAAATCTTCACCTGACCCCATTCATTGTATGCACATGTATTATCCATTATACCCACAGTAAATTCTCTGTATGAGCTTTGCTTCCATATAAGTATTAGTTGTCTGTGTTACAGTAGTGCCTAAGGATTCATATGCAATCGCAACCCAAATTATTTCAGGTACATTCTATCAAATATCTGTGAGGTTAAAATCTCTGGTGTGAAAATGTTTCCGACACATACATGCCTTACATAAGGTGCTCAGTCCAGCACTTACGCTGCTTCTTCTTGAACAGGTTTCATGCTGAGCTTCATGCTGGTCTGGTTTCACCACCACAGGCATCTGTATGGTCCACCTGGCTGCTTTGCAGCAGCCAGCAGGACAGGAACGTGCGTAACAGCGCAGGCGGGTGGGACAACAAACTTCCTGAGAGGCATTTCACCCCAGACTGATAATACTGAAGAGGAAGATGACCATCAACTGGATTAAAAAGAGCTACAGAGACTTTTGAAACAGTGTCGTCAGCAAAAATAAGCAAAACTTAAGGATTTGTAGTTGATGGGAGAAGGCAGGAGCACGGAAGCAAGGAGGGTGGTGTGACCCTGCCAGATGTGGCCCCACAGCACTGTGGGCTCTGCCTGGGCCTGGCAGCACAGCCCCTGCCACGGGCATCCCCAGTCACTGCCTCAGCTCACCTATATCTAGCACAGGAGCACCCAAGGACCTGCACCCTGGGGTTACGGGGTCACCACCCATGCCTGGACTGGCAGCCAGAGCACTCAGGTCTCCTAGAGCAGCTCTATGCAGGCAGGGGGTCCCACACGAGGGGGGACCTGCATGCCCCAGGGCCTACGATTGGAGGGAGCACCTGTTTGGGAGTTTTTAGAACAAGAGTTTTTAGAAATCATAAAATCATAGAATATCAGGTTGGAAGGGACCTCAAGGATGATCCAATCCAACCTTTCTTGGCAAAAGCACAGTCTAGACAGGGTGGCCCAGCACTCTGACCAGCTGAATCTTAAAAAGTGTCTAATGTTGGGGAATCCACCACTTCCCTGGGGAGATTTTTCCAATGGCTGATTGTTCTCATTGTGAAAAATTCTCCTCCAGATTGTGTCCAAACAGAATCTCGCCAGGAGTAACTGGTACCCGTTACCCCTCATCTTTTCCATGTGACTCGTTGTAAAAAGGGAGTCTCCGTCTTCTTTGTAGACACTCTTTAAATACTAGAATATGGTGTTAAGTATTTTTTTCTGTGTATAACATTTTGCAGCTGTCTGGTAATGCAGTATATCTGTTGCATTGCTGGTATTGAACATAAAGTTTTTATTCACTGATTGTTAATTAATTATATATTGATAAATTTCAGTAAATTGCTTTCATCATTGGATCTGTGTGGATTGGATATTTTTTCCCAGGACAATGTTCAAGCTATCTGGCTTAAGACTAGCTTGCATGAATCATCCTGTTTGTGGAAGTATCTCAGCTGCATTGCAGATATTTCTAGTTGGAGGGACTAGAAATACGTCACCAAAATCAAAACAAAACAAATGTTTGCAATTTATGTTTATATTAATTTATGTAAAACATGGCATATAGGGACCAAAGTGTGGAAATATGTATTGTAGTCAGTATTTACCTAAGACGACTTTGGTAATTTGATTTGTTTCTTCAGACATAAGACATACATATATCCCATAGTTATGTTGTATATCCCTATACATCACACGTGCAGACGAATTTCCTCTCAGTGAGGCTGGTATTTTGAAGACAGTTGTCATGGTTTAAAGCTGGGCTGGCTATTAAGCGAATGACAGATGCTCTTTGTTAACCCCCTCCCTCCCCGAAGTGGGGGGGAAAGAGAAAAGGGAAAGAGACTTATGGGTTAGGAAAGTTAAAACAGCTTTAATCTAACTACAATAATAATGTATACCAATAATAATGAAATATATACAAATATACAAATATGTAGAAAACCGATATTGAGCTCCCCCCCACCAATGACCAATACGTCACCCGGACGCTGCGGGGCACGCCCCAGGAAAGTCCCGGACTGTACTCAGCAGCAGCAGGCAGGAGCTGGATTCAGGAATGCACGGATCGGGATCGAAGGCAGAAGAATCAGACAGAGTCCTCCTCGGATGCCGGCCATAGAAGAAGAGAGCGAGACCCTCGTGATCCCTCTGCTTTATACCGAGTATGACGCGTATGGGATGGAATACTCCCTTTGGTCAGGTTTGGGTCACCTGTCCGACCCGCTCCTCCCCATCGCAGGGTCGCAGGTGTGACCACTTCTCTGCTCTTTCAGTTCCGGCGCACAAGAAAGTTAGCAGAAGCAAGCATCGACCTTGGTCTCCATAGGGATAACTATAAGCAAGGGCCTTTCTGCATACCATTGCTTCTGATGTTCCAGCACTAACTATAAACACCGAGCCTTATCACTGCTAGAAGCAGCTACTGTCTGTAAAAACATGCAGTTAATTTCAGAGAGTGCAGCTTCTCAGAAGTGACTTAACTAAAAAGCAAAGTTACTAAAAGAAAATTGGTTCTGTCCTAGCCCAAACCAGGACAACAGTTAGGAATTATTGATGCAGAAATCCAGTGCAGTCTGACAGACTTGTACGTTTGTATCTCCTGAAGTTTAAAAATTACAAAAAAATATACACTGTGCTAAAGGACCGATTTTATAAAAACATGCAATGGGAAGTTCAAAGCAGATGGCTAAATGCATGCATCTCCTGTAGTTTAGCCTTTGAAACCTACTGAGGATTCTGAGACTGGCAGCATCGCATTATCGTGCTGCTCTTCACTACTCTCTTATGATCTTTTTTTTTTAACATTTTTATGACATATTAACACTTGTTCTCTTGCCAGAATGTTCTTTTGAACTTTAAGTTGAAGAGATTCTGAAGCTGGCATCCTGAAGAATGCAGTTTCACTCCAGCTTGTGGTTACTACAGAAGAGCCAATGATGTAATCGAAAGAGAGGGGCAGAAGCAAAAGCTGTCATGTTTTTGTGCCTCCATTAAAACACACTGCATTATTTACAATATTCTACCAATGTAATTTAGCTTTGATCATGATCAAAATGAAACTGTATGTTTTAAATAAAAACTTAGGTTTTGGTCATGTTCCAAACAAAACTACATTAATAGGTTGCTATAAATACTGCAGTGAATTTCAAAGGATGCACTAAAATATGATGGCTTTTTCTTCTTCTCTGCTCTGAGCAGTGTTCTTCTCACCTCCTATAGCATCCTGGTTTTTTGCAATCTCAAAGTCATGGTCTGGATGAAAATAATGACATTTCAAAAGAGTTAATCAGTGACAAAAATGTTGTTAACAAGACTATTGAGGAAATGAACTATGAAAAAGCTCTTTTTTGTTGTTTGAAATGTTGAATTCTAAAGGTGCAATCAGTAATGAATTGATGAGGAAGTGTCACAACTTCTGAAAAAAAATCTCACAAGTACAGCAGTCATAGCACATTTCAGGGAAATGGGAGACGTAGTCATTTTCTCCTTCTCTTTCTAACTGCTTTCTCTTTGTTCCAGTAATAGCTCTTTCTAACTGCTTTCCCTTTCTTTGTTCCAGTAATAGCACCCTGCTTGTGCAGCAGCTCTGGCTTTGTCATCTTTCCCTCACTCTGCATATAAAGGAATTAGATTAATCAGGGGAAAAACCAAAAGTTGTCAATGCTCTATTATTTTTTTTAAGGGTTTTTTATCCAGGGTGTTAGGTGATTTCCACTGGAAAAGATTGGATTTTTTTTTGTCAAATTGTTTTTTTTGAAAGTGTCAATTTGTGAAATCACAGCAAAAGACCACAAAAAATAAAACAGAGTGACATCAACATATATATGTATTTCCCAGTCCAGCCTGAAGGCTGATGGTCAAGCAGTCACCTGGGTATGCAAGTATTTCAATAACAACAGTTTACCTGCCTGATTCCTTCCTTTCTCAGCTGCATAGACCCAGGGTGAACTTTTCTTTCTGTCTTCACTTTTGCGTACCTTGTCTCTCCTTCTTTCTGTCTTCACCTATATGCTCCCCTGTGCTTATTCTCCTGTTGTTTTATGTTAAGATTTTCAAAAATTGTTTGTTTCTTATTAATGAAGGCATGTACTGATGGTGAGAAATGTACTGATACTGACATTTTTTCATCACCTTGGGCAAGAATAATTTGCAATAATGGTTTTAAGTATTTAACTTTCTGAAAATTAGTAAAATTAATAACTTAGTCATTGAAAGGGTGTTCCTGAATATAATTATTTTCATATCACCATTAGAGAAGAGGTTTATATTATTTTTTTAATATTACCTTAGTATACAACAACCTCTAACTTTTAGAAAAATATTACTCTACAACTACTATATTATACTTCTGAATTTAGTGAAATTGTGATGGAATTTATGGAAATTGTCAAAACTGGTGTAAAAATGTGAAAATATTCTAACAAAGTCACTGGACTGAAGGCAATTTTATTATAATACTTTCAAAAAAACTATTAAACAATTCATACATAATGAAACCTCACATCTAGATAGGTCTTAAAATGTATAAAATGTGATCTTATTTCACTTAGTGCTTTATAACATTTAAGTAATAGAAAACAAAAGAAAACAAATCTCCATCTATTCTCTAGTACTTCATATTAGTAAATCAGAGTCTGTATTCACCAAAGCTGTATCCTTTACTACCCTTTCCTTTCCTTTCTCCTCTGGCATCTCATAGTGTAAGTTCAAGAAAAAAATAATCTGGATGTAAGGCAATGAACATTAACAAGAGATTTCTTTTAGCTCATTTATCTACACATCCTCTTAAAGCTGACGTTTCCTCAATTTCAAGTGGTGTTCAGAGTTTTAAGTTAAGTTTATGTTACAATTTAGTGATAGTTTCTAAAGCGAATTGTTATGATCAAAAGCAAATGGTATAGCCATTACAGAAAAAACCAAATTATTTCTTCTTGTGCATAATCTGAGGACCGGGCTCTTAACTTGACATAAATGCAAGAGGTTAAATAAAGGTGTGGAGATTAATTACATCTGAGGAGCTAATGAAATTTATATTTGCGGGTTTTGGCAGTGGTACAGGGTATTATGCTGGTGCAACAGGCTTCGCAGCTCTTAACACACAGAGTGAACAGTTATCTGCTATCAATAAACCACCTTGATCTATGTAAACAAATTATATAAATGGGATAAACAATCATAGGGCTACATTAAATTATCTTCTACTCTGAAAATGAGTGTATTTCAATGAAATATTAATAACAGTTTATCCTTTTTTATATAGTATGACCCACGTATGACAAATACTTCCATAGACTAATGCTAGGCAAACCTGCTTTAGCAGGGGGGTTGGACTAGATGATCTCTAGAGGTCCCTTCCAACCCCTACCATTCTATGATTCTATGATTCTATGATTCTAAGGACATGAATAATTTAAAAAAAGAATAATTTAAAAAAAAAAAGCTATGTCTTTCTGCCACCCATTGCAACTCATTTTAAACAAAAGCTGTAGTAGGTAGTCAATTGTCACAAAGATTTTTTTCATCTCTAAAACTGCTTTTTTCTGATTAACATGGTATAGATAATAAAAACAAGGCCGTGACATGAAAAATCTGCATTGTAAAGTCTCCTGTTCTAGTACGATTTTAACAAGTAGTACTTGAGTATTTATTTTCCTTTTTACATGCTTTCTGCTGAAACCAGAATCTTTTATACCTCCAGTAAAAAACCCAAACAAAATAAAACCAGAAACAAAAAAAAAAAACCCAAACCGACATGTGCATACTCTGTGGAGAACCGGCTGCAATCTGGTCATAAAAGATGCAGCAGAACAGAGTAACTTCAGTGGCTAAGAAGAATTCCTTTAAACAAGATTAATTTTTTTGATTTTAAGGACTTTGTTCGAAGCTAAAACAATAGACTCAGTAATTCAGTAGAAAAAATAATTAAAATTGCTGTCTTTTACACAGACCTTTTTATTCAAAGATGAAGATTATTTTCCTCTCTGTCAGTTCCACTGCACCACTTGAGGGGAGTGTCTGGCCTTGGTGCCCATGGCAATTGCCAAACTGTGGTGAGGGGTGGCTGGCAGTGCCTACTGGTGTGGATGGAGGGAACCAGCCACTGCAAGCTCCAGCGCTTTCTGCAGCAGACCGTGACAATGGTTATTTGAAAATATTATTGTTCTACAAAGCAGTTGGACAGTCTTAGCCAGAACCAAGCCAAATACTACTGTCTTCATGAAATTTATGTTATAAAATCAGTCTTGTTTACAAGAACTTTTTTTTTCAGCTCAGATGACTGTACCCTCTGAAGGTAGCTGACTATGTTAAATAAGCAACTTAGCTTTAATTCGGCTGTCATTAGAGAGTTTTATATTCTTTAAATAAGTGGATTCTCTAGGAGATTTCCATGTCTGGACTTCAATACATGGGTTGATATGGGTGTATTTTTTTCACACTTTAATTTTTCAGTACAAAAAATGGGAGTTATTTCACCGTTAAATTATTACAAATTTTGCCAGTCTCTCATTATGGACTGAAGTGAATAGTACTGAATGTTATCAATTTGTCTGGGTATGAGGGAGTTTCCTTTGCTTAAGGATAAGAAAAAAATTAAGAGTAAGAAAGAAAGCATGTATACTTTAAAGGCCATGGTTAATCTCAGCCAAATTCAACTGTTTAAAAATTAAGCGAACAGTCTCGGTTGGTTTATTTTCCATGTCAAGTTACTGGAGAGAATTAAGCACTTCCAAAAGATATATGTATTTGCTGTCCTGGGATGGAATGACTCATCCTCTAGAATTGCCTATTTTCTCTCTTGTCTATAAAGAACAACTGAACTACTAACTTTAATTAAATCAAATTTTGCGGTGACAGATGGTGAGAATAATCCCATCCTCTAAGTGCGAATATTAACAGATATGCATTGATATGTGAATAGCCACTCTAGCTTTAAATTGTTTGCTATCATCAGGACTATTTTTATACTTCCGTCGTGTTAGCTTAAACACTTAATTTCTAATTAAATTTATAAATAACATAAATAAACTGCTACTTTTTTTTCATTTTATAGCACATAGAAAGCCTGCAGTTTTGCATCAGGGTTGTGCATATTATTCCTCCCATAAATAAATTATTTAACAATCCTTTGACTTTCCAACATGAAAGTTTGACTCCAGCAGGTGGGATGATAGTAAATATAATGTCAACATTGAAAATAATGTCAGGCAAAGAAAAAGTTATTAACATATGCAAATGTAGTGACTCCAAATCGTTCACTGCAGTAAAGACATCCCTACTTTGTACAATAAACCTCAAGAAAAAAGTTGTCTCATTTTTGCAATTGGAAATACGATTTTCCCCATATGCACAAAAAATAACTCAGTGACAATGGATTCCCTTTTGCTAACTTCGTTGAACAATTCTTTTAATTAAATTGGATACTGAAAAAAGGCTACTGTGACTGCAAGCTTGATTAAAAACTATATAAGCAAGCACATAAAACATAAGTATAAACTTGGTACTAAAACTTGTGTGCTGAACAGGAGAGGGCTATAGGGTGACCTTGGCCCTAGACCAAATGGTGTGAGCTGGCTTACAGCCTCACTGATTAGATCTGGTTACCTTTTTAGTAGACTGGTCGCATCCACAGCATAGAAATTGTTCTGGGGTCTTCTCTGTGACCTCCAAATATAATTTAAGTGGTTTAGACATGTTTTAATCTGCTCAAATTATGTGAAGCAATACAAACTCTATATTGCAGTTTTTATAGTGTGAAATTATAGCGCCTGTAGTGTGTTCTGTGGAATGTCTGGAAAACAGGTGGAGCATTTGGATGTGTAAACTCTGCTGTGTGAGCTGGAGGGAGGCAAAACTGGCTCAGCCTCGTGCTGTCTGCTCTTTGGGAGTGATTCATGCCAAAAATCTCCCAAGCAATGTTCTTATTTCATTACTGAGCGTGCAAGCTGAAGTTGTCTAAAACACAGCTAGCACTTCAGCAGCATGAACAGTCAAAAGCGCAAGTTATTCATTGCTTTTTGTCTTTAGCAATGTAAACATACTTAGTTCAGTTCTCCTAGAGGTTAGAGAAACACTCATTGGTCCATGAAGTTTCAGAATTTGTTTCCATTTGGTGCTTGGGGCTTCACCATCACAAGGAGAAAATGAAACAGGTCTGAGAAAGTTCTTTGTCCTTCCTCAGCATCCCATTTTTCTCCAAGTGTTTCCAGAGAGTTTCTATGTGTATTGAAAAAAACAAGCAAAACCAACAACATTCCCTGCAGGATACCAACACCATCAGCTAAGGCAGATTTAAAAGCTCTCATGTTTACCATTTCTACCAAGATTTGGTTAGAAATTCGCCAAAACCACCATTAAAAGATAGAAATGTTACATACAATTTCTAACCTGAATGTGACACTTGAATTGTCTACAATGAAGTTTAAAAGAATGTCTTTTACTTAGCATTGGGAAAGCTGATGACATAAACTTCTAAGTTGCTATTATTTGAGATTTATCATATGATTATGTCCAAAACTGAGTTTGCTTAGTTCATATTCAGATCATTCAAAATGACAACTACTGTTCAATTCTAAAACAAACGTTGTATTAAAAATACATTGGTTTTGCTTAACGCAAGCAAATTCTAAAAGGTTAAGCAAATAACTTCAGCAGAAAAACATCCAATCATATGTGCCTACATTTAGAAGGTCTTAGATAAAACATCTCGGATAAAACATTTTTTAGTTCTGCCTTCAAAACTATAACTTCATCTCAAGATCTGCTTCACACTTGCAGGTAAGCTGGACATTGTGCCTGGCAGAGGTGTACCTAAGATCTGGGTGTCCTGAAGGACTGTTCACCTATGGTAAACAAACAAAACCCAGACCTGAAACAAGACTTATTGTAGGCACGTACTGACAGACATATACTGATAAGTATACAATGTGAAGCAACGGTTATACTAACATAAACAGCAAACAATAAGTTTGTGCTAAAGGCCATAGTATGTTCCACCATGTCACTCACTGGAGAAATGTGCCTGAGTGCAGCTAAATCTGAAGGCTTGTTCTCTAATGATCCTTCCCAACTCGCCTTTCTGGTACTTCTTAGGGCAGACAGAATATTGTTGTTTGTTGTTAAGTGACTGTTACACCACAAACTCTTCTTCTGACACCACAGTCCAACAAATGATCTTCAGGCTTCAGCTATTTCAGCTTCTGTTCCTCTGAGGGAAGATAAGGCATGTAGTCATTCATAGCATTTACATCTCACTCAGTTCTCAGCCTGAATGTCAATTTTACCTAACTCTGAGCTTATATCCAGCAGGACCCATACGATGGCACTGCAAACGCTATTTCCCCAGCTTTTTACTCCCCAAACACTGTGTGCCAGCAGTCACAGACTGATATAACTCAAGTCAGAGAACAAAACCTAATAATCATCAAACTGCTCTCTAAATGGATGTGGAAGGATTTGTTTCAAAATATAGACACATAAGTTAAACCCATACATGTAGGTGTATACATGCATACACATGTGTGCTTAGTATTTAATTTCTCACTACAATCACTGTTTAGGCAGCTGAATTGAGATCCTGGTGAACACAGGTAGAGTCTAGAGACTGCTTTGGCTAACCAGCCAGCTGAAGCACAATTTGTCTCCATACGTGTGCAGTACCAATGGATATCTGAGACAACTTCATGGAGGTGGCAGGTATGCCACAGTATGAACCTATGCCTCAGATCATAGATTGAGTTGTTTGAGAGCAGCAAATTAGGCAGCCTAAAACTCAAATTATAACTCCAGTATGAAGGTAGTGGGAATGAAATAGGAGAAAATGTTTTTTTCTTAGGCATTTGTCAAAGTTTTTAGTGTTCATTCAGGAGCAAGTTTTAGAAAAACATTTTTTTATTTTATATTTTATTTCTGTTTAAACTGTATTTTCCATAGAAATATTATTTTTCATAAAATGCTAATTGAGACATTCTGGAATGAAATTTTGATAAAAATTGTTATAAAACTTCCTTTAACACGCAAATTATGCAGCAATTAGGACCCAAGGCAGAAATGTGGCCAGGCCATTTCATATCCTGTTGTTCAAGTATTCTAAATAAGAAGCACGGGATGATCAACTTTTGTCTTTCTTGGCTTAATTTACCAAATTATGTAATGAATTAAATATTAAGAAAGGGACAGAAAACTGACTGTTTATTCACTAAGCATTAAGCTGAATAGTCACATGCATGCAAGGCTAAATAAGAAATTTTTTAGCTTGGAGAATACAACAGAGATCTATGATATAACTTGTGATATAGGGAAGTGCAATGGCAAATGATTTTGTATTTTTCTTCAGAATGCAAGCTCTTTCACTTGTGTACAAATGATGTCACAACAAAAAGTCTGAGGTCAATCGAAAGAGACTTCAGAGCCCTGGAAAGAATGCTAAAAAATTTGGGAGCACAAGCAGTGTTTTCCTTTATCCTCCTAGTAATGGGGTGAGACTTCGGAAGAAACAGGTGAACCTTTAACCAGCATATCAATACCCAGCTCCAGGACTGATGCTTGTGCCAAAACCTTGGGATTTTAAATCATGGAAGAGCCTTTGAGAGGTAAGGTATGCTGGGGCCTGATGGTATTCACTTGGCCTGATGGGGATAACACATCTTTGGATGTAAGCTAGTGGGGCTGATCAAAAGAGCTTTCTACTAGGATTGATGGGGGAAAGGGATACCAACAGGATTGCAGTACTTAAGCAAAGGGTTGGCATGGCATCATCTGAGGGTGGCAATCCTAACAGGAACATTTACACTGCTGCTGGGAACATAGAGGGCTCAGGAGCATATCTGAAATGCTTGTAAACCAACACATGCAGTATGAGAAAAAAAAAAGGATGAACTGGAAGCACTGGTGAGTTCCCAGAGCTATGATGTCATTGTTATTAGTGACACTTGGTGGAATGAATCCCACAATTGGAGTGCTGGGATGGAGGGCTACAGGCTGTTCAGGAGGGATAGGCAGGGCAGGTGAGGTGGAGGTATCACACTATAGGTAAGGAAGAGTTTTGATTATACAGCCCTTAAAATTTAGTGATGGTGTCCTTGAGACCCTCTAAGTGAGGATTAGGGGGATGAAAAACAAGAGGAATGTTGTAGTGGGTGTGTCAAGGTTTAAATCTGGGCTGGCCATTAAATGGATGAGAGATGGTCTTTGTTAACCCCTTCGCTCCCCAAAAGGGGGAGGGAAAGAGAAAGGGGGAAGAGATTTATGAGCTGGAGAAGTTAAACCAGCTTTAACCTAACTATAATAATAAGACATAATAATAAAAGAAAAAATAATAATAAAATATAGAGAGGTACATACCAAGCCAATATGGAACTCCCCTCAATGACGATCACAGAACTATTCATTATAAGAATAACTGATATGAAGTTACACTATATATAGCCTCAGAATACGGGACTATATAAAAGATAGGCTCTGTCTTTTCCTCTTCCCTCTCCCGATTACCCTTCCCCTTCCCTTCCTTGAATACGTTTAATACTAACTGAAGACAAAGGAAGATAATTTTTTTCAAGTCTCCTCCTCAGTGTAATACAAGATTTTCACAAAAATGCTGCTGACCAAGTGCTTCAGGGAGATGTGGATTTTAATGAGCCATTAGAGCAGGCAGGATTCATGAGATATTTCTCAAAAGTGGATCACCTGAGACAATGAATAATATATTTGGAAAGACTGCCAAGAATAATAAAAACCAGATGACCAAAACGGAGAAGAGAGAAAATCGCGGTGAATTATCTTGAAAACTACAAAGAAGTAAAAGTTTCTGGTGCCTGACCATGTCCTAAATAAGGGATACATGGTATACATAGATACAGGTATATTACAGTAACAGGGTGAAGAAATATGTACCTGTTCGTATCATACGGTCCTCAATAAGACTTGTTCCCTGGGGAAACTTCAACACTGGTTAGTTTGCCCCATGCAAAAAATGAAGTGAGGGTAAGGCCATCACCAGCCCTGGAATTTGACATCCTAATTTGATTGTATCACATGGCCATATTAATAACTCAGCTGGTGGATCTAATGTCTTTAATGTTGCTGAGTCTGAAGCAGGTTTAGAAATAAGATCTTCCACTGACGTTGGCATTTGTTGTAATACTGGAACATCAGTCAGAACTGGGATATCCACTAGTAATTGAAAAGAAGATTGCATTTTTAGAAATAAGTAACACTTTATGGCACATAATCAGACCTTGAAAGATATTACTATCATTGCATCAACATTATAAATAATAATTATATTGCTCAGTCCTTGATGTGTTAAACATCTAGATAGAAATATAATGGTCTTGATTTTCAAGCAAAGGTCAATTCTCTTGTAGCAAAATATTCCCTGCTACTGCAAAGCTTGTAATAGTTGACATCAGTGAGATTGACATCAGCAGGGAATTTACCCAAGGATCCCAGGGTTTATTTTCTAGTCAGAGTTCAGTGACTTCTTGAAGTGACTAACACAGATTAAGGACCTTTCACTTTAGATTTTTACATTTCAGAAAATATTGCCTCTGTTTTTAAAGTGATAGCTTCATTGTTATTAATAAAATGCTTTTATATATACTTCAGTAGAACAAATCACATGAAGAAGGTCTTAAAAGTGATGGTGACTTGACTGGAAGTGACTTATCCCTCAACAGAAAAACAGGAACTACTTCCCTGTCCCTTGCTGTCTTTGCTGAATACAAATGAATAACATGCACATTAAGTGTTTCTGCACATCATCTGACATAGTTTGGTCCTCACTCAACTTTCCTCATGTGGATGTATTTAAATTTTTCCATCGTCTAGGAATATACCTATGCTGCACAATACAGTGTGGAGAGATGAGATATTTCTAAATCATTCATCTTGAGTAACAGAAACTGTTTAAACATACTTGCTAGTCAATGTTTTATTAATATTTTTTTCTAGAAATCAGAATAAGTGAATAAATGCAATCTGGTTTATTCATTTTTATATTATGTGATCAATTAGGTTTTATGAAGTCAAGATTACCTAGTATGTAGCAATAATTCAAGTTATACTAAATAAATGAGACAATGAAATTTGAATATCTGGCCTGAAATGTAAAACGCACTAGATATCAAACTACAATATTTTATTTTTGTTGACAAAAAAAATTACCTTTTTTTACTAGATGCTAAACACAGATGAAAGAGTTAAAAATAAATTCATATAAAGCAGGCAATTTCTCTGAGATTTGCAAATCCAGCTCTGCATAGCCAACAGATTTAGATATGTAAGATCAAATTTCAACAGGCCTTGTATTTTGGGGCTGTTACCCATCCCAAATCAGTCATGAAAGCTTTTCTGATGACAAAGTATTAAACACTTGGTTTAAAATTCACGTCATTAGAAGCATATGCTGCAATCAGACATTTCCTGTTCATGAAAACACATATAATTAAAGAGAGAAAAAATATATTTGTCAGCTGCCAGATGTGCTATTTGCTTATACAGTACACACTGTAGACAGGGTGAGAAGGATAAGACATGTTATTTTGTCTTTTTACAAACTCTTATTTTTAAGAGTTTTGAAAGCAGTTGTCTTCATAACGATAATCATCTCTGAGCTGCAGGAATATACAATTCTCTATCCTCCAGTGACTTACCTTATTATACTTCAAGTGCTATGCAAAATCATCTTCGCTGCTATTTTGCAAAGCAGTTGCATAAGGGGTTTTGGCCATGAAGGACTGCAAATCGCAGTCCCTTCACTAAGGAGAAATATATTTTACTGCAGACTAGATAAGCACAAAGGAAGAGGAGTATACGACACGATATCAGACACAGAGCGCTTGCCTGTATTGTCAGAGGCAAAGTGAACTCTTTTTACTAGAAAAGAAGGTCAGATTGTAAGATATAACTGGGACCTTTGAAAATGTAATCTCACTGGTCCAAAATGTGAAGCCTTTATGCCCTCTTGATTTTGTTCGATAGTAAAAGTATCTCATAAGATTTCAGTTTGGAAATCTGAGATGCTTCATCCCCCTAAATTTCAGACCATTTCCAAGTTTGGTGGTGTTTTCACAGCTCCTCGCTTGCTTACCTTCCATCTCTGTGTTCACCTGTTTCATATCAATTTTAGGCTTTAAATTAGTCATTTCTTGAAGGATACAGTTGCTGCTTCTATCTAGGTACTTTCTTTGTATCTTTATTAAAGACTTTAGTGAGGTAAATAGAGAGATAAGCTCAGTTATTAATTTGCAGTCTGAAGGAACTTCACATTGGCTTTCACCTCCTTGTAGTCTTATTTGATCATCAGGCTGAGTGTGGAAATATCACTATCAGCCGTTAACATAGATGTCCTATTATATCCACATATAGTCACACACTGCCATCTCCTCCCTACATGGCAGCCTAGAGGTGAAATACACAGCTAGAAAGGAAACTCTTCATTGTTTGGAGATGTTCAAACCTCCTCAGAACTGCAAACAGTTACCATCAAAGCATGTTTGAATTTTGAATACCCACCTAGATAGTTAAATATGCACAACAATGCCTTGACTAAGCAGAAGCAGGTTTAAATTTTGCTTCATGAAAAAGGCAGTACTTTACCCTGGGGAACCAAAAGTTGCAGGGAACATGATGCATTTCATGCTGATGCAGAACAAATACGACAGAACTGATTTTTGTCATATTCTGGACACACACAAAAAAAGTTTTTTGTCTTTCTTTTTTGAAGAAGAAATTTTCTCTGTTAAAATTTTTCTCTGTAAATAATTTCTCTGTAAAACTATGTGTGCTTTAAAACATGGGCTTATTTTGGAAAAAGCATATTCAGATGTAATTTCAGTGCTAGACTCCTAAATAAGAATTCACAGGAGAGTATAACGGGATTTACTAGATAAGCTAAGTCCAATATTTTGGGAAGATGATATCTAAAAAAAAAAAAATCACAACAAAATGCAGTTTGTTGATAACAAGAATTTGTTGAAGACTTTTAATTTTGGCGATGGAGAAATAACTTCATGATGGTCTATGCTAATTTGGGAACAACATCTGAAAGCCATTGGAAGCCATTTGAACCGCTAAAGAAGTGCCCTTTTCCTCCCTTACCCCAATATTATTTTGACTAGAGTAGGCAGGGGACTTGCAGCTGTCTGAGTGTAAAGCCATTGTGATCAGCAATTATGCAGTGAATAGATGGGTATACCTATAGTGCTTAACTGCAATATTTGCCTTCAGTGCTCCAGTGAGCTAATTTCCTCATTTGCTAAACTAAGATGATTTTATACACCATTGATAAATTATATTCTATAAATTGCTTTGTCTCTTGAT
>VZSC01001432.1:322816-361969 GCA_013398225.1 Steatornis caripensis
TATTTTAAAACTAGAAATTAAACTATTTGTTATTTAATCTATTTTGAACTATTTTTAAATCCTAGTAAATACTTTGCTGTGTGAATTGCTAAAACGAAATTATAACCTGTTATCATCAAATTCAACCTTTTACAATTGCTAAGGATGTGATAACACAAATGACTTGCTAATTTTTATAACTTAAGTAAGAAATTAAAATATAACTATGTTACTTGGTCCACCATTTTGAGGCTTTTTCATCTAACCATTGATAAATGTTGCACTTAGACTGCTTTGAATCAGTATGTTCAATTAGATGCCAAAACCTTTGCAATTTTGTTTACAAATAAATATATGATTGTGAAAATGAACAAAAAAGCTCTTTCACAAAGTGTATTCTGATGCTCACATTGCAAAGTGTTATTAAGGGACACAAAAAAGGTTTGGTTTTTTGCTTGTTTTTTATTTTTAGATTGACTATGTCTTTTTGCCTCCTGTTTATCTGTCTACATTTGTTGAATTCATAAGACTTTCTTCAGGTAATTTTCCCAACTAAGAAAAATATTCTTTCTTGTGACTATGTGGGATACACTGAAACCCAGAGTTTTACTTAATAGACTCTTTAAGATAATTTACAGGCTTTGTATACTGTATCACAGGTCTTCTGCACTATTCTTATTTTCACAGCATAGATCAAGGAGAATCTAAGAGTAAATTATCCATTTCTCACTGTCTGCCTAGTCATAACCCTGCTCCTAACCATAACGATAACATACCTTTCTGCCTCCAGCTAATTAGGAACCATTCAACCAACACTCAGGTTCTGTTATTAATGGATCCTGCCAAACTAGAAAAGTGAATAGTTTACTTCTTGGTTCCAAAACCTAATCCTAAGCATCATAACTCTTCTCAAGTCTTATCACAACCCTAACTGCAATCATAGCAGAGACCCAGACATAGCTCAATAAAGAGCTGAAAGCTCTACACTTCCATATATAGAATATGCATCCTAGTTCTGTGTGTCTGGCAGGATCGAGTAACGAATTATGCATATCTGTCCCAAACCTTAAATCTACATAGAAACAGAGCCCTGGCTCTGTAGCCTACCTAGAAACTCATTAGGAGCTATCTATCTCTGTCGAGCTCTTATCCTGATCCCCAGAGTACGGAGCAGTCAACCTAATTCTCCAGTCATTAATAAAGACATGTGGGAGTGTAACGGATAGCCATATTTTTTTGCTATTAATGAAATAGCCTACTTTTTATCTTTTTAATATTTATCTGTTTCTTCACAGAACATATCAGCATAACATTCACTCGCTTTTTAGGCAAGACATAAGGAACACAGCTTCAAGCAATGCTAGTTGCAATCTGTGGAGCTGCAGCAGAAAAAAGGATGTTTTGCACAGCACGGATTCTCTGCTGTATAGTACAGCTGTTAACCTCATTTTGTTGGCCCAGATATTAAATCAGCTCCTGTGACATTCTTTTGTCAGTGATACTTGGCTAGTAAAGGTAATGGATGGTGTAATAAGCTATCCTGAGCTCTTTCATTCACATGCTGAAAGTGTCTTGACAAAGTCAGGAGAAACTTGCTGAAACAGCATCTAAACCATAATTTGAAACAAATACATGGGCCAAACCATGTGATCTAGTATGACAGTTGACACTTTTTTGGAGTTCCTTTTGGTGTATATCCATGAAATATTGTTGAGTTCAGCTGAAAAATTAAAAAAAAAAAATCTAAGAAGCAGTTACCAAATCAGTCAGAAGTATTCTTGCAAGCTTCTTTAAAACAAATAACCTCATGCCTTTCTTCAAACAGAAGAAAAAAATACAAAAAATTTAATACATAATTTCATGGAAAATTTACTACTTTTTAATACACACACGTGTATGTGAATGTGCACATACACATATTAGAAGATGATAAAATTTCATCTGTAGCACTGACACCAACAAGATTGAATACTTCTCAATTAAAATATTATATTAATCAGCATCTTTGTCTTGCTGATACTCTAGCTGATCGTCTCCCTAATTTAATTTAAGTTAATTTACCATACCATGTTATGGCCGTTCTGACTTGTGACACATAAAACTGATGTTAAACAAACTGATAAACAGCAAGAGTTGTGATGAAATCCTATTCTAATGAAAGTAACAGCATATTAAAATCATATAATGTGGTAGCACAAGGTCAGTTTGCAAGTACATTACTTTTTTCTGGCTTTTTGTGCTCCGCATTAGATTCTTACAGCAATAACACTCACTCACATGACAATAATGGGGCATGTCTTAGACATACTCTATATCAACTGTGAAAAGAACAGTAAATGCCGCAGAGAACAGCATGAAAGTTGTAGCTCAGAAGCTTTTTAGCAGCTGAAAGAATGACTATATTTGTAGGGACACAAGATTATCTTTGCAAAACTGTACCTATGCAGCAACTGTGTTCTTATTTACGTCAGGCACTGAAAATGCAAATTTCTGGGGGACTTGCTTTAGTGTCTTACCTGTTTTCTGAGATCTTTCTCCATCATCAGGTTTTTCCAACTATTTCCTCCACAACTGAGAAAGACATTCAATATTTTTCATCTTTCAGGGAAGCCACAGCTCTGAGGGGAAAGATGTCCAGCTTGCACTGCTCCCACACATTCTATTGGTTCTACTTGACATGCCAGAGAGTGTCAGCTATGACCAGCAAATATGCCCCATATGTATAAAAAATATTATCCAAAAGGTCTGCTGAATAATCAAGAAGTAAAGGCTTTGCAATAAGCAGCTATGTTCTGAGGGTTTGGGGTTGGGGTGGTATTTTTCTTCACTAATAGAGTTTAGACGATTGGAGTTTTTTGAGGCACATACAAGTTCTTTATGATTTCTGGGATGTGACAGCTTTCTTACACTGTAGTGTTGAGACTGACTCCAAAGTTTTCACCCCAATTTCTGACTTTTGAAGTCCTATATCTCTTGAACTTTGTGAAGAGATAGTTTGTTTTGACATTTTTTTTGGAAGGCATTATTCACTCAGTCAATGTCTCCTTGAAAATCATGCTTGACTGCAGAGGTGATTTATGAGGGATGATGAAGATCTGAGCACCACAGGAAGAGAGAGCCTAGCTCGGCAACATCAAATTAAAACACAGATATATTTCCAAATATTATTTACAGTGCCATCTTGTGATGTTAACAAGTAACGTCTGAAGTGAGCTCCTGAAGCTGTTAACGTTTCTCTAGGGCAGCAGAGTTCATATTACAGAAGTTCTGACAGTAATGGAAAAAACCATTCACTTGTATGCCAGGAAACTGTGCTGGTGCCTTCCTTTTCCTGTTTCCAGGGTCAATGAAGTGTAGGTCAGATTTCTTACCCATTTCAGTATCACCAGTTGATAAATGGGCAAGTCTGCTATGACTGAAATGTCTCTGAAATTCAGACTTTTACTTTTGAATTTTCCATTGGTTATCAAAAACCTGTTATGAAAAACACCCTAGCTTATCAATGAATTTTAAGTACATGTTCTTTTTTACTTTCTTGAGTAAGCACTTTCCTGAAGGGACTGACCATTATGCTTCAGTTGTACGGTAATCATCCTAACCCTACATAGTGCCACATGGAGCACAATTAATCTCAAAAGTGGCTGATAGGTTGGAGCTAATTAGAATCTTGGCAGTAAGAGTCATCATATTAAAAGTAAAATAGACAGCACTGCATGTCAAATTGTTTCTCAGTTAACACAAAACTTTTAACAAACTAAGCAGCTATAAGGATGATAGGTAACAGTAGTCATTTAAATATGGTATTTTTAATTTTAATTTTAACAGCACAACTTCAGAAATTCAATTTTCACAGAGATGAACTGGAAATTATTTTCTGTGCATTCCCTGATAATGAATTGTATAGCTGGTCCAAAATCTCACAGCAATTATAAAAAGAATTTAGTATTTGATTTGTGAGGTATTCTCTCATTTGTAGCTAGTCAACCTTGCTAGTTAGTTGAAGGCCCTTAGGCCCAAATCCTACTCATATGAGGAAAGACAATTTTAAAACAAACTTAATTATGCTGGATCTTAGGTTGAATTTGGATTTCTAATAAGACCACAGTTGTATCATCTTTCTTTCTGCTCATCTTCATTTGGACTGCAATGGACATCACTCCAGCAACAGGTCAGTATGCACCAAAACCCTGGAACTAATGAGAGGTATCTCCTGGAGAAACTGTCAGTCACCGTATAAACCTAGAATATCTTATCACAAGTGTAACTAGTAACAAGATTTTTGACACTTGTATAAACAAAGTAAAGATCACCCACTTCAGCCATAGTTTGTACTGTCAAGATAGTTGCAAGATGACAGAAGACAAAACTCCGTCCCAGGCATATTGTGTGTGGGTTATTATTTAGAGGCTATGACACACATTTATTTAAGAAGATGTTTAAACCAACACTGGCATTTTGAAAAACAAGAAAATCTAGTACTAAAGAAATTATTTTGCTCAGAATTAATTGTTTTCTTCTTTGATTTCTCTTTGAATTTCTCAGATACTATGTTTTTGTTCTTGTACATCCTACCTAGATTGTTGAAATTTCTGAGAATATTCTCAAAGTGCTTTAAGCCCAGTCCAGTAGCATATTGATGAATTTGATTGTAATAATCATTGATGATATTTTCATGTTATTGTACTCCCACAGTGTGCTCTTTTTAGGGATAAAGGTTTCGAGTCTAAAGAATGATTTGCAGAGTATGCAATCCCAAATGATAGGAGATCTCTCTATAAGAATATTGACTAAACTTTAGCTTAATATATTCAACTCATACTAATGAGAATATGTAGCAAAAATACGAACTTACTAAGACATAAATCATGATAAACCCATTCTTCAGGAAACATCATTTTATGAAGAGGGATATATAACCTGGATAATGAAGCAGAGAACTAAACTTGAGCACTGAAATATTCGTCATTCAGTTTTAACAGTAAGAGCTAAGGTAGAGATTTCTGTCACACAGTTTTGTGATATTTCAGAATAATGTTCTCTGAGGTGATCATGGTACATTAGCATTCATATTTTACAGGTTGCTCATTTGTAACATGACTTGGATCAGATATACAAAAATTTAGTTGTGCTAACAGAAAATTTTTATTACAACTGATACTCTGTCAATGTGGTGGCATCACAGTAAGACAGGACTCCTACAGGTAAAGTAATCTCACTCTGAAAAAAACATTGCTAAACTGTAAGAGTTGTACTACTTTTTTTTTTTTTTAATTAATTCCTTAACACATTATTTTCTCCTTCAGCAAAAAGAAAAATGAACTTTAAAGAACTGAAAAAGTACATTATCTGTTGTACAGGAAGGATATTTTCACAATGCTTTCTGGTGAACAAAATGTACTATGAATGTAGTTAGTACTACCAGTCACATGCTTATGGGTTTGCAAATCTCAGTTGTGGTTTATTATGATCCCTAGGAGGACACTGATCACAATAAGCAATGAATCAAGTTTTATCAGCCTTATGAAGTGCTGAGAAATCCTTTCCAAAATCAGTACATTGTAGTAGTAGACTATGTAAAATATAAAATAAAGCTATAAAATAAATTAAACCCAAACAAAAACAAATCAGAAATTAAATATTTTAACCTTTACAATCTACTAGCATCATGTTCTGATACATTAGTAGGAACAGTGCATACTGTGCTTTAGACATTCCTAAATGTATATAAAACTCAAACAGTAACATTTAATTTTGAATGAAAAATTTCACAACTGTTGGTCCTTCAGTTTTTACCTCTGAGCACATTTCCAGGTTATATGCCTTATTTTAAATTTTTAAAGGCATTGAATATCTAAATCACTAGTATTCACACATAAGAACATTTCTGAAGCCTGAATTAGACAACTACTTACACATACATTTGCATTAATAGAATCTGAAGACTTCTTTGTAAAATTGTGATAAATGGAACTCAGATTTTTCTGTTCCTTTGACAAAACTGATATTGTTCCATGGTCTTGACTTATATTAAGCCAGATTATATCTATCCTGCTTTTTGCTGGTCCTTGACCTCCTGTACTTTGCATATAATGAATCTCTGAAAAGGTATTTTCTGACTCTAGTTTTAGAATACTAAAAGTTTTAAAGCAGGAGGACAGAATGAACCAGACTATTCTCAATAAACAATAAAATGAAGTCTACTTTTTTGGGCAAAGGCAGAGAGTTTAACCTTACGATCTCAAGCAATATCGCTTACACTTAAGACTGAAGTTAAAAAAAAACCAAACCAATGCATCCTTTCATTTAGACCAAATATATTGAATGCTTTATTTTAGTGTGTTGGTTCTTTTAAGGGGAGTTCAAGCCAGACAACAGACAAAACAAAAAACTTCTAAAATATAATTTCAGTTTATATTTCACAAGGCTGTGTATCATGACAATGGACTGCACATGTACAACATCCATTTTATTTGTTAGGAGACAATTTATTGTGTATTTAATTCCAAACTGTTTTTTAAGATAAGAGAAATGACTAGAATCCGAGACCAAAGAAGGTCCTTTAGTTTTGAACACAGGTATGAGTTAAGACCTCAGTCTTTATCTGAAAAGAAATATCTAGTGTGAAAAACTGCCAAAAGCACCATCTGCCCCTTGCAATTGTGGCTCTCGATTTTCTTCTTTACAGTCGTTGGACTTCAGACTAAAGGACTGGAGTCTTCATCTCCATTTTTTCAATTTATGCTTATCTAGTTATCTTGGAATGGGTCTTAATTTTTACATATCCAGTAACTTGCAGGTGATTCTTTCTTCCATAAACTTGCTAACAGACATCTGAAATTTTTAATATATTTAACTTTCGGAAAACTTTAAGTATAAAAGCCTTCACAGGTGCTTGGAGCTAGCAATTTGCAATGGGTTACACTCAGGTACTTTGGATATAAGCTGCAGAAGATTGTAATCTCCCCTAGGAGACTCTAATTGTCAGACCTCGAGTGATCTAACTTACTTCAGAGACTTAATGTCAAGGTTATTTTCTGACTACTTGACAGAAAACTATGTTTTCCTTCTCTGTCCTCCCTCTTCCAATCTGTTTGCCGCTGTGAAAGTAGGAGTAAGAAGCAGTAAGATGGTTTCCCTTCAAAGCAATTTCAGAACAACTAATTACAAAAGGCATCCTTCAATAAAATATACACATCACATTCTACTTACATCGAAAACTGCCTTCTAATTGACATTTTTACAGCCCTTCACAAAGCCCAGCTCATGTGCTTACTCCTTCCACACCTTTGCATGCCTTGGTGCAGGCTGATTGATTTGCTGAAGCTAGAAAACAATAAAAAGTTAAGAAAGCTTAAAAGAAGAAATTTTCTTGATTAGCAGTACTGTATAAATATCTGATTTTATCTACCTTCCTGAATAGTTTTCTGAATCCAGTCAAATCTATTCAGTGGTCTGTTCAGTCTTTCAGTTTTTCATATCCTTTTTCTTAGAAAACTAACAGGTTAAGCCCATCAGACACAAGATTCCCCAAATGATTTGTTTTTAGAGATGGTCAGAAATACAGAGTTAATCGGTTTTGCTTTCTTCCTTTATTACATTTGTTTTCATCATCACTGAAATCAGCTGATCGAAACTGAGCTGTTTCACAAAACGTGTGATAAAATTCTTTCCCGATCTCAAACTATATTTGTTGCACTATAGTGTTTCCTTCTTAGTTAGCTAGTTGATAGCAACCTTGCAGCCCTGGAAATTGACAGGTAGGTTTCTCAAGGTTCCTAGCTCCCAGACACCTTGGTTCAGGAGCTCTGTAAATCCTGGCACTGCAGAATGAAAATGACCCAGTTTTCATCAGCTTTGCTATTCCTTCATCACTGCATAGATGACATGAAAGAGCAAATACTTGTTATTAGATATTAAAAGTTGATTGGTAATTTTTTCTTTTTTTTCCCCAAAATGTTGAAAATCTTTGCCCATGAACATGATGTTGGTAATCTATTGTTTAAGCAGTATCCATTCTTTCATCTTTGTTAGAAGTATAATTGGTTGTATAACATCTACTAACCATACCCTAATCAAAACCTTTACTAAAACATAGCTGCTTCAGTTAGGAATCTACAATCTAAATAAAAAGACAAAAGAAATTAGAAGGCAGGCAGTGCCTTACTCCCCAATTTATGCACAGAACACTGAAGGAGGACAAGCTTAATTGCTCTACTCTGCTCCTAAAAGAAAATTCTGGCAGAATTTGTATCAGGCCTAATTTATAGGTATCTCACTGCCGTAAACTGTGAAATTTTTTCCCCACTCTATTCATATCTTCTGCAGACTAACAATGCCAAGTCCACTCAAATTTCCTTACAAGGACAAGCAACAAGGGTAGGTCCAGTAATTCTAAGCATTTTTTTTTCTAAATCTTCTCCTCTTTCGTTTTTAATTCATAGCACACCACTGCTTGTACAGCAATTTCCTACTACCTTTTTCATTTACATAGTCAAATAACTCCCATTCTTTTACTAGTGCAGGTTTCCATTAATTTTTCCATAATTTAACAAGTCTAGCTTCATACATGAGATTAAAATAATCCTACAGAATGGGAGAGAGAAAAAGTAAAGCTACTTATTCAATTACTGACATTGACTACATGGGGTTTTTTTCCTAAATTTTAAATACATTTCACTTGCAGCACATGCTGAGAATAAGTAATGTTGGTCTCCCTTGGGATAATATTAGCTTTATCATACAGAGGCCTATTTAATGAATTGCTTAAAATTGAGAAATTTATATTATTACAGCAATATTGGGGTTTCTGATCTACATTTAAGAAGTCTGCACTGATTTAGACTCCTCAAACACCCATATTCTCTTTCGCTATTTCTCTGCTTAGCAGTGAGGTCTACATAGGTCATTTTCACCTGAATCTGATCTAAATTTCACTGCTGCCTAGTTAGTGTCAGTATGATATAACTGACATTTAAACATTTTTAATAAACATATTAATGTAGAAGCACAAGTCAAAACCCAAGTGTTTTATCATGTATTCATATTTGCTGCAATATAGAAATTCAATGGAAAAAACCCACATTCTACTAGAAACCAGTTAAAAATTCTTGTCAGCAGACAATCTTATATTAGTAAAGCCACATCAAATTGTCTTCTTGTGGGGGGGGGTGGGGGGTGGAGCACTTTTTGTTTCATTTTTGGTTTTGGGTTTTTTTTTTTTCAAAATAAATGCTGAGTGGCCCTATTGGACAACGTCTGTTGTGTAAAGTGAGTTTTTCCTTCTGTTTACCTTCACACAGACAGAAAGGAATAAATCTCTAGGACTTCAGCTTTTTGAATCACAAGGA
Organism: Steatornis caripensis; assembly: GCA_013398225.1. Classification (NCBI taxonomy): domain Eukaryota; kingdom Metazoa; phylum Chordata; class Aves; order Caprimulgiformes; family Steatornithidae; genus Steatornis; species Steatornis caripensis. The sequence continues at coordinate 332,143 of VZSC01001432.1, forward strand.
TTCTTATAACCAATTGATACAATTTTGAAAAGTGTGAGATTTCTTTTCCATTTGTAGCTTTTTTTGAACTCAAATTGATGTTCAAGTAAACCTATCAAATTATGATTTTTGGAAAAGTGTAAGGAAAAATAATTATTTGATGTTCACTCAGCTAGTCCCAGATGTGACAAAATATTCTACGTTTTAATAGCTTTAGGAATTCAGTGTAAGTCAGGATCCTTGTTAGCCTTTTGAAAATCTGGTGAAGGTTTTCAAAAGGGATGAGTAGATTTCACATACTTAGGTTTATAGGAACAGATGTATTAAAACATATACAAAGGGATATGATTTTCTGAAGTTCATCTTGATACAAAACTACTACTATGAAATTAAATTGCAACTTCTATTAATCACATTAGAAGAAGAATCAAGCTATACGTGTAATTAGATATCCTAGTGAGAAACAAGCTGCCTAGAACAAAGACATAGTGAGAAGGAAGTCAATTATTATTTTTGTTAGCATTGTCATGACTAGACTTAGATATAGCAGCATAGAAAACTAATATAAACAGAGAGATACAGATCATATTCATAACTTATAACAGTTAATAAAAAAGAAATAAGTATTCTTCCTCATGAAAAGAAGACATATAGGAAGAGATCATAGAGGAATGAGTTTAGCTAGGTGGGACTCCTAGATGCATCAGGAGTAAAAAGAAAAAATTGTTCTGAACACCTACCGTCAGCTCCCTTTTAAGAGGAAATGAATGGAAATACAATTTAAAAACTCACCATATTACACTTTCCTGTCCATGACTTGGCAGATTGACAAGAGCTTTGATGTCCAGAAACCTGAATTTTAAAAAGGGAGAGACTGACAGCAAAAGAGAGAGAAAGAAAACCATATCCTGGATGTCAAGACACCTCTGCAAGACAGTTCAGCTGGAGCATCTTTTTCAAGGAATGGGAGGGAGAAAGGAAAGGGGACAGGGAAGAGGAAGGGGGAAAGACCAGACAGGGAATTGTATGCTATGGAAACACAATATGAAGCAGGTTTTGAGATTTTCAGTAAATATGGGAATAGAGTTAAATATTAGGGAGGAATTTTTATGTTAGGAATAATGTTCCAGAGCAAATAGTTTCTTCATTCAGGCTTTGATTTATTCGGGGTTTTTTTTAAAATACTTCTTTGGGTTTTTTTTTTTAAATCAACAATAACAGTGAAAAATGAATCCCACTTATTAGTGTATTTAATTTGTGTACAATGGACTCTGCTATGATGAAGATACATCATCTATCACATAAAAATTCCTTTTTAAAACAAGATCTATACCGCCAGCCTTTGTAGTGTCTCAATTTATGCCACCTAAAATGTGGCAATGTTATGCCAGAAAAATTCTGCTTTGTAGGAACCTATCTTGGCTTTGGTTCTGTCTTCAGGAGAAGTGGTGTAACCGTGTTACTTCCATGTATTGGATGTCCACTAGTGATTATGCCAAAAAATTTAAACAGTGGAGTCTCCTTTGTACAGATATGGCTTAAGAAATATCATAAATAAAAATAATTTATAAAAATATTTTTAAACAGATTATTCTGAGGAAATAAATATTGGAATAAATAAAATTAATTTGGATGCTTTTATCTAGATACATTGAGGGAAACTTAAGAGAGAAACTGACACCAAAAAGATTTATCTTCACTTTGGTACCTTTGAACCCTCTTTTCTTTTTCAGTTCGCAGTTCAGGATAAGGAAACTTCAGAGATCTTTTAAGATGCAGCTACTTGTCTAGAACTTCAGATGAGCATTTAAACTGATGAGGGGACCAATGCATGCGAAATATCTATGTTAACAGTAGGAAAGCTTCTTTAAGTTTCTTATATATGCAGTGCAAAATTGGACACATTCACAGTATTATATAAAATATGCATATCAGAAATACAGTAAAGAAAAATTCCATATGGATAACAATGATGACTTTTAGACTTAGCATCAGATATTTTATTTTTAATGAATATTGAAAACACAGCCAAAAAATTAACTCTGTAATAAACATTTATTCATTAAAAAATGTCCAGTGACACAAAAATTAAATGTACAAACTGCCACCAGTTATGACTACCAACAAATTTTGAATAAAAACTGATTTCCAGATTCAAATAAGTATAACTTACTTGAAGGAGGATCAGTAATATAGTTATAAATTTACTGCTGTGGAGAACTTGACTTATAGTTCTCATTCCAAAAATAGTCAGTAGAAAGGCAATAAAACTTCAGTAAGACATTCTCAGGGCTTTTTTGTAACCTTTGTGATGGCCACCATCCCTAGAATGTCAAAATACAGTGGAAAGGTAATTTAGAAAAGAAGCTAACAATATGCTAAATGCCAAGATTGTCATCTGCACTATTAAAACATCACACATGGACTCTATGAAAGGCTTACATGCATTAATGTGATATTTGTAGTCTCTGCAGGATGCTAATAAAACAGAAGGGAGACTCATGCAAAAAGCTTAGGAGCTATACCTTATAAAATGTTTACAATGTAAATTTATAACTGCAGCTCAATTGACTTTCATCCCAACTTGATGTCCATTTTATTTACTCTGCCACTGCCCAACTATTGCTCTGATTAAGGATGTGATCCTGTAGATTCTAGAGGAGTGTTTGTTAAGGGCAAAATATTAATAGGAGTAGCAGAATCAGCCCTTCAAAATCCCTCTTCATCAAAGTTGTTCATAACCAAATAAGTCAACATCCCAAGTATATCATATATAGACAAAAGAAAGATCCCTGAAGTTTCTCAAAAGTTCAATCATTTGAGAACTTTCTGTAGTTTGTAGCAGCCAGCACATTTCTGTATTTTGAAAAAAATTCCAGAGGGGGTAAGTTCCCAATCCATAAGGTTCATAATTGAAAGGGGTGTAATGAATCTTAGCAAATAAGAACTAACCCCTTTCCAAAAAATTCTAATTTTTTGTTCAAAAAGGTTGACAGCAAATATTTTTATGTCTACTTTCTCTGGTTTTACACTTCTATATGGCAGTTATATTTCCAGTTTTATAATCATAAATTAAAACTTTTTTGGTTTTTAGAATAAAGCATGTTACTTTCATATACGGCTTCCCTATTGTTAAATATAAAATGAAAATTACAGTCATGGGAAACAATAAATTTAATAGTATCTGCAGATTAAACTTTTGGAGCATCCACACCTCATGGCAAACCTGGAATGTGGTTCACATTAATGTGTGGGACCAAGTAATGCCAAATGGCAAGACAAATACGAAATCTTCATAGATAGCAATATTCAGAGCTTCTGATGAGCAGTACACAGGACAATACCCATATTCTGGAACAATCCCTATTTCCTCACCCACACTGTTCAACAGCTCTAGTACTTTCATTTGTGGAGTTTATGTGAAGTATAGCAGTTACACTACCAAACTGCAGCTTATGAAATGTAAATTCCTGAAGAAATTCTTTTTCTTCTCTAAGAAAAATCTAAGGTTTAGGTCCTAATGACATCTAAAAGTATTTCAGTTAAGACTGATGACCATATGCTTCTGTACTAGCTCCAGATTTTTTCTCCTTATTTGCTTCTAATTTCTTTAATATTTCATTTAGCATTTTGACTAGATTATGCAAAACATACCCTAAGTCAGTAAATACTTTTTGACATGATCCCCCACAAAACCAGAAGGAAATCTTTTACATTTCACCACTCTGAGCTCTGCTTTATAACCAATTCCAAACAGCAGAGGATGACTCCACACAAATATTTTTGTTCCCGATAACAGTTGTCATAAACAGACATTGCATTTGGAGATGTAAATGCCTACATACTTCTCTGCATCTCTATCTAGGCTATAGAGGTTTCATTCTGTCAGCTGGAAAGAATCAGCACTGATAATTTGGGCCATGAAAATGCTGGTCTTTTTTTTCTTTTGCCTGAGGCTCCATCACACAAACCTCCCCTACAGCTGCATTTCTCTTCCATGTAGTCATACATAATTATTCACAAACTGAACCAAACTTGTTAATAAAATTTTTATAATTAGAGACTTGTTTTCTACTGTCCAACCTATGGCTGATTATCTTTAGCTTCCTGCCTGCATTATATCTGGCCTGAGTAATAGCATCATTTGCCAAATAGGAGCATTCACAAAGTGTTTCAGTAACAGGTTTTGAGGGTAATTCTGTCCTTTTCATTTTTCATAAAGTCATTTGAGTTTCTTTTCAAGTGATGAACTCCTTGGTTTTCTGCAAGACATAGATATGAGTTTAGATATTATTTAGATAGCTACTGCCAATTCCTTGATAAAGTTTCCGATTTCAGTTGTAGCAGTTTGTTATTTGTGTGAAGAAATATCATATATGTGGAACAAAGAAACTAACTGCAGATCTTATCAAAATTTTAACAATAAATTCAAAATGAGACAAAGAAATACTATCATTCTAGTCACAATTATGTTAACATTTTCAGTCTAAATGATCCAATTACAACTTATTTTCAATAATAAGGTACTTACAACTAATATATACAATCTTTCTAGTATCTATCCCTTTCTCTGCTGGTCAGCACTCTTCCAGTATGGCACTGGGTCTTGAGATCAACCATCAGCCTTTCTGAAGGGGAAAGATTTCAGAGTGAGCCCTCAATGCCCTGAGTTATTCAAGGTCTTCTGTTGGGGTTCCTTTTTCTTTGGTTGTAGTTCCACTTGCAGTTATTTTTGCGTTTTCAAACATTCTGTCGACCACTCTTTTTTCTTGTTGACCCTCAAGTTTAGTTAGGCAATGATCACTTAGTATTGTTATACCTTTATCATATATAGTGTAACTTTTACAGAGTAAAATCAGATTATTTTGCAAAGCTAAATTTAGGTGTAAGTCCCCTAACTATTGAACAGTTTGCTCCATTAGCTAAAACAAGCTATAATAAGCTAAAGAACAGTAAAGGCAAAACCAGGAAAGGTCTGCCAAGCCCTCAGGTCTTGCATTGTTGAATTAATGAAAAACCTGTGCTTTGTGTCTAGCAACAGTGATAACATACTTACCTGGCTACAATGGAGTGAAGATTAATTCATAGACAAATACAAAAAAAGGGAGTAGAATGAAACTAATAAGGAGACTAAGTTCTTGCTGAGTTGTGCATAAGAGCAGAAATTAATCTCTTAATCAAATCTTCTATGTATGTGTATTTTTCTCTTTACTTTAAAGACAAATCTTCATTCTGGAGAGATGCAAAAAATAATCTTCTGGAGTAATTAAAGTTATACTTTATACTGCAGATCAAGTAGGGAAAGGATAACTTAGAATTGGTTTGCAATGCACATTAGATCAAATTTTCTATAGTCATACCCCCTCACACTCCCATTTGAACATGAAATGAATCATCAACAATTTTGAAGTGCATCCCTGCTGGGTTATCCTAGTCTTTTCAATCATTTTGATGCTCACTGTGCTTAAATGACTGTCTCCAGATCTAAGCACTGAGATGTAGTCATCCTCAGGATGAAGCTCTCAAATCATTGCCTGACACATATTCAGGATATGCAGAAGTTTAGGATTTTACCATAAACCCACAGATTACTGCCACTAGGTTTCATTAGAAGCAATATGTAAGAAAAGGAAGACATTTCTAGAAGTACAGTAAATTCAGCCCAGTTTATTGAAACCTCTGTGTTGACAGTAACAGATTTCTCATTCCCAATTACTGCTAGATGAGCATGATTCATAGGAATAAAACCTGACAAGATAAATGCAGGAAACTGGAAAAAACTAAGCATTTTTTTCTTCTTCACCTTTATAATTCAAAAAGAGCACAGCATTCATTTCCTTTGTAAATGTCACAGATAGATTGATGCTCAGTTGGAAACTTCCATGGTGATTTTTCATCTCTGCACAATTGTCTTCAGCTGACTGATAAACATTGGGAAATGGAAAGGATTACTGTTGATTTTAAACCATATTGGCACAAAGATGGTGCTACGATAATGGATATATCCTCTTTCCATTTCCTGTGACAGCAACTTAGAAAAACTTTAACTATTCCTTCGCTTGCCAAAAGATTAGGAAAAGTTCATTAAGTGCTGGATTTCAGCTCCTCCAGGTATAGAAGGTGTCATCAGCTCAGCAATATTTGTGCTGGTTCAGCTAAACATGCAGAGCTAAAAGCATTAATTTGCTTTTAAAAGTGTGCTTGGAAGCACTTCTGTTTCAGTAATAGGAGCAAAGTCAGCTGGCAAAATGCAGTCAAATTCTATTTTAAAAGGAAAATTTAAAAAATCAATTCTTGTAATTTTTTATTTATGGAGGAAAAACTAATATTGCAATCATTCCACTTTTTCATTATAAAACTAATTTAGTTTATTCTTTAGCACTAATGCCTTTTGGGTGAAAATATTTAACAGTTAGCCAGGTTTTTTAACCTAAATCCTTGGTCTTAATTACCTTTCTTAGAAGATTTGACTGAAATACTCTAAATTTCCTGCTTATATTATATTTCCCCCCCTAAAATCACTAAAATGAAGGAAAGAAAAAAGGCAAAGAAGTCTGAAAAAAATATTAATTTTTGTAACTCTCTTTTCTAATAAAGTCTCATCTAGTGAAAAAATCACTAAGCCAGTCTTTACCAAGCTAGAGTGCTTTTTTTCTACACAATGTTTACTATCAATGGCTTTGTTGTGAATCATTTCTTCATCTCACAGAATTTGTGAGTGGTTTGGAAATCTCGTAGACAGAGAATTCTACATAAGTACCATTCCACTGCACTGGTTTTGTTTCAGGTTCACTGAAATGGAAGATAAGCACAGGCATGTCAGGGAAGCTTTCAAGGATAAAAACATCAGCATTGACAGTGAAGAATTTCCAAAGCATCATCAAAAAGTAAATTTGCCTGCCCTGCCCAGTCATGTCTGTGAACTTCCAAACTACAATTGTGCAGAGAGTGGCTGTTTACTGTGATTACAGGTATGAATGCAAAATATTTCAGCAAACATGAAAGAGAAATTAGTCTGAGACTTTTTAATGATTTTCCCAACTCGTTAGTAAACCACTCTTTCAACAGATGAAAACCCATGCTTTTTGGAACACTGAAAGAAAGAAACAGTTTTAATGCTCTTGCTACTCAAGAACTATGTGAATGCGTATATTATAAATGTATATATGTGAATATTTAAAACTTATGAATGCTTATCATAAAATGGTACTTTAGAATGAGGGAAGATGAAATCTACCTGTTTTCCAATTCAACAAATTTGCACAGTTCACTCAACAGTGGCTCTGTTGGTCACTTTGGAGGAAAGGCTGTCCAGTATCTTTTTGCTAACAAAGTGTTCAGTGATACAGAGTTCTGACTCCTGTTTTGACTACACAAGGCAGTGCTACCTCACTTGTCAAAATTGAATTCATAGTCTACTAATAACCTGTGTCCTCCTTCCATAAACAAATTGCCAAGTTGATGAGGTTTTAGAGGGCATACAAGGTATGCTTTTCAGATCCTCATGAAACACACTTGTCTAAAAAAAAGAACAGAAGTAAAAAGTGAAATCTCCGTTGTGCCTGCAGACCCTTAAGAACTCATTGGAAACAGAAAATGCTTTACATGTTTGCAGACCTGAAGCCCTCCCTGCAACCATCATCTGCATCTCAAAGACAAAGTGGAGAGACACTGGAAGAGTGTTCATGATATTTTTCATGGGCAGTCAAGTCCTTCATTCTCTGGAATTTTTCCTTTTTGTGAAATGAGCAAAGCCTAAGGACAAATATACTGAAATCCTACAATCTGGACCTCTATCTGTGCCATCATATACAGAAAGCCATTTGCTAATTTGATGTACCATCTGTACCCTGGAAACGCAAAGCTATCTTTATAAAAGTAGCAATCTTCTAATGCTGGGATACTTCACATTTACCATTCATTTCAGTTTTCCATCATAAAGAAGGACCAGTTCACTTTGTTCAGTGTATGGGTTGCTCTATTCAAAAGGGAAAACTTACTTTCAGAAGGGTAAACAGATGCAGTTAGAAAGCGAACTTGTGGACATTACAGATAGAACCCCCCGTCTAGCAGCCTTTGAAATCAAACAGTAGGTCAACAGGAGGAGAAAGATCTGGAGGAATATCTGGGTGCTGTTATCTCCCTCAGAATTCTGTATTGGGGCCAGTACTGTTTAGTATCTTCATCAATGACATAGACAGTGGGATTATTGCACCCTCAGGAAGTTTGCAGACAACACCAAGCTAAGTGGTACGGTTGACATGCCTGAGGGACAGGATGCCATCAAGAGGGACCTGGACAAGCTCGAAAAGTGGGCCCGTGTGAACATCATGAAGTTCAACAAGGCCAAGTACAAGGTCCTGCACCCAGGCTGGGGCAATCCCCAGTATCAATACAGGCTGGAGGATGAAGGGATTGACAACAGCCCTGAGGAGAAGGACTTGGGGGTACTGGTAGATGAAAAGCTGGACATGAGCTGGCAATGTACACTCACAGCCCAGAATGACAATCTTATCCTGGGCTTCATCAAAACCAGCAGGTCGAGGCTGGTGATTCTGTCCCTCTACTCTGCTCTGGTGAGACTCCACTAGTACTGTGGAGTGCTGTCTCCAGCTCCATAGTTCTCAGCACAGGAAAGACATGGACCTGTTAGAACAGGTCCAGAGGAGGTCCACGAAGATGATCAGGGGGCTGGAGCACCTCTCCTATGAAGAAAGACTGAGAGAGTTGGGGTTGTTCAGCCTGGAGAAGAGAAGGCTTTGGGAAGACCTTATTGCAGCCTTTTAATACTTGAAGGGGGCTTATAAGAAAGATGGGGACAAACATTTTAGCAGGGTCTGTTGCGATAGGACAAAGCGTAATGGTTTTAAACTAAAATAGGATAGATTTAGATTGGATGTAAGGAAAAAAATTTTACAATGATGGTGGTGAAACACTGGATCAGGTTGCCCAGAGAGGTGGTAGGTGCCCCATTCCTGGAAACATTCAAGATCAGGCTGGATGGGTCTCTGAGAAACCTGGCCTACTTACTGTAGAGGGAGATGGACTACATGACCTTTAAAGGTCCCTTTCAACTCAAACTATTGTATGATTCTACAAAAACTTCTCACTGGGAAATGGAAAAATTTCTAGAGAAAATAAACTGTTACAGGATAGACAGAAAATGGGATTAAAAAAACCAACAAACAACAAAGCATTGTAGTAATATCTTAAAAATATTTTGCATACTGGAAACCCAAAGCAGTCTTTATTTTCAAATGTAGAAATTATTTATCAAAAGCCACATAGCATTTCAGGGTTGGAGTCATGATATGCACTTGAGAGTTAATAACTTTTCATTTTCTCTCTAGTTAGAAATACAATTTTGTTTGGAACAATGTCACACATTTTAAAGAACATGTTGAATACAGAACATTTTTCGTGCTGCATTTTGTCATACATGCCACCATACTGACCTTCTTTAAACATCTATAGCTTGGATTGTATTTCCCAGTAGCAACATAGGCTAGGTCTGCTTTAAACATTCATGCAACATTTCTTTGCCTGAGCGCTTCCTCTGCAAACTACCTTTGGAAAAAAAAAAAAGGTTCACTAATTATTCCAGTAGAGCAAGCATTTAAAAATTGATAGCAGTGTTTCCTACTAGGCTGTTATTTTTACCTCCTTGGTAAATGAAACTCTGAAAGAGCCAATCTTAATTTCAAGGATGTGGGAGTATTAAAGTGCCTGCTATGTGCAACGATTATGAAAATTGCAAGATCTATGCATCCCTGGAAAGACAGATAGGAAGGAAAATAATAGGAAAACCCTTTTAAATAAAGTTTTCTTAAGAATGTTATGACTTAATGTAGAGATAAACATTTTTCCTAAGGAAAAAAGCATTGTAATTTGTTTTTAAGCTATTGTTTATGAGTTTGTTTACAAATGCTGTATATAAATGGCTATTGCATCTTTGTGAAAAAAAAAAAAAACAAACCCAAAACTTGCTGATACATCACAGATTTTGCTTTCTCCTCAAGGTGGATGAGATGACACAATGGCCACATTGTATAGACAGAAAAATGTCTGGAGTTCTTACAGAAAGTTAATAAACCATGTTCACCCACCACTCCAATGCTTGTTGAAGTTGGGTGGTGATGGTTTTTGACTACTGGATTTATCTTTTCCAACTGTGTGCATGACTGTTTCACAGCCAGATGATTCAGTCCTGCAGTCAACAGGGGACAAATACATGGACCATACCATAAAGATAGATTTTATAATGGCATAACTTGCATTTCATTATTATAGATAAGTCATTATTTCATTTTAATGGCTGAAAGTCACACACATTATGTATAGCTTTATATAGAATTTGATAATAGCAGTGATGATAAATGATGCAACATCAAGTGTAAGAATAAAACTTTCTAAATATTCCAAGTGGTTATAAGTCAAGTCTATTCTGGGTAGCATTGACTTGTTTGATTATTTAGGCTCTGACATTGCAAAATTATGTACGTGAACTTCTCTAAAATAAATTCTGGAATGTGATCTTGCCTTTTGTCATTATTATCTTGTGAATATTTTGACTTAATTTTAAATAAGAAATAGGGAAAAGAAAGCAAGGGACTGGTGAGATGAAAAACACTCTTGAAATAAAGCAATTCTTGATCATCAGAAAATCTGAAAAGGAGAATCTTCTGATAAGGGGAAGAGTGGATAAACTAGATGGGTACACTGAATTATGGAATATGAAGAAGCAAGAGCTGACTAACATCCTACCTCGTGATATTAAGACTTAAATAAGAGACATGAGCATTTGTAGACCATCATTTTAAATACTTTGTTTCCACTGAAAGAATAAAAACACTTTGTCTTAAAGAGAACTATCTCAGCATGAGATATGACTAGTCCACACATTTCATTCAGGAAAAGGAAAACTTATCCTCAGTTTAGAAGAACCAAGCTAGGGAACACTTAAACAAATTGTCTGTACACAAGTCATAGAATCATTTAGGTTGGAAAAAATCTTTAAGATCATGAGTCCAGTTGTAAACCTAACACTGCCAAGTCCACCACTAAACCATGTCCCTACGTGCCACATCTACATGTCTTTTAAATATCTCCAGGGATGGTGACTCAACCACTTCCCTGGGCAGCCTGTTCCAATGCTTGATAATCCTTTCAGTGAAGAATTTTTTCCTAATATCCGATCTAAACCTCCCCTGGCACAACTTGAGGCTGTTTCCTCTGGTCTTATCACTTGTTATTTGGGAAAAGAGACTGACATCCACCTCACTACAACCTACATGGGAAGTGTGGGGATGGGACCTGAGGGTATGCACCCTCAAGTGCTGAGGGAGCTGGCTGATCTCATTAGCAGGCCACTCCTGATCACCTTTGAAAGGTCATGGCAAATGAAGTAGGTTCATGAAGAATGAAGGAAGGAAAATGTCACCCCTATCTCAAAGAAGGGCAAATAGGAAGACATAGGGGTCTACACTGCTGGATAGCCTCACCTCTGTCCTTGGGAAGGTAACTAATCCTGGAAATGATTTCTAAACATATTAAGAACAAGAAGGTGATTGAGAGTAGTCAGCATAGATTTATGAATGGCAGAGCTTGCCGGTCCACCCTGATAGCCTTCTACAGTGAAATAGTTAACTTAACGGATGAAAGAAGGTAAGGCCAAATTTTTTATCTTTAGTTTAGTGAGGCTTTTCACACTCTGTAATAATATGTTCATAGATACATTCATTTTATATGAACCACATAAATGGACAGTGGGATGAACTGAAAATTGACTGAACTGCTGGGCTCGGAGAGTTCTGATCAGTGACACAAAGTCCGGCTGGAGGCCGGGCACTGGTGGTGTACCCCAGGGGTTGACACTGGTGTCAAAACTATTTAGCATCTTCATTAATGACAGAACAGATAAAATTGATGAGACAGAGTCCATCCTTAGCAAGTTTGCAGATGATGCAAAACTGGCAGGAGTGGTTGATACCCAAGATGATTGTGTTGCTATTCAGACCTCAATAGGCTGGGGAAATGGGCTGACAGGAATCTTATTAAGATAAATCTTATAAAACAAAGAGAAATGTCAAGTCCTGCATCTAGACAGGAATAACCCTATGCTCTAGTAAAAGCTGAGAGGTCAATCATCTGGAAAGGTTTGCAGAATATTACCTGGGGGTCCTGGTGGACAGTAAACTGAACAGGGGTCAGCAATGTGCCCTTGCAGCGAAGGTGACCAATGGCTTACTGGACTGAATTAGGAGGACTGTTGCCAGCAGGTCAAGGGACGTGATCCTTCTGCTCTGCTGAGTACTAGTGAGGCCACACTTGGAATGCTGGGTCCAGTTCCGGGCAGTACAAAAGACACATGGACAAACTTCTCTCCTTTAAAGTCATGATCAAGACATTTTTTTATTAGGGTACATGAAAGTTTTTCCTTTTTTGGGGCATGGGGAATATATGGAAGGTTTTGAGCTTTCTATACTGATGAAAATATTTAAAGCAATTAAAACAAAAAAAGTTGTGAAGAAAAGCTTTATACCAAAAAATTATTTGTTTTCTCTTTCCCAGTCCCAGAAGACTTCAATAACCTATTTGGATAGTATTTATCCCAGAATGCTGTAAAAGTAAGGATATTTTTCTCCAAGGTATATACTAACTTCAAGACCAAACAGTAAATATCTATATAGGTCTTTTCCTGAAAATGCCCTACATATTTTTGACTATAAAGAACATCCACCCAAAGTACCTTATTTCAGCTTCTTGAGATCAAACTTCAATTGATATCAATAAAGTCTTGATTTTGCTGAAAGTCATCAAAGCTGAATACATCGTTTGATTCAGGATAACAAAGCAGAGTGTGCCAGACATCAGTGGATCAGATTTATTTTTTTTTTTCCTTGGAGTTACAGGATGTATCAGCAGGGATTCTCATCCTGTATGTGGCTGTGTGCAGCACATATTACCGCCATGGTAAACTATCAAAATCACTGCTGAGGTATTTAAACTCTTTACTAAACTATTGGTTTAAACTTCACTGTAGAGAATAAAGCAAGGATGTTTGTTTCCTCTGAAGTACTCTAGTGCCAAGGCTGCCATCATATTCCTTCTTTGCCCAGTAGAGGAACGCTGCATGACAGCAGACTGTAAGGAAAGACATTCGTCATGTTTTTAATGAGTGTGAAGGAAAAGAACCTGGAAGATGGTTTTGTCTTCAACTGTCCTATTCCTCTTCTTCCTTGCTTTCTGATATAATGAATAACATAGCAGAGTCTCTGCTGGAAGGGGATAATGGGGCATCACTCACCTGTACTCTTTCTAAAAAGACCTAGTCATTTGCTAATAGTGAAACACAAATTGTAAATGAATGCAGAGCAAATCCCGATCCATCTATCTGGTTCATCTCTGAGCCTACACAGGTGAGTGAGATGAATTTCAACTACCTGACTGCAAACTGTAGTAACTGAGATTGTGATCCCTTGTACCTCCTCCTGGGAAATGTGACCCTGCCACGCTTTAGTAAAGGTACATGGAGGTTCATGAGTGTGCAGTTCAACAGCACACATTGCCTCTTGACATCTGGGGAGTCACCCAAATCTATCAGAGGAATGGATTTCTCAAAAGGTACACAAGTGCTTTGTAGCTGACCATTCTTGTTCACCATAGTAAGAGCAGTGTAGGAGCGTACTCAATCATTAAAGCTAAGCAAAGCTCTTCCTCAGTCAACTTCAGTTTTGTGGTTTTGTCCATTCATTTTTTGTCCTAATTCATTAGCAGATTATGGGCCAAACTCTCAGTTCATGTAAATTTGCCTTACACTTCAATGAAACGAGTTTATACCTACAAAACTCAGGTTCCAGGATACATCTCAGATACATCAACAGTTTAAAATTATTTAAAATTAACTGTTTAGTTACTGTCATAAGTAGTAAAATACTGAATAACATATTAATACAGATATGAATGAAGGCTAAGGGAAAAGTGAGACAAAAATTAAATTACTTTTGAAATCAGACTGATTTTTTAAAAAGACTGTTATCTAGAGGTATCTATATATACTGTAAAGACTCCTCGTATCAGCAAGTCTTGAAATGCTGAAATACTATTTATTAAATCAAAGATGATTGTTACGTTTAAGTCAATGTTTAGGAGAAGGAAATTTGTGATTCCATTCGGTATAGCTACAAACAAGAAGATATATATATTTCCAGACACTTCCCATGCTCTCAGAAAAACCCCTGAAAAAACCATTTTGTTATAGCTGATCCCCAGTTACATCCACAGCTTTGTTTTTATTATACCAGGAAAAAAAAAAATTAGCATAATGGAATAAAGCTCAATTTAATGCAGATGACTTCTCTAGGTATGAATGAAAAAGGAAAGCCCCAGGAATTAGTGAAATAAGCATGTTGCAGAAATATTAATTTCCTCTTACATATATATTTGTCCTCACAAACTAAAAAGAACAAAAGAGAATAGTTTTGCGTTCACTTATTTTTACTTAGAAACTTCATATTTTTATATATGAATATAATTTCATACAAATTCTTTTAAAAATATTATTTATTGCTTTTATAAAGGGTTTTTCTTTTGTTTTCCTACTAGCAGTGATTTGAAAAATCTAGTCAGAAATTAGAAAGTCTGTTTATCAACATTATTAGACTTGTTTATAAGTACTTAATATTCTTCTCTGAACCTCTCTTTTTTTCAGGTACTACTGGACATATTTTCAGTTTCTTTTTTGCTACATTTCAAGAAAACCATAATCTTCATGGGTCTCAGGAACTGACTACAACTGTCATATCATCAGCATGGTGCCTGAGGAAGAAATTGCCATCAGCAGTCAATATTACTCGTGTTCAGTTAACTTTCAAACACTTCTCTCTGGATTGAGCTTCTATTCTGGTAGAGAAAGCTTTAACAACCCCCTGTGTGATCTCCATGCATCAGACCGTACATACCAAGAAACCAGTGAATCAGAACGTCCAAACTACTGTGAAAGAAAGAAAGAAAACTGAAAGACAGAAATGTAATCGGAGATGTAAACATACATACAAGAAGTGTTGACGGATATGTATTTTCTATCCTTTCTCCATGGTTACAAGGAATGAAGCTGTTTTGTTACATCCTTTCTCCAAAAAGGCAAACAGCCTTGTGAACAGCATGAAACATTTCTGACAGCAAGACTGCTACTGATGCAAAATACAGCAGAGTCTGAAACATGTATTTTGAGTTCTCTGTGGAAAAATGGCTCGTCTGCAGGAAGTCGAGCGTCTTGCCCCTTCATTACACCACCATTAGCATTTCCTGGTGCAGTGTGCATATCTGTCACATCTCAGACAGTGAGAGTCAGACTCAGACAATCATCGGCTCTGTCTCAGACACCACTGCAGCCAGGCCTCTGACTCACACATTTTCAGCATTGTGTTCTGGCTCTACTCTCTCTCACCATCACTCCATGTCAGACGTGTAGGTGGTTGGCCTGATATGCAACTGATAAATAATTTCTGTTTCCTTAGGATGAGGAGAGTATTTAATGGAAAAAACACGACTTGGAAGACTTCATACTTGGTTCCACTCTTAAGTTGCAGTCAAATTTTCACAGAATCACAGAATCACGGAATGGCAGAGGTTGGAAGTGACCTCTGGAGATCATCTAGTCCAACCCCATTGCTAACGGAGGTTCACCTAGAGGAGGTTGCACAGGAATGCATCCAGGCAGGTTTTGAATACCTCCAGAGAAGGAGATTCCACAATCTCTCTGGGTAGCCTATTCCAGGGCTCTGTCACCCTCACAGTAAAGAAGTTCCTCCTCATGTTCAGGTGGAACTTCCTGTGCTCCAGTTTGTGGCTGTTGCCCCTTGTCCTGTCGCTGGGCACCACTGAAAAGAGTCTGGCCCCATCCTCTTGACACCTGCCCTTTAGATATTTATAAACATTGATGAGATCCCCACTCAGTCTTCTATTTTCCAGGCTGAACAGACCCAGATCTCTCAGCCTTTCCACATAAGAGAGATGCTCCAGTCCCCTCATCATCTTTGTTATCCTCCACTGGACTCTCTCCAGTAGTTCCCTGTCTCTCTTGAACTGGGAAGCCCAGAACTGGACACGGTACTCCAGATGTGGCCTCACCAGGACGGAGTAGAGGGGGAGGATCACCTCCCTCAACCTGCTGGCCACACTCTTCTTAATGCACCCCAGGATGCCATTGGCCTTCCTGGCCGCAAGAGCACACTGTTGGCTCATGGTGAGCCTGTTGTCCACCAGCACTCCCAGGTCCTTCTCTGCAGAGATGCTCTCCAGCAGGTCAGCCTCCAACCTGTCGTGGCACATGGGGTTGTTCCTCCCCATGTGCAGGACCCTACACCTGCCCTTATTACTCTTCATCAGGTTCCTGTCTGCCTAACTCTCCAGCTTGTCCAGGGCATGCTGAATGGCAGCACAGCCTTCTGGTGAGTCAGTTGCTCCCCCCAGCTTTGTATCATCAGCAAACTTGTTGAGGGTACACTCTGTCCCTTCATCCAGGTCGTTGATNATTACTCTTCATCAGGTTCCTGTCTGCCTAACTCTCCAGCTTGTCCAGGGCATGCTGAATGGCAGCACAGCCTTCTGGTGAGTCAGTTGCTCCCCCCAGCTTTGTATCATCAGCAAACTTGTTGAGGGTACACTCTGTCCCTTCATCCAGGTGACTGATGAAGATGTTGAACAGGACTGAACTGAGCACCAACCCCTGGCGAACACCACTGGTCACAGACGTCCAATTTTGCCATATAATTTTCCCATTCTCTCCTCATATGACCCTTCAGCCTAAGACATGAGGGTCTTAATACATTCACCAAATAGAAGTGGAGAAATACCATGCAGAACAGGCCATGGTCTGCATAGTTCCCATTGCCCGATATCACTTTGATTTCAACTAAACCTCTTCTGATTTTGCTTCAACTAAGTAAGAATTCCTTTCAACTATTTTCATTTTATATTAACACCTAGAAAACGATAGCTGAGTCTATAAACATCCTGTATTTGCCCAGTACCAGTGGCCTGTAGGATATACTAAAAAGTTATAGTCTGGAAAAGGATCAGTATGCCTGAGCCAGTTCTTACTCAAAACCATGAAAACCATACATTTTCATCTGGAAATTCAATACTGGAAATCATCTGTTGCAGACTTACGTTGACAGAACGATGTCCATGTCCTTCTCTGATCGATTTTAGAAGGACTTTGGGGATTTGAATACTTTATGTTTATGCATATTAATCACTAGAGAACAAAATGATACACCATTGCATGTGAAAATGGTATCAAATAACACTTATTAGAGAAAAGATATTGTATCGGACTGAAACTTCTTTTCTTTAAAGTGACACTGTCTCTCTTTAATTTGCCAGATACGACCCTTAGATAACAGAAAACAATGCAATAAATTTTCTATTACTGTTGCAGGCTGTAAAATATTTCTTGAGGAATGTAAAAGATGTTTTCCCTTCTCTGGCTGACAACAGTGTGCAGCAGGGCTGTCCGCAGAACTGAAACCCTGAGATTTAAAAGCTGTAAGGACTCAACACATTCTCCAGTAGAAGACCAACAGCAGAAAAAGAAAACCAACTTTAAAAAAATCTGTTAAAATGCATTTTGCCTTTGTGATTTATACTATGTTTTCAGAACTATGATCATTCCTGCTGTCTGGCCTTTTGAATTCCTTTCAGTAATTCATACAATTTTCATTGTTGTTTCTTTGAGTTAAACATTTCTTTGAAATGCCTAAATGCCCCACCAGGCTTTCCTATGCTTTGTGTTGAATGGGAGGCAGAAATAAAGGCTGTTGCCTGCTAATCCAGTTTATTTGTGATAGCAAAAGAGACTGTCCATCGGCATTTAGTGTGTTGATCATAATCGCTTTTTTTCGCACTTGTTCTGATGAGAACTTGAGAGTTAATACTAGATATTGTGATCTGTGGGCATAAAATCTACAACACATGGAGATAAATGGGACATTCATGTTTTTTTCCAGAGCCATTATTATTGAAACAATTATCCTGAAAAGTAAGTCAAATGGATCTGAGCAACATAACAAGAGATTTGTTTTTTTAAAAATACCAAGCAAACAAAAACTCCATAGCTTTCTGAAAAATTAGAGAGCTGGTTGAAAAAGTTGTGCTGGTTTGAAGAAAACTATGTGGGATGCCATATAAATATTGGTGAAGATTTTTAATGTTTTATTATTTATGGTATGTCTTTGCAACTGCTGAGTGATCTGATCCTCAGAAAATCCTGCAAATAAGCTCTCTATATCAGTATAGCCATATATACCATTTGCATGAAATTCTGTATGAGTGGTTAAATACTGGAAGAAGTAGCTCAGAGAGGTTACACAATCTTCAAATTGCAGTTGGATTTGAGTTAAACTTGAGCAACCTGATCTGACTTTGGAGAAGGAGCAACTCTCTTTCAGAGATTCTTGGCAATCTAAATTGTTTCATGATTCTAAATAAGTAATAAAATTACTACAGTTGCCAAAAGTGGTTAGCTAGCACAGTTATTGCTAAGAGGAGAAACAGCTGATGTAACAAGGAATTCTTGGAACTTGCTGTATATATTTACCAGGTATGTAAATCTTCATCCTCTTAATGTAGTGTGATCACACAACATGAAATTATTTCCTTACTATGTTTCATGGTTTTGATTTTGTTTCATCTAGTTTTTTCCAGGAAGAGTTTATCCCAATAAGTTTTATCTTTTGATTTTCTTGTAGGGCCGCAATATCATCATTTCCTTGGCAACTTTTGATTTACCACAGCTTTTATCTGCCTCTCTGGAATTCTTTCTACTACTCTTTTTACATACACATTCTATTGAACAATAGCCAGACATTGAATTTATGAGTCACCATCCCTGAAACACTTCCACTGTGAAAGTTAGACTGTTGCTGAGTCCTCCATAGTTTTGGTAATTGCTGCTATTTCTTTTAATCTATAAAGAAAATGAACTGGTGGGAGTCTTTTTGTTTGTTTGTTTCCTAAACACAGAACATTCTTCCACATCCTATTTAAGGGTTGTGTGGTGCAAGAACTGAAAAAAGAATAACTCGGGAAGAAGAGACGAAGGCAGAAGTAGCAATAAACCAGCATCAGAAGGTGAGATTTACAGAAGTCTTATGCAGGAAACTGTATGGTTTCAAAACTAATACTTTGAGGGAACTTTCCTTGTCAGAGCCAATAAATCTAGACCATTTAATGATAATCTCCAAGGTTTTTGGCTATTTTATGGTTCCAGTTACAAGTAAATTGCAAACACTATTTCCACAAGGATAGCTTGTCCTCTGGATTGGTTTACTAGAGTTTTCTCGATTAGGACAAAAGGTATTATAATACGTCTTGATATGCCATTTTGTGCCTAATACTTAAATGCCATGCACAAGTTCCAGCTCCATTTTTTCCAAGAGAAAAATAATGTACTGAATACTGGAGAAAGTCACCAGATTACTCTAAAATATCCATTTATCCAGAAAGATTGAGGGACTATCCATTCAGTTTAACAAAATGAACATTACCTGAGTATTTGCTTTTAGTCTGTGCTGATGCAAAAACCAGAAGATTAAAAAAAAAAGCCCTTTTTTCCTCATTTTGCTTTTGATAAAAACAAAAGCTTTGAATTTGTTTTTCTACAGATTTAGGCTAGAAGAAAGATATAATAAGATATATGTGTTTATTGACCACTGCCATGACTTACTTAAGTTTCCTTTGATCTCTTTAGCAATGACAATTTCTAAAAATAATTGATCAGTTTTCTAGAAAATATAGAGGTGAAAAAGTAGTTCCAAAAGAAGTTGTATCAAGACAAATGTATATAAGATGAAATAATTTAGTTAGTGGCAAACACTGATATGCAATAGTTACAAACTTTTAAGCAGAGAATTTTCTCAGTGCCTAGCTTGATTAATCAGAGAGGTATGTGTATTTCTTAATAATATACCACTCCTAAATTGTCATATAAGGAATAGTTGATCATTTCTAACAGGCTGTAACCATCATGAAGGAAGGAAAGAAGAAACAAAATAGAGGAAATATAGTCTAAAACTTTAATACAGTTCATAAAGATTTATTACTTAATTTTTTTCATTAAAATAATTATTTCCAGAACTAAATCACGAATTTAAGATACAGTTCAAGAAACAGTGTTACAGAATGGAGAATTCTTTTAGAACCTTTCAATGCAATTTTTTAAGACTATAAACATTCACCTACATGTCTGAAAGTAAAGCTAGAAAAAAAAGCCTATCCTTAGTTTGAGTGAGTTCATAATTATACATGAATTGTTCATATAGCTCAAATTTTTACTCCTATGAAATCCATAAATATATGCTATTCATTACGCAGCTTCATTTTCTATAGACGGGAATTAACCCCTACGTGCTTCAGGCAGACTTGGTAAAATCAAATTTGCCTTGGAAACAGCAACACAATGAATGGGAGAAATAGACCAGAGCTGTCAATTTCACATGTTAGAATATGGGTTTATATGCAGTACTTGCCTACTCCAGTGTGCAATTAGGGAACATTTTGTTCATATATAAGAACTTACAGGGCATTCTAGAAATTACTGACAAACAAAGTTTAAAAGGTTTGGAAACTCTTTTGAGATAAGTTCTATACCTTCAGTCTAGTAAGGTCAGCAGTAGAAAGCAACTCCTACAAGAAATGACAGGCATAAAAAGACTGAAGGGTACTTCAAAAAGCATGTAAGAGGTAAAAAACCCTCTTCCTATAGCTTAACTTTCTTTATTCTCTTTTTACAAGGTGAATAATTTCCAGCAGCAATATTACAGTGGTAGAAGATCTGAAAATTTGTACAAAACCTAAGTAACTTTAAGCATAAAATTAGTGGCCATCCTTGAAACTATGACCATTCAGGAAGTATGACAAATACATAAATACTTGCTATTTAGGAAATTATTTTATGTTTTGAAGTCTTGTGGTTTAAGTTTGTGCAGAGAATTTCATACAAACTGTAGAAAACTGTCTTACAGATAAAAAAGAAAAGCAAAGATTACTTCCTGGGGAAAAAAGATATTATTTTAAAACACATTAGAGTACAAAATTTGCCAAAAATTACTGAGCATCTAAGAACTTTCAAATTCCCTCAGCAAGTTTCCAGATGACACCAGACTGGAGAAGTGGCTGATAAGCCTAAGAGTCATGCCAACATCCAGAGGGTGCTTGACAGGATGGACGAGTGGGCTAACAAGAACTTCATTAAGTTCAGCAAGAAAATATGTCAAGTTCTGTACCTAGGGAAGAACAACCCTATGCACCAACATATATTGGGAGCAACCCAGCTGGAAAGGAGCTTTGCAGAAAAGATCCTGAAAGTCCTGGTGGACACCAAGTTGAACATGAGACAGCAACGTATCCTTGCGGCAAAAGCATCAAACGGTACCCTTGACTGCATTAGACAAAGTATTGCCCTCAGGGCAAGGCAGGTCACCCTATACCTCTACTTAGCACTGGTGAGGTGTGCCTGGAGTGCTGTGTCCAGTTCTGGGCTCCTCAGTAGAAGAGAGACATGGACAGACTGGAGAGAGTCCAGCAAATTGCCACAAAGATGATTAAGGGACTGGAGGATCTCTCCTATGAGGAAATTCTGAGAGCTGGGAGAAGAGAAGGCTCAGGGGGGATCTTATGAATGTGCATAAATACCTAAACAGAGGGTGCAATGAGGAAAGAGACAGGCTCTTTTCAGTGGTGCCCAGTGACAGGCCCAGAGGCAATGGGCACAAACTGAAACACAACAGGTTCCCTCTGAACATCAGGAAATATTTTTTTACTGTGAAGGTGACTAAGCATTGACATAGGTTGTTGAGAGAAGTTGTGGATTCTCTCTTCTTGGAGATATTCAAAAGCCATCTGGACACAGTCCTAGGCAACTGGCTACAGGTGCCAATGCTTCAGCAGGGGATGCTGGACCAGATGACCTCCAGAGCGCCCTTTCAACTTCAATCATTTTATATTTCTGTCAGATCTTTCTTTTTTTATAATTCAGATGAATTTATGTATTTTTCTGTTTTCATAGAATTTGCAGCAAATCTAGCCATTTTGATGACATACATAGAAAAAAGTTCTGTAAGGCTTTATAGAGTAGGGTAGGAGAAAGTTAAGTGTTGATCTTGTCTGTAGAGTCACTTGTGAACATAAATTTCAGTAGTCTTCTTCAAAATTTTGTCACCCAAAATTTGGCACTGTAAATTAAGTCATTACAACATGAATTCAAGAATTAAAAAAAAAAAAAAAAGCGTGGATCTCGGAGTGATTTCAGTTTCCAAAAAACATGATTCAAATTCAGGCTCAGAATTTCAACTGGGGCAAATTATTTGGGATATATTTGTTCATAATGAAACCTGTCTTCCCATTCTTTAGTCACAGAGAACTTTCTACACTGAATCAAGTAAACTACAACAGCATTTACTTCTGGTTAATGTCACATGAAACTTAGGTGTGCATGCATCTATGACATGTGATTGAAAAAAGGTGGCAATTTTCTTCACCACTTTCAACTTTCCCTTTAAACCGTGGTGTCACTAAACACTACTCTCTTCAGTAAAAACCAATAACTGCTGTTTTCCTTTGTCTTTACTAGTTCGTCATTATGGCTTCTATTGTTAAGATGCTTGAACATATGTCTTAAAATGCCTTAAAAGATAACTTGGCATGGCAAAATATTGTCAAAGTGTGAAGGATTTGTTTAACTGGTTACCTCCTACCTCTCTTCTGACATGATGGACTGTCTTGATTAAAGCTGTCAGTTATCCATCCCGATCATCTGTCATACTTCATACCTCTATTTCCAGCCTTGTAGATACAATACTTATGAAATTTATTTGATCTATTTTAAATAACCATTCATATACCTGACACAAACACACATCCTGAGCTGCAGTTGAAGCCTTGCTGAAAGTTACTACTTGTAATCCCCCTTTTTCTTCTAGTAATCAGATATTTGAAAATAATATGACAACTGAATTGCCCAGAATTACCCAAATGTACCATTCTTACTTCTAACAAGTAACTCAGGAGCTGAATAACAGGCAAAAGAAGAATGATAATAATTGTGCACCATCTCCTCCATTTTTGTTGTACTGCTTGTACCCTGGTACAGCAGGCAAACTACTAACTAACAGAAATTGATGCCATAGTCAATGGAACTATGTCACTGGAAGCCAGTGACTCAAACTGTTATCTTTGCATTAGAGAAATTCTGTCTCCTCATTTAAGTTTTTGCCTTTAAAGTGTTTATCAGCTCTTTAAGATTGGGAATATGTAACCTCTTTCTGACAAGTTTAATGCATATTCTAGCAAGGCATGCTGTTTTAGAAGTAAGCAAGTTGGTGACATTTGTCTTTTAATATGAACCTCAAAAAACATTATTTTGAATTGTTACCACTGGTACCAACGATAGACTTTTCCATTCATTAGTTCTGCTTGGCACTGAAAGCACTTCGAGGAAGACGGTCTGCACTGACTTCATTCATTCTTGTAATCCTTGAGATTTTTCGCATTCATATTAAGTTGTCTTCTCCCATTTTCACTGCAGAAAGAATTAATTTTAACTCTGGACTCGAAATGGAAAGAATCTGACATATTCGTGCAACAAAAATTGTGTAGTCCAAGTGTAATCCTGTATGCAAGACACACATGTTATTGTGCTTACTGTAAATATGAGAGATGAGTTGACTGAGATTTCTTACAATGGGATCATCAATAATCAAGATAGTTGATTTTCGTTCTTTGTGCTCAGGATTTGAGCCTTTCCCTGTTTTGGACTTTCATTTGTCTGAATTTGGCCTATTCTTAAGGGAAAAACTATAGGACCTTTGAGATTGAACACAAGTTCATATACATGGAAGCTGAGTGTTCTGTTTTTTGGTGTCTACGTTTAGCTCAAATGCTGGGCTTAAACTACGCAGTTTTTCTATCACTCAATCACCCCCTCCCAGCCAAGAGGGGGAATCAGGAAAAGGAGTAGAAAGCCACAGGTTGAAGTGAAAACAGATTTAATGAAACAGCAAAACTAATATTAATACTAATGCTAATATAAATTGTACAAAGTTATACTCAGCCCAGTGAATGATTGGTGGTCACAATGAATGGGATAGCTTATCATCGGGAGCAGAAGGATGAGTGAGCCACTGCAAGGATGGTGACCCTTGAGAGGAGGAGGAGGAAGAGGAGTACCCTTAATGCTTATAGACAGATACACTCAGACCTAAATATGAGAGAAGACTGGGACAAATCTTTATCAATTCATTGTAGCATTATATTCATAAAAATTGAATGACATAATTTAAAGGAAATGTGCTAGTGCAGACCTCATCCTTTATGGCTACTTTCAAAAATTATATACAGTTACCTGATTTCAACTGAGTGCGATAAAATCATTGGTTTTGTTACTATATCTTACTAAATGTACTACAGTTATTTAATGAAGTATGCAGATACATTTTGTGTTATATAAGCTATGTTTTATAGAGCTTCTCTTGGGGAACATAATCAGACAAATACAATTTAAGTGCCATTTGTGTTTATTAAGAATAATGAAAAGGGAACAAACTATCTCAGCAGTCAGTTACCCTTCTTCAGTGTTTATACCGTAATTCTTACAGTAATTGAGTCTTAAATTCTATAAAAAGAAGAAAGAATAAATTGTAAATTTTCAATTATTTTGTCTTGCCTGAACTTATATGTGTTTTCATAAGTAAAGATGAGAAAATTTGTTTCCTTCATATATGTATACGCACACATAGATGTACATGTATACACAGATATGTATGCTTGCACATATGTATAAATACATTCATACATTATTTAATACTTTGGTTCACAGTAGTATAATAGCACATCCAAAGAAAAAAGAAAAAAATACAGATAACTTTAGTCTTGGTGGATGTGCACATTGATAAATTGGAGATAAAACTGTTAAACTAAATTAACCAAAAATTTATGTATTTTAATGTTATGACTAAGGCTTGCAACCCACTCTCATTGTAGAGAAGATATTCATGAACAAATAAGAAACCCATGGGTTACCCATATATCAAAATAATATTAAGTTTACGCTGGATGTCTCTTTGTAAATAAGATACCTTTTTTGTTCTAATCAATTAATTAATACAGTAATGACAAAGCAGTATGATCATTACAATCATTTAAAATATAATAGTAGATACAATCTCAATAATTTATGTATATTGTATTTTAATACTATAAACAAATACATTTATAATAACACCTTTTTAATTTATAGAAGAGGAGTTTTAAAAATACTTTATAAGTATAGCTTTCATACATATAAGTTTATAGACTTATCTCCTTAGGTATGAACTCTTTTGAAGCCAGTCCAGAAAAGTGTCAATACCCATGCTTCACTCTAGTTAGACTGAATTAGAAGCCTCTCATCAGACAATAAAAAAATGGGGAGGAAAAAGTTTTCAAAGCCGGAAAAAGCTGTACAAAACATTGACTTACTTGCCTCTGTAGTAATCGTATCAGTATTAGCATGCAAGTAGTATACTATCCAATAAACAATGCAAATTATAGGTGAGTATTTTAGCCTGATCTCTTGACTGTTATTTATCACATCTGCAAGATCTGTCAAAGATTTTTACAATATGAAATATTATGCAAATTTGACAATACGTAATATGTTAAGAAATGCTTCTGAAGTACGAAAGGGTACTTTTAGAGGTGATTTCACAGGACAGCAGCATAGCTCGAAATGCTTGGTATTCAAAACATCTTCCTTTCAATTGCACGACATTTGTTCTGCACCGATTTGTTTTTATTTTTAGTCCATTCTGTCTTGCAGAAACACTAAGCCATCTATCTTGAACAATATGGTTCCTATTACCAGCACCCTTTGGTACTTAAAACTATTCTTGCTGAAGTGAAATCAGCCTTAAATACCATAAGAAATATTAGGAACTAGATGCCAATTGGGAACTAGGATAAAAAGTAAATTGATCAGTAAACTCTTACAATACATACAATTTTCTCAAGTTAGACTGCTTTATTGCTTTAGAGACTTTGAGCCTTACAAGTTCTGACAGAGCACTGTGCAATATGTAGCTTTCACTATAACTATAAAAAAGTTTTTTTTACTCGCCCTTGAAGGATAAAAGAAAGTCAAATCAATGAGATGTCTAAGTATTAAATTCTTTCCACTTACTCCTTGAAATTCTTGGTTACATGGATCAGACTGCCAAAAACCTGATATAAAGTTGCTTTTGTATGTTTATTTCACTGGCATGCATGTATTAATAACTTTACAGAAAATATGGAGCCATTAACCGCATGAACATGGGCTTTGGTCTTCAAGCCACTGAAAGTAATGGCCGTGAAAGATTCCCTTTGATTTCACTGGAATTTGAATTAATCTGATTGTACTCTACTAAAATGCAGTAGCTGATGACACAAAAGAGTGTTACCTGCATGTCAGCCTTAGCCTGCTTGGGCACTGTGGTTCTCACTAACTTTTGTGCAGCTAAACCACAAATGAACTCCATTATGTCCCTTTAGCATTCAGACTCTGGCTTTCTTTTGATTTTGTTTGTTTTTATCAGCTCTGAGCCAAGGGCAAACTCAGAACTAAAGGTAGCTGCCACGAGTTAAAAATGAAGTTTTGTGCTGAATGTGAAACACAGCTACATCTCACAGATACGTTGTTACAGCAAGACTGAAGGGTGGTGATGTTGGGTTGTGTGTTTGAGTATGTGTGTCTGTGTGTGTACAAAGGCAGAATTTAAATAGACCTTGGCTAGACAAAGATATGTTGGTTAATTTGATTGAATTATGATGTGGCAGCATACAAATTGATACTTTGAGTACCCAGTAGAAGATCACAGTTCAAACAAATGCCTTTCAGCTGAAGAAAAGCAACTACATGAAAATATCTTGAAAGAAATACTGAAGTGTCAGGATATCCCATAAGATATTTGAGGCCACCATTACAATCGTAATGAAAACCTTGTATATCCATGTTTTTCTTTTCCTATAAAACTCAGAATTGAAAAATAGTAGGACTCACTGAATGACTTCACTGCGTTGATGAAGTTATAGTCCTGTTTTGAAAGAGCACCTTGGAAAAGGTGAAGTCTTAGTGTAATGTCAGAGTACAGGGGGGGAGAAAAGGTCTTGCAAGATGGAGATATAAAGACCAGAAACAAACCTGCCATAATAGTTTTCTCTAATTTCCCAGTCTCAGGAGAAAAGATACATTTTATTTCACACTTAACTATTTTTCCATGGGTGGCATACTTAAAGCACACAAGCTGATTCCAATAATTTCTCATTTTATTTCATTTAAGAATTTAACATTGTATTTGACAGAGACAATTATTTTGCTGTGATAGTTTTGTAAGTGACTTTGTAAGGTCACCTTAAAAAAATCAACCCTCTACTATTATTCTTCATTATGATAATGAAATGAAACAAACACAACCGAGAACAAAAAGTCATTAATATTTATTTGCAAAAGTATCATTTTCTTGACGAGGAATAATACTCTGCAAAAGTTTTTATTCATTGGCTTGAAAAAGACATCATCAATCAAAACCAAGGTATTACTGCTTCACAATGCTAAAAGGACATTTCATTTGAAAAGTGAAACACTCAAAAGGTAGGAAATACCAAAATTTAACCATTTTACAGATAAATATTAGGATTTTTATTTCATAGTCACATTTTTTCTCTTGTATTTCTGAAATATTCAAACTATTCCACTTCTTTTTGTATCTTCCCTACTCAGAGTGTATGTCCATGCTTTACTTTTTCATCCCTCAATAATGTGAATATGTCAAGCACAGAAACAGTGAATCACAGAATGGTTGAGCTTGGAAGGAACCACAGCTGAACTAGTTCAACGGTCCAACTCCCCTGCTCACAGAAGGATCAGCTATTGCATGTTACTCCAGCCAATGTCCAGTCATATTTTGAATATCTCCACAGGTGGAGACTTCACAACCTGTCTAGACAACTTGTTCCAGTGTTTGACCACCCTCAGAGGTAAAAATTATTTCCTGTATTCAAATCAAATTTCCTGTGTTTTAATTTGTGCCTATTGCATCTTGTCCTGTTAGTTGGCACCACTAAAAAGACTCTTGTCTCCATCTCATTCATTCCCTTCCATCAGTTGTTTATACATACTGATAAGATCACTGTGTTGGGTCTGTGTGGCTGGGCTTTGGTAGCAGGGGAAGGGGCTGCACAGGCGGTGGCCCCTGTCAGAAGCTGTTTAAAGTGCCCCCACCTCCAAGGCGACCCCACCTCAGGCTGAGGCCAAGCCATTTAGAGACCCTAGATGTGCCTCTGTGATAACGTATTCAAGGATGGGACAGGGCAAAGGAGCAGTCCTTGAGACCTACAGCAGAGGAAGGAGGGGGATGTGAGGAAAATACCTATGCAGATATTGGGAGTCAGTGAGGAAGGAAGCGGAGGAGGTGGACGGAGCAGAGATTCCCCTGCAGCCTGTAGGGAGAGGGCAGGCTGTCCCCTTGCAGGGGACATGAGGGTCACGGCAGAGCAGCCCATGAAGGACCACAGCAAGGCAGAGATGGACCTGCAGGGCATGGAGAACCACACTCCAGGGGAGATGCCTGCTCCTGAAGCAAACTGTGACTGCACGGGCAGCCCGGCTCACATTGGAGGCATTCATGAGGGACTGTCTGCCATCAGAGGGACCCCGCACTGGAGCAGGGGAAGCGTGTGAGGAAACCTCCCCACCTGAGGGGGAAGGAGTGGCAGAGACAATCTTTGGTGAACTGACTGCACCCTCCATTCCCTGTTCCCCCGTGCTGCTGAGTGGGGAGGAGGGGGAGACATCAGGAGTGAGGTGACTTGAGCCTGGGAAGAAGGAAGGGCTTTTTGGGGGGAATGGTGTTTGTTTTTTTTAAGATCTGGCTTTCATGTCTCCTCATCCTGCTCTGCTTTGATTGACAACTGATTAAATTGAATTTTTTCCCCAAGTTGAGTCTGATTTTGCCCATGACCATAATTGGTGAGTGAATCCTCCCTGTCCTTGTCTCGACGCACCAGGTTTCGTTACATTTTCTGCTCATCCCAATGTAATAGGTAGGAGTGAATGAGCGGCCATGTGGTTCTTTGTTGCTGACTGGGCTCAAACCACGACAATCACCTCCAAGCTTTCTTTTCTCCAGGCTGAATGCTCTCACCCTCTCCTAATATGGATAATGCTCCAGTCCGTTGATCATCTTAGATGTCTAAGGAAACAAGTGCCTAAGTTCCTTATATAATTTTGGAAGAGACAGGGAGAACTGAAGGTCTTTAAGAGGCAATCCTGCTGCCTAAAGTCAGTCACTTAAATTAGTCCAAAGACTGCAGGGACTTCTTAAGGAATCTTTTACTGGGTACTGAAAATAAAGGTGCAAGACAGGTGCCCAAGACAAATGGACTAAAGAACACCCAACATTAAAAATTTTCTCATGTGTTTTCAGTAATATCATTGACAGAACAAGTCAGAGTCCCAGAAATGAATATTAGCTTAGTCTCAAAGTGGAGACATTTAGAATTTAGTTGGCAAACTCCCCCAATTTTCAAGTAAGATCATCGTTTAATATAATTCTAATTTTTTTCTGAAGAATGAAGCTACTAGAGTTTCTCAGTGTAAGAGATTTATAAATATGTTTTAATATAGATAAATAAAATGTATTATTTCCTGCTTTCAGAAGGAAGTATTTGTAAAGTTTTTAATCATCTAAGTGATACGAGCAATTCTTAGCCTGAAACAAGCACCTGGCATAAAAATTCCAGATGAAAATACTTAAAGTTATAAGTTACACGT
>VZSC01001432.1:362098-386066 GCA_013398225.1 Steatornis caripensis
AAGTTACAAGTAACTTCCAATGGAGGTTGTTAGCAATACTAGCTATTGTCAATGCAGTGCATCTTGTAATGGGAACTGTCTGTTTATATTTCCTGTGGCAGAAAAGTTGGTATTGTAGAGGCAAAAAAATGCTGTGCTAATGGAAAAGTTAAGGAAGCGAAAAGATCTCTCTCAAAAAACTTGGTGGAAAAGTATATATCTTCGGGATATCATTTTAGAAGCCTTAATAAATGTAGCAGTCACTGTATAAATGTAAAGGTTACTTTGTACAGAGCATAGAAATCGATGAATTAAAACACCACACTCACTAATAGCCAATTCAAGGACACACTGATACCCATCAGTAATTTACCTATTGGCCAGTTTAAATGTTTCCAAGGCTGCAGCCTTTATAAGAAATTGAAATTTTAAAACACCACTCTGCTATGAAAGAATGACAAAATTATTCTTGTGTAGAAATCAGTTTAAAAGAAAGCCTCTGAAATGCTATCTACTTTAATCATGCACCTCTTCAACTCACTAGTGCATTTATGTCTTCATCTTCTAAAGTATTCACGCAGTTGAAAGCCAAGGGAACCCTATTTTACCGCTGTCTACACATGTAATATCAAGGAGACATTGAAACTACAAAAAGGTTCACGTGATCCTAAATGATGCACAGTCTATGTTGACTATTATCAGGAATATCCACTGTTTATTTTTCTGACAATCAGAAAAACAGCCATATCAATGAGCTCAAATGCACAAGAATTCATGTATTTTAGACCTAATACTTTCTTTTTCTCATACCAATTGATTTTATAAAGATTATGATGTAGGAAAAATATACATCACCACCTGTCACATATGTATTCTTTAAAAAATTATTTTTAATTAAAAAATGAAGCTACTGCTACATCTTGCTTAACATTCACAAGGGATCCTGTCCTGAGGACAAGCTGAGTAAGGCCTGATCCTGAAAGGTTGGAGTAGCAAATCCTGCTCTTCCTTTTCCCATCCAGCTGATAAAACAAGAAATTTGGAGGGTTGGGAAGACTAAAGGCTTCCTTTTACCTTGAAAGTATAATGTAATATTTATTGATGGACATTTGTAAAACATTAAACTCTAGTGGACATTACTAACAGCAGGAATTTCAGTCAGGAAAATGTCAGTGGGTCCTAAGTATAAACCAGAGGGAAATTATGAGTGAGTCAGCAGTAAAGCTCTGTAATGAGGATCTCAGGGAAGCTATGGGTCTCACTCCTTGCAAGTCATGGAAAGGAAAGTGGAGTTAGAATCCATCCAACATTAAATAGTAGCAGCTCTACACTTTAAGGACTCTTGTAATCACAGTAATGTGCGGATTTTATTGCTGAGAGGGAAGATTAATATTTTTCTGTTCTGTTTTCATAAGCAGGGCTGAAAAAAGTAAGAAAAAAAAAGGAAGAATACAAATCCACAATAAGCAATAGAATTTAGTTTCTCAGCTCTGGAGTAATATCCTGAGGACTGCACTATGTCATGTTTCTCTTTTTAACATTTGATCAGATTCCATTCTGAATATTGAAATCATTGTACGGGTAAGTCTATTCGACTCGTTATGTTTTTGCAAATACTATTTGAATGAATCAACATTTTTCAGTGCTTTGAATATTTAGTGTATTTCTAATTGCCACCAAATCATAAACTACAAAAGTGAATTCTTTCCATAAGATATTTTGTTCTCTATATATGAACTTAACTTTTTCTCACATAGTAAAATCAATTTCAACTTGTGATTTATTACCATTTGCAGAGAGCAAGATCAATGTATGAATTATTTACAAAACAACAAGCAAACACTCCTAAATATTTTGTTTTCCGTTACGCATTTCACTGGCTTTAGTGTGGGTCATTACATTTTTTTTTCTTGTTGTTATTTAAATACCTGTCATGAAGTCACGAAGTTAAAATAAATAAAAGAAATCACCACAGAGAACATCAAGTGCATTTTCTGATTATCAGTGGGGATTAACAATATTTGTTTTATCAATGCGTATGTGTGCAAAGATGGAGTCTAGAGTCCTTACATTCTCAGTGCTACTCAGAGATTGAAAGACCACACACCTCAGCAGATCAAGAGGATTCATTTCACCTAACTTGAGTTGCCTACAATGTAGATGTGAAATGTGTAAGTGACCAGTGTAAACGGTGCGGATATAATCGATAGAGTAAATGGAACAAAATATGCTATTTATCTGAACGAAAGTTAAATATCTTTGTGGGACTGAGATTATTCACTCCCTAAACTCTGTTAGCCCTATTGATTAGCTCTCCACTAAATATAATAGCAACACAGTGTATCTCTGCTCAGACATATCAGAACACAGGCAGATGTTGTTGCCTACATTCTAGATGAATTTTGTTCTCATTGGTATATGGATATTTTTGATATAAAGAAACTCTAGTAAGTTTCATACTGGAACTTGTACATTTCAATTTTGGTCAGTGTTAATGTGTTTGTATGTGTTTGTAGATATACACATGCATACAGATTTTCAGATACAAAAAATCTGTATATATATTGCACAGGTTTTGGCTGGGATAGAATTAATTTTCTTCCTAGTAGCTTATATTGGACTGTGTTTTGGATTTGTCATGAAACCAGTGTTGATAACACAGGGATGTTATAGTTGTTGCTGAGCAGTGCTCACACAGAATCAGGGCCTTTTCTGTTTCTCACCCTGCTACAACAGCAAGCAGGCTTGGAGTGCACAAGAAGTTGGGAGGGGATACAGCTGGGACAGTTGACCCCAGCGACCAAAGGGATATATATTGGCTCTGTGTAGCAGGGCTTTGGTAGCAGGGGAGGGGCTACATGGGTGGCCTCTGTGAGAAGATGCTTGAAGATCACAGAATCACAGAATAGTAGGGGTCAGAAGGAACCTCTGGAGATCATCTTGTACACTCCCCCTGCTAAAGCAGGTTAGCCTAGAGCAGGTTGCACAGGAACGCGTCTATGTGGGTTTTGAGTATCTCCAGAGAAGGAGACTCCACAATCTCTCTGGGTAGCCTGTTCCAGTGCTCTGCCACCCTCCTAGTAAAGAAATTCTTCCTCATGTTCAGGTGGAACAACCTGTGTTCCAGTTTGTGCCCATTGCTCCTTCTCCTGTTGCTGAGCTCCACTGAAAAACTTCCCCAGCTCCAAGATGACCCTGTCTCAGGCTGAGGCCAGGCCGTTTAGAGACAATAGATGTGCCTTTGCAATGATGTATTTAAGAAGGGGACAGGACAAAGAAATGGCCATTGAGACCTGTAGCAGAGGGAGGAATGAGATGTGAGATAAACACCTGTGCAGATACGTGGAGTCAGTGAGGGAGGAGGTGGCCAGAGCAGAGATTCGTCCATGGTCCTTGGTGAGTTGGCAGGCTGCCCCCTGCAGCCCACAGAAGATCACGGTGGTGCAGCTCATGAAAGACCGTGGTGGAGCAGAGATGGGCCCTGCAGCCAGTGGAGGACTCCATGCCAGGGGAGGTGCCTGAACCTGAAGAATACCATGACTCTGTGGGCAGCCCACGCTGGGTCGATATGTTCCTGAGGGACTGCGCCCCATGAGAAGGACTCATGTCTGAGAAGTTTGTAAGGGACTGTCTGCCGTGGGAGAGACCCCGCACTAGAGCAGGGGAAGCGTGTGGGAAGCCTTCCCCGCCTGAGGGGGAAGGAGCGGCAGAGACAATCTCTGGTGAACTGACTGCACCCCCCCATTGCTTGTCGCCCTGCACTGCTGAGCGGGGAGGAGGGAGAGACATCAGGAGCAAGGCGACTCAAGTCCAGGAATGAGGAAGGGGTGGGGGAAGGTGTTTGTTTTTAAGATCTGGCTTTTGCATCTCATTATCCTACTCTGTTTTGGCTAATAACCGATTAATTAAATTTTTTCCTTGAACTGAGTCCGTTTTTTGCCCTTGACCATAATTGGTGAGTGAACCCTCCCTGTTCTCGTCCCGACCCACCAGCTTTTTGTTATATTTTCTCTTCCCCGTCCCACCAGGGAAGGAAGAGTGAGCGAACTGCTGTGTGGTTCTTTGTTGCTGACTGGGCACACCGCAGGATGTCATGCTTAACATATAAAGCTGAGGGGAACAGGAAGTAAGTAGGTGTTATGACGTTTGTCATCCTAAGTAACTGTTAGGTGTGATGGAGCCTTGCTTTCCTGGAAATGGCCAAACACCTTACTGCCCATGGGAAGTGGTAACTGAATTCCTGATTTTGATTTGCGTGTGTGTATCTGTATGTGGCTTTCACTTAACTGTCTTTATCTCAACTCATGACTTTTCTCAATTTTGTCTACCCTATCCCTCTAAGGGAGAGTGAGTTAGCGGCTGGGTGGTGTTTACCTATCTGCTGGGGTTAAACCATAGCATATGTAACTATATATATATATATATACACACACATACATGCATATTTGTGATATATATTTTATGTATATATGAAATCATATATATTTCTGCATGTATGTATATGTGTACATACACAGATATATATTTTCGTATATTTACACTGTCAGAAGAAAAGAAAATCCATAAACATATACCAAGAAAAAAACTTGACTTTTAAGAGGCTGAATTGGAACAATAATTATTATGAAAAAGTAGTTAAACATTTGTAAGTGCATACTAAACCTCAGTCTAGCTTTGGATAAATATTTTCTCATATTTGATCATTTGTCTTGCTATCGGCATAATTAAATCCCGGTACTCTGACGAGTCATGTTGTTCTAGGCACATCAAACCCAAAAATATGTGCAAGAGACTCCTTTGATTTCCATTCCTCTCTTTTAGGATGGATATATTTTAAACATGCATTTAAATGTTTAACTGAGTAGAGAATTAATGATAATCTGGGATCAAAATGTCTTCTTTTCTCCTCCTCTTGGGACTAGAGAAAGCAAGCCAGTAGAGATGTGATAACCACATAGAATAATCTTATTTCATTATGAACTCAGACTGATGCTTCATCTTCTTTGACAAGATGTGATGATTTTTGAATATAGTCATGGATTAGAGTATTAGTTTCTGTGGATGACACCTTTGTTTTTCTAAGATGCATGACTGTGCCTGGCCAGATGATTTTTGCAAAGCAAATGTGACAGGGCATGAATCAAAAAACCCTCAGATATTACTGTTTCATCCTATGTGTTGCACAGAAATGATGATTTTTTTAACCAGATGAAGTTAAGTTACCTTCTCTTTGCAAGTTGCCAAAGTATGGGAAAATACATACTAGACTTAAAAGTCTGCTTACAGAATTTTTTCTGTTAAGGTTACTTTTTTTTTTTCAATTCAGAAGAATATATGTGCCTGAAGACTCTGCTATACCTCTCTACAACCATATCCAGTAGCTGAGGCTTAGCCATGTTATTGTCTTTTGTGATTATTGTGTCAGGATAGCCTGGTAAACACTAGGAGACATCCAAGTTCTACTGGTACATGGGTATGAATACTAGGGAGAAAGTTACTCCCACACTCTGTTTTTCTTCTCAGATTTCCTCATTAAGTGTCTGCGACTTTATCAACAATTTTTGTCTAAATTCTAATGAATACTGCTCTGGCAATATTTTATTTTTTTATTCATTTTAACAGGAGAAAAACCATGAAAAAGCTCCTGTTTATTTCATGCAGAGAAGAGATGTTGTCATGTTTACAAATTTTATAACAGTCCAGGTCAATCACTTACCCTGATATGAGACTGAATGGGTTGAGCTTGAACCATTTACGTGCACTTAGTTTGCTCATGATCTGCACTTAGCCATTAGCCTGCACATGAGTACACTTAACATATTGGCTTCTCTGTAGTATAGAGAGATATGATACCATAAATGAATATAGTGTTCACATTTCAAAATTAGAAATAGCAAGCATTAGAAGTGTCTTTCTGATTTTAAGTAAGAAACATCAATAATGAGAGGAGAGAATCCCTAGTGCTGGGTTCAAGACAGCACCATTGGATCATGTTTATATTATGAGATAAATCTTAAATTTCTTTGGACATTAATCAAAAATTCTCCTCCTCAAATCATTTAACTATTATTCTAAAATTATGGTTAACTTCATAAAGGAAAATCATGTGAATTTGTCCCCATAATGTATCAACTTCTCTCCAGAACAAGACCATAGTTTTTCTACTATGTCAATCAAGTTGCAAAATAAGATGTCCTTTACAGCACAAAATCTCATATGACTCTATAGGTAGATTTCAACATAAGTTCAGTAGAACCAGCAGGATCTATAAATTATATATCATAAATCTGTAAAAATATTGTATCCTTTGAAGCAAAATGTAGGTAGAAATATAACTGAAACTTAGCACTAAGAAGATGCTGTTGTAATGTATGTCGCTCTCAGTTTTAAACACACATGGGCTTGCCTCACAAAAGAAAGGATGTGCAAAAGAATGTCCAGAGACTCTGGAAACAGCTGAAAATCGAAGTAAGTGTGAGGTTGCTCACCTTTTAGAGACATGAGATACATAGGAAGCTCATCATACTGTAGATGAACAGAAACAGAATGTTGTAAAAGCAACAGCACAAACTTAGAGGGAATGTGAAATACAGAGCTAATTTTGAATGGCAATGCTTGTGTGATTGCAGTTTTTGACTCCCACCTGAAACTTGTAAAACTCAGCAATTGCTTCACTGTGAACAAGACAATGAGCAGAAACATTAATGCAAAGAATCTTGTTATAATTATAGACTTCATTGTCATCCAGACCTAATAAAATACAGGAAAAGAAATCTAGGAAATTTACAATGTCCTCAATGTGTAAGTCTTACTAGTGCCTACTGTTCAATTATTTTACGTGATCTGGGTGAAATGCCTCAGGCAGAGTTCACAATCATGACAACAAAGTTGTCATACAGGAACAATTCAAATTGCTGAGTATCAGAATCAAACTTCATTACAGGTCTTAGGACAAGACTATTACAATTGCCCAAATCCTCATGTAGCCAATACAGGCTGGAAAAAAGAAGCAATGATACTAATATATCAAGATGGTTCAGTGTTATACCCAATCTGCTCATCAGAGTTAGTGAGATGGAAATACTTTCCCAGATGTAGGAGTCATACCATATCACTTCTGAAGGAATAATAAAGGATTTAGGAATCATAATATTTATA
The DNA here is from genome assembly GCA_013398225.1 of Steatornis caripensis. Lineage (NCBI taxonomy): Eukaryota > Metazoa > Chordata > Aves > Caprimulgiformes > Steatornithidae > Steatornis > Steatornis caripensis. The sequence goes on from VZSC01001432.1 coordinate 369,236, forward strand.
TTACTGAGCCAGTTCTTACTGTTTCACAATCCCAGGGTGTTACTAATCCTACTGGAATATTAAGCAGTAGGTTATTTTGTTTTCAATAATCCAGTAGCACAAGATTTTTTAATAAACATCTTGATAGTATTTAGGAATTTTGGCAGGGGTGGTATGATGTTTACAGAAAAGCAATGGGATATATTAATCAGGAATCGTGGTTTGTATTCTTCTTCATGCTGAGACTTCTTCTAAGGATCAACAATCTGACAATCATCCCTACCAGCTATCATTACAAATATTTCACTTTCTGTCTAATACTAATCACTGTCATAAAATTATCTGTCAATAATTCAGTCTCATAGATCGATCCGTTCACTAAAAGGTTTAGGAACAACCGTTCAAAAGGTGTCAATATGACTTAAAGTCAAATTCCTGTTGATTGCACAACATTATTTGCTGGAAGTATTTATTTATATAAATTTAATGTCATGATATAAACCATGTTCTTTTATTTTTGTTACTTTTTTTGTCATCAAAACAATTATTTTGAAAACTGACAGAAGCCTGACAAACTGTCCTACCAAAAGGAAATTGAACACAGGTTTCTAGAAACCACACTAAAGCTTAGAAAACACTAAGGAGTCTGGATTAAAGTCCAGCCACCTCCTGAGAGTCAATTCAGTGAGTCCACTGGGCAACTAATGTCTTGCTGGTGCAATACATTAAAAGAAAACAAACCAGGCTTCCTTATTCCACAATTCAAAATTCAATTGTCTTCCATTAGGAAAAGAAAATCTACTCCTTGTTCTCCCTCCATGGTACAAGGTTATTCACACGACTTTTTGCTTTTTCCTTTAAAAGATTTGTTCTCAAGTATCTTTAGAAATATGATAGAATTCAGTTGTGTTCTACAAATGTTCTACAAAAAAATGTTCTACAAAAAAATCTATAGTATTTACAAACAGGTTTAAATAATAGATGAGAAAGATTAAGTTGTTTGTAAAGGAAAAAGTACTAACCTTATAATCATCTGACTACTCATTTTCTGACAGGTACTAAGTCAATATACTGGGACTATAGTGTTAAAAACACCACTGTCACTAAGTTACCGAGTAATGATGGAATGTGGTATCATCAGAGTTGCATTTGCTTATTGTAGTGTAGTCGCCAATACTTTGGTGCACCTAACTGAGAGATTGTCTGGTAATATGAAACATATTAAGAGAGAATGTTGGGTATTGCTAGAAAACCAGAGGCTGGTGCGCAGCTGTGTTGTTCTTTTAAAGTGCCATATGTTTCTTTGTTGAATGAAATATATCTGAATAAATATAAACATTCATGAGGGCAAATATACTTTAAAAATCAGATTTCTCTTTTATTGTACATGTCTGACTGGAGAACTTTAAAACATGATGTTAATGAGATTTTTATCTTCCTGTTAGAAAATCCTTGACCCATATATTTGACATAGTTTTTGCAATTGAAGTGTATAACTGTTGACTCAAGGCTTCCATCAAATCCCTGCTTATTTCCCAAAAGATGGATGAACTATAAAAATCCCATTTTTAGTTCAGATGTGTCTTTAAAAATGTGAATGAACTTCTGTGCTGATTAGTTGACTTTAAATTTCATAGAGCAGAGGAAAAGAAATATTGTGAGGTACTATTTCTCATTAGTAAAACATCAATGACATGAGAGAGGGACAATATAAATCACAATCCAAATATTTCTGATGTATTTCAAAGCCATGCTGAAGACTAGTTCTCTCCAATCCTTCTGTCCAGGTAGTTTAAGATCTCAGAATATTGCTCAATTCAAAGATGTCCTTTCAGTGCTCTTTTCTTTACTAACAATCATAGAAGACTTTAGAGATACAAAGGAAGTTGTGCAGAACTAAAGTACTTGTTCATAATATATTATTCAATTATTGCTGGTTTCTGTTCAGAAAATGTACATACTCTTAGTGGATAGTAATGGTAGAATTTAAAAGTTTCAGAAATAGAACTGAAATTAAACTTCTAGTCTGAAAGTCAGATAATTTGCCTTGTTAATATCCACCTATGGGTCCCTAGCAGAATAAAGAAATTGAGGTCGTGGCCCAGCTGATCATTTTGTAAACAGGAATCTGTAGGCCAGAAGATAGTCAGAGGAACTTAGCTTACAATTTTTCTAAAGTTAGGTTACTAAATGCCTCTCATTGAAAAAATCATCCTTTACATAAACTCATGACACACCTTACTATCATTCAATAAATGCAAAAGATTAAGAAGAAAAGAAAAACAGTCTTTTCCAAGCGTGTTTTTAAACTGAAAATATTTTTGTTCATGTTTATTCAATCATTACCTATATATTGCTAATCAGAAGGAATTTGCTTCATGTACAGGACAACCAAGTGATCAGGCCTAGTCAGCATGGGTTTATGAAAGGCATATCCTACTTGACTAACCTGATCTCCTTCTACGACAAGGTAACCTGCTCAGTGGATGAGGGAAAGACTGTGAATGTTGTCTGCCTTTGACACCATTTCCCACAACATTGTCCACCAGAAACTGGTTGCTCATGGCTTGGACAGGCATGTGCTTCACTGGCTATAAAACTTTCTGGATGGCCAGGATGAAAAGTGGTGGTGAATGGAGTTAAATCCAGTTGGAGGCTGGCCACAAGTGGTGTTCTCCAGGGCTCAGTATTGGTGCCAGTTCTCTTTAATATCTTTATCAATCATCTGGATGAGGGGATCGAATGCACCCTCAGTAAGTTGCAAATGACACCAAGTTGGGTGGGAGCATTGATCTGCTTGACAGTAGGAACACTTTGCAGAGGGATCTGAACAGGCTGGACTGATGTGCCAGGGCCGATAGTATGAAATTCAACAAGGCTAAGTGCCAGATCCCGCCCGTGCAATGCTACAGGCTTGGGGAAGTGTAGCTGGAAAGCTGTCCCCTGCAGCAGAAAAGGACCTGGTAGTATCGGTCGACGGCCAGCTGAATATGAGCCAGCAGTGTGTTCAGGTGGCCAAGAAGGCCAACAGCATCCTGGCTTGTATCAGAAATAGTGTGGCCAGCAGGACTAGGGAAGTGATTGTCCCCTTGCACTCAGCACTGGTGAGACTGTACCTCGAATGTTGTGTTCAGTTTTGGGTCTCTCACTACAAGAAAGACATTGAGGTGCTGGAGTGTGTCCAAAGAAGGGTAATGAAGCTGATAAAAGGTCTAGAGCACAAGTCTTATGGAGAGCTGCTGAGGGAACTGGAGTTGTTTAGCCTGGAGTAAAGGAGGCTGAGGGAAGACCTTATCGGTCTTCACAGCTGCCTGAAAGGAGGTTGTAGCGAGGTGGATGTCAGTCTCTTCTCCCAAGTAACAAGCGACAGGACAAGAGGAAACGGCCTTAAGTTGTGCCAGGGGAGGTTTAGATTGGATATTAGGAGTAATGTCTTCACTGAACAGGTTATCAGTCATTGGAACCGGCTACCTCAGGAAGTAATTGAGTCACCATCCCTGAAGGTATTGAAAAGATGTGTAGATGTGGTGCTCAGAGACATGGCTTAGTGGTGGACTTGACAGTGTTAGGTTTATGGTTGGACTCAATGATCTTAAGAGACTTTTCCAAGCTAAATTATTCTATTCTATTTAAATTCTCTCTAACTTCTACTCTTCAAAGGAATTCTTCTGATGAGTTAGTAGAAATAGTATAGAATAACTGGGTAGTTGAGACAGGACAAAACACAATGGCAGAGCAGGAATAAGTATCAATTGTCATTAGCTTGTTTCTGCATGGGTTTTACTGTTCTGCATTGGCTTCATATTAGGAAAACTAGAACAGTAATGTAATAATATACTTTCATTCTTTCTAAATCACCTGTCTTCTCACACTGACAATTCACAATGTGTATATCTTAGTTGGAAATCTTGTAATAAGATTTCTGAGATTTATCCATAGCGTATCTAGTTGAGCCAAAGAGAGACAAGTCTGTACTGGAAAAATTTTATTTTGGTTATGAATTAACTTTGTATTTCTCTCATGTTTCTCCATCTTTTTCTTTTCCTCCAGAAAAAATGCCTTACCATTTTTTTAGACATAAAAACATTCCTGAAAAATTATAACTCTGTTTCAATATGCATTATTCAAAGGTGACCTTGACTTGAACCATAATTTAGGATGATCATTCTGCTCAACACCAAGGATTGGCTTAAGGATTGATCCATGGAGATGAACGTGACTTTTCCTAATACAAGTTGAAGAGCTAGAGCCTTTAGACTGCAGATTCATATCCATTATACAGTTAAGTGCAGAAAAATAAGCATATGACACAACGAAGAGTAACTCACAAAACAAAACAACAAAACCCCACCCATTTATCATGAGATTATTTGCTGTTGGAAAATGGGAGCATGCAACCTCAAATAAACAAATACTACATTTTAAATTATAACTAATTTAAGTCATGTAGTTTGACTTATGATGAACAATCAGAGAGGATATTGTAAGTAGTTCTACATTAATTTCAAATTTCAAATTTCATTAATTTTCAAATTTCAAGAAGAATTTAGAACAGAAAGTAATGGTCCTCTCTGTGTTGAACAGCCAACACAGCAATTTGATTCAAGCAGGTTGGATGATCCAGAACTGCTACACTCCCAAGAAATTTTTAATCCTTGTTTAACTTTCCTTGTGCAAAATGCTGTGATTTTTAAACACTTTTAATCAGAAGGATCTTGCCATGCCTATACTAAAGACTTTGTGTCTATCTGTATTTGCATTTGCACTTTAAGGGTATTTATCTCATTTTTATTATGAGTATTTCAAATTTCTCATATACAATCTTCCTGTTCATTCATTCCAGTAAGATCTTGGTTTTTTCACAGCCCTGGGGGCTATGTGACAGATGTCAGTGATAGGTGACTGGGGATCATTATGTCTTCTAGATCTAAAGACTATTTTATTTATGTCAGCTGTGTTACTGTTTTAAGAACTCAAAAAATTATTGCTTTCGGCTTTCTGCACACATATACACAATGATAACCTGTGCAACGATTGTGGAAGTCACACCATAAACCCGAAGTATTTATGCTACACAAAAAATAAAGGGGTAGTGTTGCCTAGCTGGCAGCAAAATACAGGCACTATTAGTTTCTTACATGGAAGAGGAAGAAGGACAGAATCAGCACCATGGTGACCTGCTGTTAGAACCTGCTGGCAGCGACATCATGTAGATGAAGCAGGATGTGTCCTGAAAAGATCAAAAATAGTAATAGGTTGTCAAATGTATTTTTTTTTAAATTCAGGAACAAAATACCAATTACTCGCTTTAGAAGTTGTGTATACTGATTTGTATGATCAGAGATAGCATCTGTTTCATGTAAACTGTATTTTGTTAAGAGCAATGAACAGCTAATTGACTTCTCACCTGAGAAGTCAAGATGGCATATGGAAAACTGAAAATACTATTTAAAATTATACTTAAAAATATTAAAAAACAGTCATGACAACATCTGTTTAGATCAGTCCATAGAGACTGCTAAAAGAGATTCCTTCAAACATTTATTCATGGCTTTAAAATTCATAATGATATTATTTCAGAAATTTCAAAAATGGAAAAGTCATAAAAGCTATATGGAAAAATTCAGAAGGCAAAGACAACAACTGAACTATTTATGTTTGTATGACAAAAGCGTTTATATTTTTAGACCCAAATGTAAATCTGAAAGAATTAGTATTACTATAGCAACCAAGATCCAGTCCTGCATATGTACTCCACAGATATAGTAAGTTTTATCTTAGTGAGTTAAAATGAACAATGCCTAACCTGGATTTAAGATGGAATATAGAACACAGGAAATGGATTTTTTTCTGAATAAGTGCAGACATATGAACTAGTTATCAAAACATCCTTTTTAATTATGAGGGATAAGTAGCCAGTTCTAGAGTCTTAGTACATACTAAAAGTACCTCAAATAGATCAGATGATCAGCTGACCTGTGTTTTAAAAACGCTTTCCCCTCGCCTCGTCACTGCAGTTACTGAAAAGATAAGTGATGGTAGCCAGATGTGGAGACACCTACGTTGTCAGCATCTCAACTCAGGTAAAATGAATCTCTCCCAAAGCTGTTCACACGGAAAGAGTGGTTAAGTAACTGCTTTATTGGGCTTTCTAAAAATGCACTGATGAACTGTGCAGGTTGTCAAACTGATACCTGAAACAGGATCTTCATCCAGGCAGAGAAAGTAATGGCAGTGATGGCTCAGACATCCTCACGTGTGCCCTATGTGTGCTTGAGTGCTTACTTGCACAAGAGGATGGACTGCTGCTGGACACTCATTTCTGTGAAGTGCATCTGCTTTCGTACAGAGTTAGTACCGGGTAAGTAGCACATAAGTTAGTGTGCATTAATAGTCCCATTGAAGAGCCTGTTAATAGTATTAGCTTTTATGTCGTCAGATTTGAATTCCATTCCTTTGTAGACCAGGGTGTTAAAATGCAAGTAATTATGGGGTGATCAACGACTATCAGTTAGAAACCTCAGTTCATGGTACACAACAGTTATGAGGGAATATGAAAAATATATATTTGAACTATTTTCATATTTCAAAACTATTGAAATGAAATTATAGGTTGGAATTTTAGATTGATAAAATACAATTACCTAAGGTACTATTTTGACCAATAAACCTGTTACATTATTTTTCATTTTGAAATGAATAAGCCTTGAGAAACCTTTATAAGAAATAGTAATTTCACAAACTTCAAATGTAAGAAAGCTCATTTATTTATTGCAATAAAATTAAGGCAACTCCCAACAGATTTTAACATGTCTTTTCCTTGCTATCAATGTATAATATTTGAACATAACTCTCTGTATAATATAAAGTGCTAAAAAATTAAAACAAACCAAAAAAATCAAGGTAGACTGAATCTTTCTTGTGCTGTGAAAGCAACAGCTTTTCACAAGTGAGGAATGATCCACAGCTGAATGGACCCTTATTTATAATAATCTCTGAATTAGAAGGAGTTAAATGCAGTCACATTAATCATACTAGAGCACTGCTTCCATCAGTAGATTGATCAAAAAAATAATGAGACTCCTGTCAATGAACTTGATTTCAAGTTCAGAAGCCAGGAAAAATAGTTTCAGTAGTCCACTGGGAAATCTTATGGGAAGTATTAGACCTTATTTTTACTAGAATTTAAAATACTGCACAATACACCATAAAATTCATGAGGCAAATGTTTATGTATCTTCTTTGGGTAATGACATAGTTCTTGTTCCCCACACAACTATAATCTTTTTATATCCATATTATTGTTCACTGTACAGAAATATGCTTGCTTCTCAGTTCTCAAAATAATATAGAAGATGTCACATTACGTACTATAATAAAACTAGTTGGAAGTCATTTATAGTATAAAAAACCTTATATTTGAGTATAATTTGGCTATAGTCCTCTTCTAGCAGCTGTTTTAAATACTAAGCCGAGAATTACAAAAAAAAAAAAAAAGAATTTTAGAAATCACAAATATACAGAAATATCCAGAAATACCACCTAAGCTGTCACACAATGTACAGTTCTGAAACATGTCCACAGGCACCCGACAATCCATCTGCACCATGAGTGTACTTATTTGTGTAAAGAATTACTTATATTTGTTTAGAAATTTAAAGGTCTTTCAATTTTCTTGTTCTTTAATATTATTTGAAAACATTTCTTCTTGTGGGAAGGGGAGGCTGAGAGCTCTGATTCATACAGAAAATAACAGGATTGATTGGGGTTTTTTTGATTTGCAATTGCCAATGAATTGTCAAAATAACTTCCAGTTGTGGGAGCATTGTTTGAGTTTGAGTTGCTTTTACAAATCCAAAATCGGCGGGATTCACCAATCATCAACATCTTTTTCTTTTTTTCACTCACATATTGCCCATGTTGTTATATTATTTTCATTAGTAAGGTTTTTTATCACTTTAAAAATAAAAACAACACTAAGATATTCAGTGACTTGATTGAGTCATAAATTCACTAAAAAACAAATACCTTCATTAAAGATGAAAGCTTTCTTTATATGATGATCAAAATGAAAAGATCCATAAATTTCACAAAGAAAAATCCTTAGAATGTTTCCCACTTCATTGTGGAAAAAACCCGGCCAAAAATATTAACTTTTTAAAAACTATATTTATTTAATTATTAAAATATCAATATAGTAATGTTTCTCATAACACCATTTTTCTCCTTCTGTTGTTCAGGATTTTTTTTTTTAATTTAAATCATTTAATTTAAATCATGTTCACTCTTTCTTTTCCCTTAGAACTTTGAAATTAATTACATCCTGAAAAGAACCCTTCACCATTAGAATTGGTGTAATATCAGAATCCTACTAGGTATTAGCTATTGACTACACATTCTCTGGATTGCTTGGAAGTACATAAATATCAGCCTGACATATCAAACTTATGAAACCATACCAGTAGAAGTTAACTGCCACATTCAGGATCATAACAAATTCCTTAAAATACTACTTTTGAAATTACTATTAAATAACGACTTTTAAGACATCCTCACAACCACACTATATTGTAAGATGGAACAAGATGATTGCCTTCCATAATAAAGACTCTCTCTCCTAGTAATACATTAAGTAAGACTTTTTAATTATTTATTATATCATAGTGATGTAATCATGAATAAATCTTAGTGGACTTAACAAAAAAAAAAGTATTCGTAGAATCCTAACCCTTAAATTCCAAAAATGTGTACATTCCAAAAATTCTGAACTATATATTGCAGAAGATGATTGACTACATGCTAGTGAAGAGGTCTTGCTGAAAGACCTAATGTGATCCTTGAACATGTACATAAAGACATGCTGAAATTTCTGTACTTAACATCAGGTTCATTGAAGAACTTTGTTTCAGATGCCAGAAAGGGTATCAAAAATTGGAAAGACTTGTTCATTATTCCTAAAGCAACCGAAGTTAAACTCAGAAACATGCAGATGCAGATGATGCATTTGCACATAAGAGGAGCCAGAAGTAATATAGGCACCCTGTGCATGTATAAGCAACAGCTTTGTATAAATACCTTTAATATTTGTGAGGTTGGTTAATGCATGTTCATTAACTCTCATAATTTGATAAGTAACTAACATAGCAGTGAATAAAGAAAGACAGGGAAATAAAATAATCCTAATCATGTGTCTTCACATATTCTCACAGTGGTGAGAATATGGGCTTTAAATTAAAGTTTTTCCTTCTTAAGCTGGGAAAAATGACACCCTCAAAACCACGCAGTAAAACAGCTAAGCCTCAGAATATTTTCCGTAAGGGAATTCCATTTCAGAAATAATATTTAGAATTCTCCACAGCTAATGTTATATTATTTGCATTCTTCTTTTAAAATATGGACTAAGATACCTTTTAAAATGTAAACATCTCAGTATGATAAATGTCAGGGCTTTTGTCATATCCACTGCATCTTAGGGATACACCTCATCCTTTTCCTCTGCCCTCCTGGTTTTCCTTGATTTCCAGCTACTGCTTGTCTTAAGGACAAGGAAGACTAACTTGGTATGACTCAAGATCATAGCTAAATTTTGTTGCTTAATGATCAAACTTACCCATCTTATTCAGTGCCAAGTACAAGAAAAACTCTGAAATATAACTTAAAATTCTTCTACCTCTTCTATACATTATTTCCCTTTTAACCTGAACTTTCTTAGGCTACCTTTAGGAAGAGTTTGAATGGTCCTAAAATGAAATTATTATTATTGCAACAAATACACTCAGTTTTAATAAAAAGTGTACTATTATATTTAGTATTTAATGAGATCATATGTAGGTACTAAGGTTCAATTGCAAATACCAGGTTTTCCACTCCTTAGATTAATGCAAGGAGGTTAACAACATACAGCAATTAAGCTTTCCTTTTACAGATTTAAAAGTATAAAAATGGATAGTAGGTGTAAACCTTTAAGCAGTTAAGCAGCATTTCTATTAATAAAGATGAAATTAAAGAACAAGAAAACTGTTTGATCCAATTTTTTATGCCCTATCATTAATCATTGTTAGGGATAGAATAGTGTGTGTTAAATGAGTCTCATATACTAACTAGGACGCTTTAAAGTACTGAATTAGTCTATTAGACCTGGAGAAATTAATTTTTTATTGGAATAGTTCTCAAAACTGCTTTAAGAACTACAAAAGCTAGAAAACTAGCAAACATTTCCATTTTTCTCAGTACCATTTCTATGCAATATTGAAGATTGTCACAGCTGAAGATATTATTATTATATGACTTCTACATCTGTATCGACATGAAAATCTTTAAAGCATCTCTGTCAGAGAAGATCAAACAATTTTGATGCATATACAAAAAATCTTATTAATTCAAACATGAAGGGAAGTACAGCAAGGTAATAGTGTATTATTTAAAATCCGTGGGTGTTTCAAAGGAAGAATGTAAACCACTGCATTAAAAGTACAATCTGTGCATACTAACACTTCTAAAAGTGTCTTTTATATTCCAAGCAGGAAAAAGATATTAGAAGGTGTTGAGGCAATACAGAACACATAATGCACACAAGTCATGTTCAATTTCAGGGAGAGGAGGGAATCGGGGAAGGAGTTTTTGTTGTTTAAATCTAGCAGAAATATCTACTAACAACAATATTAACAAAAATCAGGGAGAGGTTGCACCAAACTTGTGGTTTGTTTGCATGCCAGAAGTACAGAGCCATGCTGCAGATTGGTGCTGCACTTTCATCACAGCCTTCCTTCACCAGAACGGACAACAGTGGGAGTACGTGACAGTATTACGTGATACTGTCCATGGTGCCGACAAAGTTGTTAAACAGCACTGGTCCCAATACCAACCCCTGAGTAACACCACTCATCACTGCTCTCCACTCAGACATCGAACTATTGACGGCAACTCTTTGAGTGCAACTATCCAGACAATTCCTTATCAGCAAGCGGTCCACCCATAAATATACACATATATTTTTGCATTTTTTTGGAGAGAGCAGATTAAAGTAGGCATTATCATTATGTTGTTGCAGGCCCCACTACAAAACAAGACTATAGAAATATTTGTTAATTACAGTAACGTATAATTAGACACCGGAGAGGCTTGAAGAATGTCTTTAACCCTATCTTGATTATTGTATTAAAATTCAAATTCTTGAAGTTCGCTAGTGCCAGCTTAGCATGCTTACTATGGAAAAGTTTTAGTTCGTTATTGTGTTGACTGTCTAGTATAGAACAATATAATCTAAACAAAAATGCAAATGAAAGTATCCAACCCACAAAAAAAATTAATTAGCTGCAAACAAAATCAATGGTATGCCAATGCTTTTTTTTTGTTTATTTGTTCATTTTGAGCTATTTAAATAACAGTCTTGATTAAGCACACTATGATATGCAGAAACGAAATTCAAAGGCTGCCAAAGAAAAAATATGCATACATACTTATAATTTCAATTTTTGAAAAAATCTTTAAATGAAGAAGAAAAAATACATTTAGTAAAATATTATGCTCTGCAGACGTGATATATCTTCAGGTATATAAATGTTATATACCTTTTTATAACATTAAGATGCATCTCATTTGATTGTGAATACCAATCTCCTCATAGTGTTAATATCATGCACAACTCACAAAAATAATATATCTTTCATTTCGTGTTATTGTGTGTAATAGAACTAGTTGTGCTTTTATTTTTTTTTACTGATAAATTTATTCTTTAGACCTATAGTGTTGCCTTGGCTTGTTAAGAATGGTCACATGTGCTTCTTTCAAAAAATCAAGACAAATCTTCAGCCAGAGCAAATTGCCATAGTTCCATACTTAAACGGTTATTGCACAAACAGAGGTGGATGTCATGACTTTATTGCCTGAAGCAGATTTTATTTGTACTTTGTAGAACAGCATGGTACACTTGATCACAAATATAGCCCATACACAAATTTCCATGAGGAAATATTACTGTGGATAAACACAAATGTAAGAATACCAAAGCTGTAGTAGTGCAGAAATTGAACAAGAACATACTTTTAATTCTGTGAGGTAATTTACTCGGGAACTTGTAAATGTTATAGACCCCACACGAAGGTCATCAGTGACAAAACTGATTGCACAAAGGGCATTAAATGTCATCCTCCTACCCCAGGGCTGACCTGCTGATGTCATGTCTCAGTGTTATTCATTATAGGTGTATGTGCAAGGTATTGTCACTAAGTGTTGAATGGCTGTTGATCTCGTTATTTATGATGGATTTCTCATGTCCTGCTGTTTTCTGTTCACATTATGTAAGACTTAAGGACTTTTTAATAGGCGGTGTTTTAACCAAGCCATAGTGGAAATATTTACTGAAGACCACTGGTAAGCTCCTTTAGTTAACAGAAATATCCTATCTATTCCTACAAAGTGCTAGAAGAGAATTCTGTGGTATTAAGCAGTGGTAGAAAATAATAGAGCCTCCAGTCCTGCTTTTCCAAGTATATATGAACACTTAACATGCTGAAAGGACATTACACTGACAACTAAGCTTTATGGGAAATCCGGCATACTGCCCTCTATTATATCGATGGTGTAATCTTCAATTCTTCTGTCTTTTAACATCACACTCTGAAACATACTTATCTAGATTGTCTAGTGGTAGAGAAACATAATAAAAAAATTTGGAACTAATACTTGCTAAAAAAACCAGCAAACAGTAAATTAGGTCTGGTCTACATGCTGTTAAAACACTGTGTGATCTCTATTATTTGATTTTTTTAATCAAATGTTTTATGATTTTATTATATATGATGGTATGATTTTCAAAAAGATATGCTCATGTATTGTGCTTTGTTAACTCAGTACATACTGTTGTGCATATATGAAATACACTGAATATGAGAAAAGACAGTTTTTGGTTTCCTACCACAAGAACAAACAGATCAGTTTTTGTGTAATCTCCAGCAGGGTCTGGCAGCCATGTTCTGCCTCATGGTGTGATGTTTTTCTTGATATCTTAATTCACAATTGTTTTCTGATCTGTATTGATTGTCTTGCTAATAGAAGTCAAACTATAGATATAATTTTGTTCTTTATTAATAATGCTCAAGTAATTACGTCTGGTGAGAAATATTGTAATCAATATTGGTTTTAAGCTTCACTTACCATTCCATTGGAAGATTTAAGATTTTCTGTTGTTAACTTCTTAAAGATTTGTACCCAACATGCCAGGTCAGGTTTTTCTGTGCCACTAAATTTCCAGTATTTCAGAAGTTTAACTTAGCTGAAGAAATATTATCCTGAGGCCATTTGTAACCTTTAGCTAAGAAGGTAAAGTTAATGCAATTACTTATCTCACACATTCAGAAAAAAAAATTGAGACAGATAGAGACATCAATTTCCAAATTATTTCTGTCAAAAAAAATGAGATTGCATAAAAACATTTCCAACAAATTGTTGAAAGATGTATTTTTGATTAGTGAGAAACACAGGCAAAATCTCTCTGTGTATTAACTGTCAGGTCCATACATATTTCAGGAAAACATGTCCAACAGGAAAACTTGTAAATGCCACAGCTTTTGGAGGTTAATAAAAATTTTTTACAAGTCATCAGTTTCAGTAGCTTGAAGTCATCCAGGAAACTGTAATTTCTCTTAACATATGGTCCAGCAGTTTACTTTTAACAATATTCTCATTTTCTAAGACAAGTAGCAGAAAAAAAGCCACTTTCTGCCAATTACGATTTTCAGTTGGGTACAGACATAATTAAATATTATTTTTAAATCTGAAATTTTTAGTTGCCCAGGAATTTTGCAAAGAAATGTACTTTTCTTAAAAACAATAAAAACCCAAATCAAGAAGAAGTTGGTTAGTCTTAAATAATATATTATTTGTGAATATGTTGGTCTAGGCAAAAAAGAAACAAAAGGGGAAAAAAAAAGAAAATTCTCCCCAAAACAGTATCAAACGCATCAAAGGGAAATAGCTTTCTTTGATTCAGTTCCATAGTTTTAGTGCTTATTTTTTGATAAAACACCACAAAACTTTGAAAGGTCTCAGCTCCCCACCACACGGAGTGGTACTTTGAAATGTCACAACATTTTACTAAACAGGAGAACTCTCTATATCTGAGTTACAGCAAACTCTCTATGCAGTTGAAAAGCATGGTGATTTACAGAAGTCAAACTGATAAAAAAAAAGGGTTGGAACCCCTCTGCATTCCAGCACCTCCAGAAAAGTTACAGAGAGTGATGAATAAAGGTGCAAGGAATAACAGGCATGGGAGTGCAGCTTTCAAAACTATATTGTCCTCTCCTGTGAATGCAAAATCACCCTCCAGGTCCTTTCCATGGTTAAAACTCTACATTGGCTCCAGCCGGGGGCTGTCATTGCTTTAAGAGAGGCCAGTAGTAGTACACAAAGGTATCCTGGGCAAAATCTCATTAAAATAAAATGGCAATATTTTTCTTCATTGCTGTTACTGTTTTTCAAAACAATTCAGCAAAATACAGCTTCTAGTTTTGTCATAATTTATTTGATACAATACAAGTCCCTCATCATCTCATCTTTAAAGACCAAATATTTATTAGCTACAATGACCTACAAACCTCCACACATAAATAAAAGGAAGAGAACTAGAGCTAATTTTTGTCATTTTGTAATGTCACAGCCTTAATTTTATCTGTCAGATCTTCACAAAAACCCTTTTTAAAGAGCAGGAGAATATAATATGTTAACGTTGTCTGCTAGGCAAAAAAAAAAAATTAGTCCTACCAAAGAGGGGAAGAGAGCCTGGGCTTGTGTGACCAAAGGTAAGTGTATTTAATGACACTGTACTGTGAGTGAAATGACAAATACAAAACTGCAAATGATGTTTTCAGATAAATTCACCTGTAATCTACAATCCATTTAAGGAAGCAAATTGTGTATAACCCATCACCTTTTAATTAAGCTGTACAATAAAACAACTCTCCTTCAGAATAATTAAATAAAGGTAGCCTGCAGAATTATCTAAATGTGTGATTTCCTTCATAGTGGTGATAAATGTTGAATAATTAATTCTAATGCAAACTATTAAAACCATAATTCTTAACCCATAAGGAACAAATTGAAACGTAGATGCTAATCTCTATTTTATTTCAGTCTATAATGATTTTGGGGAGGTTTATATGTTTAAAAGTAGTGTAACTCTCCAGGGTTGATTAAGACTGTTCTTTCTGTACCGCAGTGGTAAATTTATCATTTGGGCATTATGTTAGCTGTTGACATTTTTAACCAACCTCTCCTTCCAGGTTTAAGTGTGGAAGATTGAAGAGGAAGGCAAACCACAAAAGCAAGAAAGTCTATGTGCAGGACAAAATAAACACCAAACATTTTATCCAGAGAAATGTAGATAGTTACTGTGTTTGGAAGCTAGAAGCAGGTCAGCCTACTGCAACGTATTTGGTTAGATCCTGACTTGACTGAGTTTTTAACTTTGTTCTGTGGACAGATCACTTGACGGACAAACTAAGGAGCAGCAAAAAAGTGAAGTTTTCTTGCAGAATTAATTCTCGGACACTTGGTTACAGCAAAGTATCTTCCACATGGACAGACTAAATAAAGGTTCTGGTCAGCTGAAGTTCCTTGTTAACAAGGATGGTAGAAACAAGGTCCAGGTTTGACAAGGGAATAAGAATTCCTGAGGCTGAACAGCTGAGCTACTGAAAATTTCAAAGACCAGAATAAGAACACCAGTTGTCTCTGAAATATAAGTCAGTTGACTAATATATACAGATAGAAACATATCCAAAGTCCTTTGAAATCAATTAATATCAATATAGAGCTTCAAAGAATCTTTGCGTCATAGATCTTTATGTGATCAGAAACTTCGATCACATACCACTAACAGATTAAAGCAACATGAACTATGTAGATTGACTTTTTTCTGTGAAGATGTTTAAGAGAAATTCCTGTTCCAAAGTAATTTTGTGGAAAGGAATCACATATAAACAAGTGACAGTTTAAAATGTAACCAAATATACATCTAATCATATATAAAGAACAGATCAAACTTCGGTACTGAGTTATTTAAGTGTTAGCACTGAGTAGGCATATTAGTACCTAACATTAACAGTAAGTTACTTGACTCATGACTAACAAACTTACTGAAATTTTAATCAAAGTGTAAGTCAGTCCTTACACTGGAAGTCAGTCAGTGTTGCTACTTTCTGTCGGTGCTGTCAGGATATTGCATGAGTTAAGCACTATCTTACAGATTAGAGAGACGCAAATAAAGTAATAAACAAGAGCTGGCACAGCACTAGAAGCAACTATAAATATAAGCATCTTTATTAGACTATAACCTAACTTCAAATCATAAGGTCATAGATGTGCTTATATGGGAATGACAGAACTGTTACTGACACACGGAACTGTCAAAAAGAAAAAAAGCTCTCATGCAGTATCCACATTTCTCACAAGAATGTGTTTTCCTATGTCCTGGTTTGGGCCAGGACAGAACCGATTTTCTTTTTGTAATTTTACTTTTTAGTAAAGTCTCTTCTGAGAAGCTGCACTGTCTGAAATTAACTTGAATAATTGACATGTATTTAAGTAATGAGCTAGAACTCTTAGTCATGGACCAGTATCTCCCTGTGCTGCATAAGAGTATTTAGCAGCAAAATTTCTTTATGCCACAACAGGTTCCCTTCCATTTATTTATATAGACTTCATCCTTGTGACCTAAAAGGGGGCTTTTTTATTGTGAAAAGTCTTCACTGTAATTTAGTAAAGGAGAGAAAAAGTTGAGAAGAAAAAGCACAGACATGCATCAATCTACACGACATGAAGTATCCATTGTGCATTAAAATTTATTAGCAGA
>VZSC01001432.1:397009-418336 GCA_013398225.1 Steatornis caripensis
AGCAATCCAGACCTGATTGACTTAGAGGCCACGTGGCTCTAAGTCAGATGTAAACATGGAAGTGGAGAGGGCTGACGCATGCGCATGTACTGCACATGCTCAGCATTGAGCAACCAATCATGTAGAGGCACATGTGTGCACAGCTGCTTGCACAGCTTGCGCAATCGGGTGAAACACTATGTATATAAGCCGAGCTATTCGGGAATAAAGTTGGCATTCGCTTGATCACATTGATCATGTAGCGTTGTCCGGGAACCAGCACGCAACAAGTCTCCTTTGGAATGTGTTCAAAATTCACAGCTAGATCTCATCACAGATTATGTAACTTACTATTCCTCTTCTTGTACTAAAATTAGCTCATCTAACAGGAAACATCCTGTTGAATATACCTAGTTATGATTTTAATTAGATGTGAAAGAATGATAAATTAAATATATCTCTATGCCTGATATCTGATAAATACACAGCATGGACATTAATTAAAGTTATAACATTTTGGTTAAGACTATATTGCTTCTGCTCATCAGGCAGATCTGGCAAAAGGGGACTAGGGACAGCAGTAGGCAGCTCACTTCTGTAGCATGTACACAAAATCAACAATTCATTTACAAGAATAGTTAGATTCCTTCCAAGGCATTTTATAGACAAATATTTATTATTTGTTCTATTTAGAAGTTAGAGGAATGTTACTTCTCATATCATTAATGTAATATTAGTAATGCAAATCTAATGTTTAAAGATGTTTATAAATAATAATTAAAAGCATACTATTTTTTGTTATTGTTATTGCACTTCAAAATTAAAAAGTACCAGTATCAATCCATTGCTCTGGATATTTATCATGTTCATTGAAAATAACTCTGCAAAGAAAAAGAAATTTTTAAAATACATCTATCTGCAAAAACATCCTCCTGAAAAGCCTTAAAAGATTTTCAATGAAAATATTGTTTGTTACATGCCATGTTGGAGAACAAGGATTCAAAACCAAAGTTCAAAGTGCTCCCACAAAAATCTCTTGATAGCAGCTCTGCAGCTAGGAGCTCCACTCAAATATGTAAACAGTTGTATAAATGGAAACAAAAATCCTCTCATTCAAGCAGGTGTTAGACTACTTATAAATGTGCATATTAAAACAAATAAATTCAAACCTAGTGTTACAGAAGTAGCAAACTAGTGAAACATGGTTATAATAAGATACTCATTTTTATTTTCAAATAATATTTATACATTTTAACAACATCTTTATACATATTCATTTTGGGGGTTTTATGTTTTTATATCTATAGAGGGAAAATATTAAATGTCAGAGACAAAAACTAAACCAAAAAAAACCCCATCTTCAAAATAATAACTTTACATCTAAGAAAAAATGCAGATGAGCTGAATTCTGCATTGCTCTGGACTAAAATACTGGACTGAAATAATTCAGTATTTCTTGGAAGAAGAGCTGTATTATGAAAATAAATGGTTTCTCTCAGAGTTCCATGCAATTATATGAGGAAAACTGCTAATGGCTGAATAATAAATTCATTTTGCCTAAAAATATTTCTGGCTAGTTCAATCTTTTGTGGCACTGAACTATTGCCATGGAAACTTAGATTTTCTTTTCGGTATTTAGTATTATTCACACAAATATGATAGCATGATTTCAGCAATTAAGTGATTGGAATAAATGCTTTTCCTTGTAAGACCAATTAATTTAAAGGAAAATGATATCACTATATTAAATAATTACGTTCTAGTGGTCTAAAGCATCTTGTATTAAGAACGTGAAATATTTACATGATTTACTCTGGATGAATATTAAAGACTGTAAGTGCAAATATACACATATATTTGCTTTTATGTATGAAAACATACTCTGGGTCCAAGTGTGAAAATTTTAAATGTTTGTTCCTTGAAATTTGGTATTTCTTTCAAAAGACAACAAATATAATTAGTTATAAACTTCTTCTCATTCCAAAGTGAAGTGTCAGTGATTTGATTGCTAGAATTATTTCAACAAGGACTTCTTCATTCTTACCTCAGCCAGAAACCTCTCAAAATCTAGATTCCTTACAGAACAGCAATAGACCTAGTATGATGGAAAGCAAATAATTACATTCTGATATTCAAAATAATACCAAGCAGTAGATCCTTACAGAATACAATAAATAATTTAGGATCAAGGGCTGCTTCTGCAAAGCTTCCTAGATAGATAGATTATACATATACCTGCACAGGAATTTCTTTAAGTGTGTTTAATTTATCATCTAAAAACACTTTGTTAAGAACCTAGTAGTGAAGTCTTTCTAACATTATAGTGAAGAAGGCTAAGAGAATCTTAAGTTCTTGAAGAACTAGAGATGGAGATTGCTTTGGGTCTGGCTATGATGGCAGTTATCATCCCCATAGCAGCCCTCGTAGTGCTGTGCTTTGTATTTGTAGCTAGAAAGGTGTTGATGACATACCAGTGCTTTGACTACTGCTGAGCAGTGCCCCCACAGCGTCAGGCCATCTCTTCAACGTCCTCCTCACCCTCAAAGGGTGGCAAAATGTTGAGAGGTGACATAGCCAAGACAGCTGACCAAAGAGATACTCCATACCATATGACAATAAAAATAGCAATAAAAGCTAAGAGAAAGGAAGACAGGGAACGGGGGCATTCATCATTAAGGCATTTGTCTTCTGGAGGAACTACTACATGTACTGAGACCCTACTTCCTAGGCAGTGACTGGACATCGCCTGCTGATGAGAAGTCGAGAATGAATGTTTTTGTTTGTTTTCCTTTTCTTCCATGCGCATCTTTTGCTTTTTCTTTATTAAACTGCCTTTATCTCAACCCACAATTTCTTTTCCATCTTATTTTGTTCCCCATTTACCGCTGAGGAGGGGAGGGATCAAGAGGCTGAGTGGGCACCGGACAGCCAGCCAAGGTCAACCCATGACAAATGCCATACCTCTGCACCTCTCCACAGTGTGCAGGGGAGCCAGGACATACCATATAAGGCCATGCTGCCCCACACCTCCATTGAGTGCTCATAGCCATGACACACATAAAAGGCAGCACTTGCCAGCCCCTGGACCATTGCAGATGCTGTCTCTGCTTCTGGACAGTGAAGGAAGGCAGTGGCTGACACTGGGTGAGGGGGCTGCTGCCCCTCGCAGACCCAGAGGAGCACCAGCAGGTGCTGGAGGTGCTGCAGGCTGAACTGGAGGGCAAGCATGTCCACTCCCGTGACCCCAGCTGCTGGGCCTGACCTGAAGGCCCTCCTGGGCACCAGGGCCATCAGGAGATGCAGAGCTCCTGCTGCCCTGAGGAAAGTGGGCCCTGGGCCCTGGCAGTGGCCTGCTGCCTGACTGAGCCTTAGGCTTTCCAGCTGGCACGACAGGAGAGAACCCCCGAAATCTACAGCGATGGGCAGCAGATGACATCCCAGGCTGTGGCAGATGCTCTGCTCCAGGTGTCAGAACCTGCAGGGGAAGACCTGCTGCTTCCTGGGAGCACCTGCAGCCAGCTGCTGCAGCAGAAGACCCTCCTGCAGCATGCCCTGCAAGACCTGGAGAGGCAACACTGTGCCCTTGAGATGGAGATCTGCCTCATGAGAAAGGGAAGCTCTCCAGAAGCATACAGGGAGGCAGAGAGTCTCCAGCAGAAAAATGCCAAGCTAGCTGCCCTCACTGGGCGGCTGAAAGAAAGATGCAGGCATCTGCAGGAGACCATTGAGCACCTGATGAATATTTCAGTGCTGTTGCCCATCCAAAGCGCTGCTGAGGAACTGAGCATGAGATCATTTCCTCAGCAGGGTGCTGGAGAAAGGATAGAGCTAGCAGGAGCTTTACTGGCACAGGCCCAGAAGAATGAATTCTCACAGAAGGTGGCTGAGGAATGTCAGGCTCAGCTGGCTGCATATGACCAGGACTCATTGCGTGAGGGCCCTCAGCCAAAGGTGTGAGAAGTTAGAGGTGCAGCTTGGGAGATGATGGATGAAAACACCAGACTGGTAGAAGAAAAGTCTCGCCTCTGGGGGCAGATCATCTGTGCAGAAAAAGTTCAGGCTGAAAATGCTGGCCTGAAATGGCAATTAATGCGTGTGGCAGAGGAGCGAAATTCTACCATCCAAGCCATCAGCTGTCTTCAAACATGACTGGAAAATGCAGAGCACAAACTGAAAGCCATGAGAGAAATGGCAAAAAGTGTTCAGAGAGATGTCAAAAGGGACCACGGAGAATATGTGCAACTGCTTCAAGCCCAGGTATTTTGCAGGAAGATGAAGAGGATTTAGATGTGGGTGTCAGGGGCTAAAAAGCATAAATAAATGTAGCCTATACAAGCCTCCAGAAAATCTACAGAAGTGTATTTGTATTTAAAACTGGAATGATTTCTTAATCTTGTAAATCGTTCCATATTTTGAAAAGCCATGAGATGAACTATGTGTGACATTCCATCTTGCTTCAAAGTAATGGAACATTATTGAAACAATTATGTATTCTGTATTCTTTAGAAATATACTTGGAGATAACATTGCCTTTCTTAGAGATGGAGGAGAATGAAAATGGAAGTGATTTTCAGTTTCAAATTTCGTGTTTTATTTTTTGCCTGCATAGACTTTTAATACAAAAGCCAAATAATTAAGGCACTGTAAGTCACATATATAGCATGCATGCTATTTTGAAGTCCAATTACTGGTGTGAAGCACCAAGAGTTTCAGAATTTGATTTTATGCCAAAGTAAATATTTTTTACATTTTCTATTTTTGCTGATCTTCTCAAGGGGATTTTCAAAATTACATTAAAGACATACATTTTAGTAGATTTGCAGAGATAGATTTTAAAAAAAACCACACAAGCACAGCTTTTAAATGTATCTTTGTGAATGTATTGAAAATACCTAATTTTTCAGTGTGAGCACAAGAGAAGAGTTTTGATTTCTTCATGCCTTATGTAAGTGTTATTGTTCTGTGTCACAGATACTGAGATAATGAATTTCTGTATTTTAAAAATCTAGGAAAAATAATGATAGTTTTAGTCCTCTGTAGTTAATGGGAAGGTTACCTCCCAATTTCACTGTGGCTCGAAGTCTAGAATTTCAAAGTTATTTAGACATATAATGGATAAATTTTTGAAGTGAAAAAGTTTTTGGTTTGAGAGAGGATTTCAGATGATTCAGAGGATTAAAATATGTTCTTATTCTGAGAGTATTTATGAGGAACTCTCTCCATTAACCAAAGTTATGCACCTAAAATTAAGCATTGTCTAATCTGTATTTTCACCAGAACTAAGACTTCAGCTCAAATCCTTTTTCTCTGATTGAGTAAAATGAGAAACAAAGAAACAATGCTTTTTAAACTTCATATATAGGAACAAAAAGTGAACTTAAAATTATTGAACACACTATTTGTGGTAGAAAAGTTTTCTCTTAATAGAGAAGTAATACCAATGGGTATTTTAATATAATATTTTTCCCAATAAAATAACATTCAAGAAATTCCATCACAAAAAAATGTTAAAATTCATTGTTATTATCTGTCATATTTATTTATCTAAATGAAGTACAGTGGAAGGTAGTTGCTATAGCTACAGTAGAGCTCTGGAATAATTTTGCTTCTTCTTAATTGTTTCATATTTGTGTACAAACAGCTTAAGAACATCTTACATTTTGAGTCTGAGACCTCTAACACCAGAAGAAAAACTTTGAATTTTAATCTCCTGCTGACAGAAGGGTACTCTATAAAAGGAAACATGATGAATGAAATCTTGTCACTATAGAGAGCTGTCTGCATAAACCAAATACTTTTTTCTTTGTAATATGTCAATTAAGAATCTTGCACTATATTTACATCTGCAGTCTTTATAATCATATCAGACTTTGAAAAGTTGAGGTACCTACAGATTTTTTTCCAGGAAAATCACATCAAATCGTACATTCTCAGAAGAATTTCAGTCTATCAGATGGGTAGAAAGAGCAACTCTTCAAAGATTCCTGTGACATATGGCATCTGATTTTGCCTAGGTATAATCATCACTGTCCATTTCTTTATCAAAATACTGCTACTAGAAATGTACTTTCGAATTGTTCAGTGAAATATTTATTCTTACAATTAAATGCAGATATGAAATATAATCATCAGGAAAAGGGAGAAGACAGTATTGAATTTCAAAAAATGATTTTATATCACATTTTTCACTAATGTTATTCTTATACATGCCAAACAGCCAAGGACATCAGTACAGCTATGCTCATTTACAGAACAGTGAACTCACACTTTCTGATGTTAAGACCAGTATTTTCATATCTGAGGATCAAAAATTAATGACTTAACTTTGTATTACCAATTAACTTTGTAAAAACTTTGTATTAACCAATTTTCTGGAGTTTTTAAGTAGGTCTACAGTCTCAGGACTAGTCAGAGGTAGGTATGAGCAGATTACAAAAATACAACTCTTTCTTCTGATAAATTTTGGGTAATAATATGTAATATAAATGTGCTGAGGCCTTCTGCCCTTTCTGCACCCCTTTTTAGTTAAAAGAATCAGGGAAATAAGAACATATGAACTGTTTAGTTTAATGGAGGCTCATTAACCTTTTTTCCCTTTTTTTTTTTTTCCGTAACATCAACAGAAGACCACTTCTAATCATGCAGGTTACATGACTAAGTACAACAGAAGGCCTCAATCGTGGATTATCTGAAGATTCTGGTATTTTTGCCTCACCTACGTATAACTTATCTTTAGTTTGAATGATAAACTATCTTTACTTCTTCATGTTCTTAGCTGACCAAAGATCATTTAAGACTTCCTTTGAGTATCAAAATTTGATCCCATCTCTACTCTGGGAGTTCAAGAAGTTCATGGTTCCTGCTCCCTTCCAGTGCCTGCAATATTTTCCCAAGAATCACAGAACGGTAGGGTTTGGGAGGGCCCTCTGGAGATCATCTAGTCCAACCCCCGCTAAAGCAGGTATGCCTAGAGCAGGTTGCACAGGAACGTGTCCAGGTGGGTTTTGAATATCTCCAGAGAAGGAGACTCCACAACCTCCGTTGGCAGCCAGTGCTCTGTTACCCTCACAGTAAAGAAGTTCTTCCTCATGTTCAGGTGGGAATATTCTGTTTCTGCCACAATCCACCACAGAATTCTTCAGCTTTACTACTTTACTGAATAATATCTCAGAGTAACAATCTCAGGATTTGGACCATACTAACCTATGTGGACTGAAAAACTGCTAGTGATACACAATCACATTCAAATATTTCAATTTCCTAAGTAACACAGCAAAACTGAAATCTGGCTTTTGCTTTATGCAGTCACACAAACACAATCTTAAATGGGAACCTGCTTTCTAGAACTTAAAATATCCAATTATAGCAATTATAATCAGTTTGGAAATTGGCAGACTTCCAAAAGTTGTTTGCTGTTATATCAAAGAGTACAAAACTTTTTCTTCTTTGTATTCAGGAAGAGATTTATTTAGTAGTGACAGCAAACTACTGATTCTCTCTTTTTTCTGGCTCACAGAACATCTGAACTCTACCAAAAATAACGTATTACTTTCAAGGATTCTATGATCTAATATTGTGCAGATTTTTGACATCTACTAAACTACATTAAAATACAGGTTTCATTGTAATTGGAATTTTATACATACATACTACTAGTGTACAAAATTTATGCTAAAAGGAGTAATAGTCTTCATTTCATACCTAATGATTTTGATCTCACTGAGAAAAATTCACTCATTATTTTATTTGCTCATGGATTTAATAATTCACTTACTGGTAGTGACAGTTTAAACAAATTGAAATGAGACATTCAAACACATCTATCTCAGATGATAATTTATAGTATTTCAGAATCTGAATGATTTGCTCTTTAATAGATCTTTTCATGAATTCTATATTTATGACACAAAAGCTGATTTCATAGCACTCAATAATAATAAGATTAGTAAGAAATAATTTTTAAAGGTAGATGACTTCTTTTAACAGCGTTTTTGAGTTAATCTTATGGATTTCAGATGGCTGTGAAAGTAAAAGCTAAAAAATTATGTCAAAGAACACAAAACTGACTATGTAAACTCAGAGCTGCACTAACAGATCTGTGTAGACCTGTTCTGGCAGACACATTGCTCTTTATTATAACAGAGTTTATTATTTAGCACCTTGCAAAACTGAATTTACAGCAAAGAATATTTTCCTTCTTCTTAGGATGTGAAGTCGAATTTACGAACACTGTGTTCTTGTGTTCCCAGTCAAGACATCTCTACATTATATATTTTCTACCACCTTTCTAGCCTTATTGTGTAATTTCGATTAAGTCGTTTTCTGAATTTCTGTCATGGTTTAACCTGAGTCAGCAACTAAGCCCCACACAGCTGCTCGCTCGCTTCCCTCACAGTGGGATGGGGAAAAGAATAAGAAGGGTAAAAGTGAGAAAACTTGAGGGCTGAGATAAAGACAGTTTAATAGGTAAAGCAAAAGCTGCATACATAAGCAAAGCAAAACAAGGAATTCTTTCGCCGCTTCCCATCAGTGGGCAGGTGTTTAACCATGTCTAGGAAAGCAGGGCTCCACCATGCATAATGGTTACTTGGGAAGACAAATGCCAATCACCACAAACGTCCCCCATTCCCTTCTTCCCCCAGCTTTATGTGCTGAGCGTGACACCATATGGTGCGGAATATCCCTGTGGTCAGTTGGGGTCAGCTGTCCCGACTGTGTTCGCTCCCAACTTCTTGTGCACCCCAGCATACTTGCTGGTGGGGTGGGGTGAGGAGCAGAAAGGGTCTTGGCTCTGTGTAAGCACTGCTCAGCAGTAACGAGAACATCTCTGCATTATCAATACTGTTTTCAGCACAAATCCAAGAGATAGTCCCATACTAGCTACTATGAAGAAAATTAACTCTATCCCAGCCAAAACCTGTACACTTGCATTACAGCAATGACAGAAGTTTCAGTCAAGAAGAAAGTTGCATTATTCTGGCTTCTGTAGAAGCAGAACCAAAACATCTTTCTTCCAAATCAACATGTTTCACCATTTCTACTGGCAATTATTTGTCTCTTGCACTCTTCTGTCATATTCTCCTCATTCATGGCTGCATTTCTTTTGTGAGTCATTCTATTTTTTATTGTATTTCATTAATACATTGTAATTTCCCCCTTTCTTTTGCTTTTAAGGGATTAGATCATAGCTCTATTCAGAATTTTTATTATTAATCTCAAATATATGACCTTGAACTTTACACCTTTACAATCCACCTCATCCCTATTACTCCGGTTTCCAAGACATCTTTTCTCATCTTACTACGTATAGATGATTCAAATTTGCATCATCAATACCCTTCATTGTACTTTCATACTTTTATCATCATTGAAAGTATTTTTCAAAACGTTTCCAGAATTGATTCTTTAGGATGCTACATGTAAACATCCAGCACATAAGTCCTCCTTTATGGGATCAGCAATGACTTTCAATGTCCAGTAGGTATTTTAATTATCCAACAGTTGTTGTATGAGATTACATTTTCAGTATCTTTACACATACACACACACACACACACACAAAAAGTCATGTGGCCTAATTATTTCATTAACATTCTGACAATGCTATCTCATACATTTCTTGTCAAGGAATTAAGTTATTTTCCAAAAGAAAATAATACTGTGGTCTGACATACATACCCTGAAAAAGACCAGGTTGGATATCTCTGTGTCTTTTATATACTTTTTTATATAATTTCTTAGTATCAGTAGTATGTCTTGCTTGTTGAATATGCCTCTTGCATAAAATCATTGCGCTTTTATTTTTTCTCCCTTTATTCCTATTAAGACTCAGATTCCATTTCAAATGTCATAAGCGTATTAAGGTATTGCCATAAATTATCTAAGGTATTAAAACTGGATACCTGCATACGAGGTAACTTTAATTCTTTGTTAAGAAAATGCAGATAAGCAAAGTCAGTACTATTTGAATATCCCATGATATTAAAGACATTTAATCACATGCAACTGGTAAATTTCACTGATCCTTTTTTAATAAGGCCTTCCTATGGACTGAATGAGTTAAGTGTTTGGAAACCATTCCTGGAGCATTTTAGCAGCACTTTTCCACACACCATGATGTCTGTATTCCAAATAATCAGGGTTTATGTCATTTCTTGAAGGTTTACATACCCAGCAGCAGTATTTCTAGTGATGACATACTAGTATTTGAATGAAAATTTAACCTTTTAGTCCTCTCTGAGAGTCTCTTTTCAGGCCAACTGCTAACACAGAAATATTGTGAGTCATCTGTACTGCATTGTGTTACTTCCTTATAGCCTACTCATTGGAGAACATATGACGGGTTAATTCACACCTACTTCTGTTTGAAAATAATTTCTCAAGGCATTCTACTTTTCTAATTGAAAGCATTGCTTAACATGCTTTATTATTACTTGATGCTTCTATATCAGAGAAAGACTACTGTAATGAACTCTTGGAAGAATTAAGCACCTTTGAGTAATGTTTCATGAAAACATACATTTAGTGACTAAATACAGCAACATAATTCAGAAGTAAATGGATGGTTAATAAACCATTCAATTTAACTCTCAACAAATTTTAATTATATTTCCAAGTTAACCTTCATAAAAGTTGTCACAGACTTTACTTGCATATCAAAACCAGATAAATATAAATCAGTATATTCATGAAAGATTATTAAAAATGTTAGTATTTGAACTGTTAAACAGATTTACAGTATGTTAGGGAAAAAAGGAAATATGAATTATTAAGCTTCTTAAGTTTATTATTAGTTCTAATTTTAATAAATTGTACTAAAGCAACTAGCAAATATAAGCATATTAGATCTTTAAATACATATATAATATTTGATTACTTTTCCAGTTGTAGCATTGGTAGCAAGAAGAACAGAGAGAAAAGTAAGCAGGTCATAGTTCACTTGAGATCAAATTAACAAACCTTTGGACAGAGGTATTCTGGATGTCCTCTACATTATGCAATTTGGCTGAGAAAGACATGTAAATTCTAAAATGTGGAAAAGAGTGTGACTCTGACCCCACTGAAATCAGTGCAGACTCCTATTGACTTCAGTGGGATTAGCAGAAAGCAATGATTTTTATCAGCTTTATTAGAGTTTTGTCAGAAACCCCTTAGACAGGAGGCAAACAGTTCTCATAATGAATACTAAAAATAATTACATACATTCAACCATAATTTAAAGTTAAGTTTTTGAATTCAAAAACTGACTGGGAATAGTTAATAGTGAACAGTCAAAGAATGTGTTTTTGTGTTGGGTCTGTGTGGTGGGGCTTTGGTAGCAGGGGAGGGGGCTACACGGGTGGGTGGCCCTTGTGAGAATCTGCTCGAAGCTCCCCCAGCTCCAAGTCAACCCCACCTCAGGCTGAGGCCCAGAGCCATTTAGAGACAATAGATGAGCCTCTGCCATAATGTATTTAAGGAGGGGACAAAGGAGAGGTAGTTGAGACCTGCAGCAGAGGAAGGAGGGAGGTATGAGAGAAACACCTATGCAGATACTGGGAGTCAGTGAGGAAGGGGTAGGGAGGAGGCCCACCAGAGCGGAGGGAGATTCCCCTGCAGCCCGTGGGGAAAGGGCAGGCTGTGCCTCTGCAGCCCATGGAGGATCACGGTGGAGCAGCCCATGAAGGACCACGGCAAGGCAGAGATGGACCTGCAATCCATGAAGGACCACAGCAGAGCAGAGAGGTACCTGCAGCTGGTAGAGGACCACACGTCAGGGGAGGTGCCTGCTCCCGAAACAGACTGTGACTCTGTGGGCAGCCCATGCTGGGTTGATGCATTGCTGAGGGACTGCACTGCACAGGAAACGTCAGAGGGGTTCATGAGGGACTGTCTGCTGCGGGAGGGACCCTGTGCTGGAGCAGGGGAAGCATGTGAGGAGCCCTCCCCGCCTGAGGAAGGAGTGGCAGGGACAATCTTTGGTGAACTGACTGCACCCCCCCTTCCCTGTCCGCCTGTGCCACTGAGCAGGGAGGAGGTAAAAGCATCAGAGCAAGGTGACTCAAGCCTGGGAAGGAGGGAGGGGTAGGAGAGGAAGGGTATTTATTTGGTTTTAAGTTCTTGTTTTTCTTGTCTCCTTATCCTACTCTGTTTTGATTGATAACCTATTAAATTGAATTTTTTCCCCAAACTGAGTCTCTTTTTTTTCCCGTGACCGTAATTGGTGAGTGAACCCTCCCTGTCCTTGTCTCAACCCACCAGGTTTCGTTACATTTTCTCCTCATCCCAGTGTGGGGGGGAGGAGTGAGTGAGCGGTTGCCGACTGGGCTCAAACCATGACAGCTTTATTTTGCTTTTAGTCTAATTTCCCTCATCACTTTTGGTGACATTGCTAAGCAAAAACTTGCATTTTAAAAGAGGAAAATGAAGAATTGGTAGACAAGGTCCATTTAGAAGACTGAATGAACATCTCAGAAAAAGTAAAAGGCATTATTAGTGAGGGAAAAAATAAAAATCTTTGTAAGTTGGAATTTTCCTTCTTATTTTCAGAGTTTTGTTTACTTTGGTGTGAAGTGGTAGAGATAAAAAGTAATAAAGAAAAGGAAAACCACTTGGACTGTGCTGTATGACTGCTCAATGAACAGACTTTAAAAATTAACCTGATTGCCTCTTTGAGGACCAGAAGCTGAACATCACAATTCTTTCTTTGCCACAGATATAATAATAATGCTTTCATTATCAAATAAATTTTTAAACATCTGTATCTTCCATCAATCTCACAGGTTCGATACAAGGAAGCATTGTCTTGAACAAAGTTCCAACCACACAACCTCTTTCCAGAAGAAATAGTAAAACACATAGGTACAGGGTAGAGATTAAATCTAGTTCTTAAAATATTCAGAATAATTATAAACAGCAACTCAGCATCCACTTGGTACCAGATGGGTCTTTTGTGTTAATGTTTATTTGGATGCAGGAGCTATAAAGTAATTCACTGTTGCAAGAGCATATACTAAGGTCATGTTTATCATCAGCTGCTCGTAAAAAAGCCTACATATATTCTTCATCAATCCAGTAGGACCTCTTGTTTAAAAACAAACCAAAATGAAGTAAGTCTAGCATAAAAATTAAGATGAGCCATACCGGAACAAAAATCAAAGTCAAGTCCATCCATTCTAATATTGTAACTCCTATGGTAGTCATCAGTGGAGTCCTAAAGAATATAACAAGAGGGTAAATATAAAGAAGTACTTTCCTGTTACTTTCTCCCAGCTTCCAGAGGTCATTAGTCATCTAGCTTGTGACCTAGCTTCCATAGGTCATCAGTGTTGTTTAAGCAGTTTTCCTTCTGTTGGAATCAAGGTTGCAGTCATTCATCAGCATGCCAAACTCAGCATTGTGAGTCACTTTAGCTTGTTTGGAGCAAGTTACCTGATCAACAATTGTATTAAAATAAATAAGCATTTATATCCATTTTTAAAATTGACAGAATTTGACTTGCAAGCCCAACTAAACAATGGAGAAGACGTGGATAAGAAGGTAAAAATTAACATCTTCAAGAATATTTCTTTGTGACCTAATAAGCAAATAATTATATATTTACAAAAGTGTTGGAGATTCTTATTTAAATTCCAAAAATAGAAGAAAAAAAGAAAGAAAATATAATCAGATTTCTGTGTACTGACTTGGAGTGAATATGGTTCAATTTTTCTTAAGTGAAAGACAGAAGTACGAAGGAGAATCAGCAACATTTTTATAAGATGATCAGGAATTAATATAATGCAATAGATAGAATAAATATCCAAGATATACCATCAAGCACAAAATGTAGGAGTTACATGCTGTAAAGAGTGTCACAGAATAAAGATTAATACAGAAACCGACTTTAAAATAAATCCATTTAAAAAATCCAAGCAAACAAGAAACTATACTTCCTTTCTGCTGATAAAAATATCCATGGATATACTATCACGGAAGAACAGTTTGCAAATCAACTCTATCTTCATTTCACTCTTTAGTAAAAGGATTGCCTTTGCCAATGCTGAGATGGGTTATGTTAGTCTCATTGACACCTTAGGCAATATTAGTAGAACTATATTCGCCAGCAAATTATTCCTTTTTCTAATTGACCTCACTATGGCAACTTTTTGTATTAATATGTAAATTAATATTCCCTGTTTGAGTTTCAGGTTATTACTCGTGCTTTTATCACCTTTAATCATCTTAAATAATTCCTCCCCTTCTTCTTTTTTGCCACCTATTCAATTTTTATAGGCACTTATATCCTGCCAACTAATCCATCCCTCCCCTTCTTCACCATTTTTCTCACATCCCTCTTCCTTAACATTTCTCTGTAAATCATATTAACGTTTTTGTCATACTAATATCTTAGTATCCTAATTACAAATTTTCCAGACTTTTAAAATGAAATACAAAAGTAAAGAGCAACACTTCAAAGACATTACAATAACACTGCACAGCATAACCATGGATAGCAATTACTATTTCGAGTAGAGAAGTTTTTTGAAGACTTGTAATAATGGTTGAAATCAAAGCTCGTTAACATCCAAATTTTGTCTGTTACAGCAAAATCCTTATATATTGGAATACATTGGTTAGTGCTTCATAAACAGTCAGATAGAAAAACATGCTACTGCAAAAATTACTTCAAACTTGAATGTATGACCTCAAAAACTAATCTTGTAAATTAAGGATTTGTTTTATTCTTATTAAAGTACTAAAATGAAGATTAATTTCATTACTTCTGATTTTTGTATTAGCTAGTATTTTCATGTAGATTGATAAATTGTCTACTTGTTGCCAGAGTGTCATGGTTTAATGCTGGGCTGGCTATTAAACGAACGACAGATGATCTTTGTTAACTCCCTCCCTCCTCAAAATGGAGGGGGAAAGAGAAAAGGGAAAGAGACTTACGGGTTGGAAAAGTTAAACAGCTTTAATCTAACTACAATAATAGCTTATATTAATAATAGGAAAAATAATAATGCAATATATACAAATATAAAAATGTGTACAAAACCAATATCAAGCTCCCCCCCACCAATGACCAATATGTCACCCGGACACTGCAGGGAACGCCCTGGGAAAGTCCCGGACTGTACTCAGCAGCAGGCAGGAGCTGGATTCAGGCATGCACAGATCAGGATCGAAGGCAGAAGAATCGGACAGAGTGCTCCTTGTACACCGACCGTAGAAGAAGAGAGTGAGACCCTCGTGATCCCTCAGCTTTATACCGCATATGACACATATGGGATGGAATACTCCCTTTGGTCGGTTTTGGGTTACCTGTCCAACCCGCTCCTCCCAACCGCAGGGTCGCAGGTGTGACAACTTCCCTGTTCTTTCAGTTCCCGTGCATAAGAAAGTTAGCACAAGGAAGCATAAACCTTGGTTTCCATAAGAATAACTATAAGCAAGAGCCTCTCTGCATATCATTCCTACTGATGTTCCAGCACTAACTACAAACTTCGAGCTAGAAGCAGCTACTGTCTGGAAAATCATGCAGTTAATTTCAGAGAGTGCAGCTTCTTAGAAGAGACTTAACTAAAAAGTAAAGTTACTAAAAGAAAATTGGTTCTGTCCTGGCCCAAACCAGGAGACCGAGCATGTGGCTATCCAGACATATCAGTAGCTAAGCTACGGATCAGCTGACAGGAGTTAAATCTTACTCCATTGTGCCCTTGGTATCTGTCTGAAGGGCCTATAAACACCTAAGCTTCAGGTTGCCATGAAGAAAATGTCAATGGCATGATGACCTACTGGAGAAGAAAGCAGCACACTGTCCTGTTCTGCAATTCTTTTCACAGAACAGCAAATGGATAGGAGGTGTTTGTTAGTATTTGAATGCATAGCTAAACCTTACAAAATTTTTGCTTTGAACTAAGGATTTATTAAAGAATACACCTCTGTATGTGATAACCAGCCTATTGCAGACTGTAGTTTATGAGCTTACTAGATTTTGGGGAAAGTGGTCCTTCTATGTGCTTCTATACTTAATGCCTGTTTTCTGCTTTTATGAACTTAATGCTTGCATGTTGGCGGACCTTTTAAAGTGTGTTTTACAAATTTTCTTCATAGACCCTCATCATTCAAGTTCCCCAAGAAGGAAAAGCTTTAACTGTGATTAATCTCTAATATTTCCAAGGCCAGTTACAGCTATTTTTGGTTTTGCGATTTTATATCATAAATAAGACTTCATTTTTCTATCATTGTTCATTGACCTTTAATTTAAAACTGAAGCTTCTTCTTATTAACTTCACTTAAATAATGACAGTAGAGAATAGGCACTATACCTGACATTAAGATTAATGGATGGAATTCACATCACTACTACTATTGCTTCATTTTTTATAGAAATGCAAAATATACAGGATTTTCAAATTTCTATTCTGAGTTTGGAAGTTAATTGTTCAGAGAATAATAATATGAAGTTCTGCATGGAATAACTAGAATTAGAATTAATTAATTGTTTGGGGTGGAACCACTCTTGGGACATCAGCAGTTCTTGGCTTCTGCTCAGAATAACAGAATGTTTCTAGGTCAGTTCATTTTTTTCTAGTCTGTGCTAGTGCTACAGCCCTTCCAACTGATAAGGTTCAATTTGATTCTGTTCTGTTGTGCTTTACTGTGATCCTGTAAAGAGGAGCCCACACTGGAGCAGATTTTCTGGCAGGACTTGTGACCCTGTGGAGAAACTACACTAGAGATGACTGCTCCTGAAGGACTGCACACCATGGAAAGAACCAACAGTGGAGCAGTTCCTGAAGAACTGCAGCCCGTGGGAAGGATCCATGTTAGAGAAGTTCATGGAGGACTGTCCCCTGTTGGAGGGACCCCACGCAGGAGCAGGAGAAGAGAACAAGGTGGAAGGAGTGGCAGAGACAATGTGCAATGAACAGACTGCAACCTCCATTCCACATCCCTCTGAGCCACCCAGGGGAAGGCGGTAGAGAAATCAGGAGTGAAGTTGAGCTTAGAAAGATGGAGAGGGTGGGGTGAAGATGTTTTAAGATTTTTTTTTAATTTCTCATTACCCTATTCTGAATTTTGATTGGCAATAAATTTAATTTCCCCAAGTCGAGACTGCTTTGCCCATGACGATAATTGCTGAGTGATCCCCATGACGATAATTGCTGAGTGATCTCCCTGTCCTTATCTCAACCCACCAGCCTTTCATCATGTTTTTCTTCTCCTGTCAAGTTGAGGAGAGGCAGCAATAAAGCAGCTTTGGTGGGCACCAGCCAAGGTCAACCCACCACACCCCATTCTCTCTGTACACCTACAAGTTTGAGACTGTATCATACACATTTCTTCCACCTCACCCTCAAGGTAGAGTTTGATCAGCCTGTGAACAGGTTAACAGAAGACTCAATTTGCAGTTAAATCTCTACTGCACAGAACACCTCAAAGATCCCCTAGCCAGTACTGACTCCTACCCAGAAAGACTCACAGCTTGACATCCTGCTGTCAACAACTACCAGTCTGGGTCTGAAAGTGACTGGGCACAACTCGCCCTGCATTGCCATCTGCAAGGTTAGTGCAGCCCAGGGCAGCTTTAGTTTGTCTGTACACTGATAAAGAAATGACGCTTTTCCCACTAAGTCTTTTCAAGTCGTGCAGGCGTAAACTTTGCTGACTCTTCCTGCATAGTATCTCTAAGGTCTGGATATTTCTACATTCATAATGCTGAGATCCTCATTAGCTCATGCACTTCAATACATTCCTTTCTGACTTCTCTCATGTCGTGTTGCTAAGCAAATTAAAAAAAAATTTCAGGTTACCAGAAAGAGGTAATGTGATGGACTCCTTACTGTCCTGGTTTGGGCTAGGGCAGAACCAATTCTCTTTTAGTAACTGTAATTTTTAGTTAAGTCTCTTCTGAGAATTTACACTCTCTTAAATTAAGTGCATATTTTTCCAGAGAGTAGCTGCTTCTAGCAGTGATAAGGCTCTGTGTTTATAGTTAGTGCTGGAACATCAGTAGGAATGGCATGCAAAAAGTCTCTTGCTTATAGTTATCCCTATGGACACCAAGGTTGATGCTTCCTTCTGCTGACTTTCTTACACACCAGAACTGATAGAGCAGAGAAGTGGACACACCTGAGACGCGGCGGTCGGGAGGAGCGGGTCAGACAGGTGACCCAAAACTGACCAAAGGGAGTATTCCATCCCATATGCGTCATACTCGGCATAAAGCTGAGGGATCAGGAGGGTAATGCTCTCTTCTGCTGCGGCCGGCATCCGAGGAGGACTCTGATTCTTCTGCCTTCGATCCTGATCTGTGCATTCCTGAATCCAGCTCCTGCCTGCTGCTGTGTACAGTCTGGGACTTTACCGGAGCGTGCCCCACAGCGTCCGCGTGATGGATTTGTCATCGGGGTAGAGGAGGGGGTGGGAGCTCGATATTGGTTTTGTATATATTTGTATATATATTGCATTATTATTTTTCCTATTATTATTATACATTATTATTGTAGCTAGACTAAAGCTGTTTTAACTTTTCCAACCTGTAAGTCTATTTCCCTTTTCTTTTCCCCCCACTTTGGGGAGGGAGTGAGCTAACAAACAGTGTCTGTTGTTCATTTAATAGCCAGCCCAGCTTTAAACCGTGACACTTAGTAAGAGAGAAGTTTTTCAAAATACTAATTTTGTTATACCTGTTAGCATCTTCGTTGAAATCACATTAATCTGCTCCACTGCTTCAAGGCATTGTATGAATAAGAGCACTAGTGGGACTTCACGGAAGACAGGCAGTAGCTTTATCCAGTGTCTGTGCTTTGTGTAGAGGGGACAGAACAGATGAACAGGAGATGGTGGGCTCAAAGGAGGACCCTGCTTCTTCACCAGTGCCAGCTGTGGGCTGTTTAACCATTTGGCTTCTCTAGTCTTGCTGATGTGTTTGGGACTGAGGCTGGCAAATCAGTGATCTCGCCCTTTGCACAACACATACTATGTCATGTCTCAACTCTAGTGTTTGCTAAGGTTACTGAAGAGATTGTCTTTCCTCAGCAAGACAGGCTGTTATCAGCTGGCTTATTTATCAGTTTCATAATTGATAAATAACTTTTTGCTTCCCTGCTTCATGCCTGCCTGCCTTACACACATTCTGCCATCTAAATTCTTTTTCTGTGTCATGTCTCCATTTCTGCTTTCAAACTGATATTAAGAACACCTGCCTAAATATATAATGCTATTCTCTATTTCCCATTCCAAAATTTCTTGAAGCCAATTGGTTTTTATTTCATTTACTTCCTTGAGTGCTGGATAGGTTATCTATTTCCAAAATCTGTCTGATAAACAAAGTATGTGAGCTGTAATTTAAAAAATACATGAAAGGAACCATGAGCACCCAAAGCTGTAGTCTAATATAGCTGTCAGTATTACTCTCTCATGCTGCAATAGGCATTGCACTACATTAAGCAAGGGCTCTACTATGGGTGACAAAGCAAGGCTTTTCACAAGAGGTGCTGAGCATCTTCGAAGTAATCCCTCATCCAGGGAAGAACACTAAAAATGGGAACAAGAGAGAAATGTTGACCTCAGTGACTCTGACACAAAGGTCAAATCTTGCAATTGTAAAAACGCTTTGGATAATTTGTAAAAAAATGATTGGCAGCATTTAGAAGAGCCTCTTTCAATATGCAGTGATATTTTTATAATTTAGAATAAGACATAGCAATATATAATATAGGGGATCTTGTTTCATTGTGCATTTTGTTCTGAGGATATTTTAATGTCTTTTTGGCACAAAGTTCTTCTGTCTGGAAGTGTAAAAAAAAAACCTCTGCAGTGTCAGAATGCAAATCTCATTTGTAAGAAGGTTGCAAGAATTCCTCCTGTGAGAAATCTACTTCCTGATTTTGTGTTAATTACTTGTACAAGAACAAAAGAAACAGATGTTTATTTGTGTTTACGCTATGCAATAATAATTCCTTGATTCCAATAGAGACCAATGCCTGACGTAAAAAAGATTTTTCATTTGCTTAGTGAGTAGATCTATGCTGGAAAGCTAATACATTAAAAGCTAAAAGCCAGTATCGAAAGCAATGAATATGTAATTTGGGATGCTTTAATCTTTAAATAATATAGGATAGTCTGTCCTAGTAAAGATGGAATGATTAAATTTTAGAATTCAGAAGTTTTTGTTAAAATATGTTCAGTAAAGTCCTTATATTTTTCTTCACTGTTCATTGCCTGTAATTTTTGGAAGTAATGAATCTCTTCTTGACCTGTATGTACAATAAAAAATAATAGAGTTGATGAATGAACTGATTACACACTAATTAGGAGGACAGCAAGAGGCTAATCTGCAGTCTTGACTGCAAAAAAAATAGATTCAAGGACATTAAAAAATACTGTTTATAAAGAAAATAAAATTTAAACACAATTTTTTGTTATAAATTATAATTTCTGAACATATACAAATTATATTTTTATAATATTTCTTCTCTACAAATATTTTAAAAATCAATTTGTACATGAACTTTGGTATGACATACATATTCCTTGATTGTGAATTTTATTGTTTTAAAATGAAATTATTAAGAAAATTCTATTCAGACTGAAAAAAGTACAGAAAATATTTAGATTAAGATGAGTCTGACTAAGCCGTTGCTGGGTTTACTTCATCAGTGTCACTAATGTATTATTTCTATAGTCTTTACAGCATCACTATGTTCTCTGTGTTGTTTTTGCCTAAAGCATATAACTTTCCTGCTTATTTGAGCTGACAGCATGATTTTATTTTCTGAATATTCAGCATCATCAAAATTGTACTTTTTTTCTCCATGCATACTTTGTGATACAAAATGTTATTCATGTAACTTGGCTTTTACAATCATTATATAACCAGATTAAGGATACAGCCTTTTTATGTAAATGACTTTGCTATTGAAATATGGATCATAAAATATATCATGAGAACCTCATTTTTGCTTGATTGCCTCTCCTGTTAGAAAATCTTTCTTAGGAATCTACAGTCTTCAGTTCTCTTAAGTTCTTTTCTCCTTTGAGATGATGAGAGTGATGAGAGTCAAAAAGCTGTGTTAAAAGCCTTGGTCCTGGCTGAGGTGTCCCTATGGTCTCTCTAGATAGAAAGCCTCATGTTGTGGAGATAGTCTTCACAGAAGAGTGAGAACAAGAGTTCATTTATCTCTCTCTTAACTTGTTGTTTCCCTCCTTCCTATGCTCTGAGGAAAAGTACAAAGATGAAGCTGCAGTGATCATGCACTGGTATAGTTCACAGTCCTAAGGGATCTGGGTCAGCTGAAGAGTAAAGTCAGGACCCTGCATTTTAGGAAAGCAAAACTCTAGCTGTTCAAGCAATTAGTCAATAGGATGCCCCTCACC
>VZSC01001433.1:0-10118 GCA_013398225.1 Steatornis caripensis
GGGGGGGGGGGGGGGGGGGCTGCTGCGCCCCGATGCTGCCTGTGTGGCCCCCATCCTCATCTGCCCAGCCCTACCCCTCAGGGATAGCCCTCCCCCCCCTTTTCAAATACAGCCTCGCTGCCCCTCCCCACCCATACAGGTGACTGTGGGGCTGCCGTGCTGCAGTGGGGAGGCCTCCGGCTCACTCCCGGGCACAGAGACAGCAGCACTGGAGCTGCAGCTCGGGCTGTCCAGCCCTGTCTGTCCAGCCCGCCAGCTCTCCAGTTTCCCCCCATCATTCTCCATCCTTGCTGTCCTTGTCTGGGGTCGATGCTGCCTTCAGCTGCTGACTCCCCTGGCGCACAGTCCCCACCTGGGGAAGGCATCGCAGCGAGGCTGCCCCATACAGAGGTACAGGTGGGGGTCTGCGATGCTGCTTGCCCACGCGCAGGGATTGCAGTGGGAGGAAGGCACGCGCTGCCCAGCCAGGCTGCCTTTGGCCCCTCCTGAGCCCCTGGCCGGGGTAGAGCTGTGGGTGCTGGGGTTCTGCTCTGTGCCCCCCTGCTTGGTGTAACCACAGTGGGGCCTCGCGCTTGCTGCCAGCAGAATTGGGCAGGGGCAGTGCGAGGGTGAAGCCCTGCTCAGGACCCATGTTCTTGGGTGAATGGGTCTGGAAAAGGAGCGCGAGACAGGGCTGAGCTGGAGGGGAAAAGTTCCCCCGGGGTTTGTGTCCCCTCCCTGGGCTCGTGGCAGCACCCGTCCCCGGGGTGCGCAGCAGCAGGGTGCCAGCGGTCCCGTCCCTTGTTCCAGCGGCGGCTGGCGCCCGGCCAGCGAGGCAGCGTGGGCACCAGCATGCGGCGGCATGCCTGCACCCAAACCAGTTTGGAGCGAACGTTTCACCTTGCTGGGATGGGGCCGACGGCTGCGCGGGCGAAGCGCGACCCTGGGAGCCCCGGGCTGGGAATGTGTTGCTGCTCAGCTCCCACGGCGGGGTACAGTGGGGGGGTGCAGCCCCTCCCCAGGGCTGGGGACCAGGGCATGGAGGAGCTGTTGGGGTGGAGCAGGGGCCCTATTCTGCACTTGCTGCCTGGGGCTGAGTAGCCTCCTGGACCCCCTGCCTGTGGTGGGGCTGGGAGGGCACCAAGGCCATCCGGGTGCTGGAGAAGGGGGCTTAGGTCCTGCCCTGGTCTGAGTGTCCAGTTAGGTGCTGGGGTGCAGCTGGCAGAGGCTCCAACTCTGCTTCTCAGGGGCCCTGCACGGTTTGGGATGTGTTGACACACACCTTGCACCCCCCCATCCGCCCCCTCCTTGGGCTGGGCAGCGGGGGGGCACCCTGGGGTGGGCACCGCTCCCCCTGGCCCCCAGCTGCCGCAGGGACTGACAGAGGCTCTCCTGGCTGCCGCTCCTGTACAATTCCCATTTATTATTTTGAGACCTCGTTCCAGAGAAGTCCCCTAACTCCTGAGCAACCTACTGGGCTCCCCCCCAGCGCCCCTGGAGCTGAAGCAATGAAACTTTTAGGGAAGGGAGATGCAGGGTTCCAAGTGCTTGGAGTTTTCGAAAATAAAAGAAAGGGAAGGTAGAAAGTCAAGAGAAAAACAATAAACAGCCCGCCTCGGCCACGCGGGGCTGGGGGATGCTCCCGGTACCCAGGAACGGGTCCCTGTCCCAGCGCGGTGGCATAGGGCTGTGCGGTGCCCCCCTGCCCAGCTGACGTAGGGATGGGGGGGGGGTGCAGGAGCAGTCCTGTGGGAGCTGAGGGCATCAGAGCTGGGAATACAGGGAGTTCTCCATCTCCGGCGTCAGCTTGGTGTGGAAGGAGGCGATGCCCACCCCGAAATCTGGAGGGAGAGCAAAGAGAGCCGTGAGCACTGCGGCTGAGCCCCTCGCACCCTGGCTCCCGTGGGCGGCTGCTCGGGGGGCTGGTGCCCGGGGCTGGGGGGGGCACAGGGAGGGTACATGGATCCCCCCCACCGGGCATCGCTGCAGGCTGGGGAGCCAGGAGCTGGAGCCTGGTGCCCACCCCAGCCACCGGTGACTCCAGGGCAGAGGCAGTGGGGTACGCATTGCCCATGCAGGGCAGGTCGAGCCCACTCCCCATGAGCGTCTCGGCACTCAGGGTCCCTCGCGCCGCCCCCTGGGGCCGTACCCATCTCTGCGTCCAGGCGCCCGGGTGGCGGTGGGTTCTTCCGGTGGTCCTCGATGTGCAGGGTCATCTCGTCCCGCGAGGCCGTGGAGTAGGGGCACTGCATGCAGGTGTAACGGCCCCGCGTGTGCTCCCACACGATGCGGCTGTTGGAGGAGTGCCCTGCAAGGACGGGCGAGGAGGGAAGCACAGCGCTCGCCTGGCGGCCGCCAGCCTCAGCCGGAGTGGGGGGGCTGTGCCCGGGAGCCCCCCTCGCCCCCCGCCAGCAGGAGCCATGCGAAGCTGCAGCACAGGGTGCAGGGCAGGTGGCCTCGGGTGCCGGCTGCATCGTGCTGGGTGCCGTGGGGCTCGGATCAGCCGGTGCTATGGGGGCAGGAGCCCCCCAACTCCGAGCTCCACATGCACGGAGGTTCCCTCCCCATGGGGGGAAGCCCAAATCTGGGAGCAGGGAGCGAGGCTCTGCCCCCTGGCCCTGACCTCCCCTTGCCCATCGCCCCCCCCCAGAGCAAAGGGCAGGGGGTTCCAGCCCAGACCTGGGGTTGGGGCGATCGACAGAGCTTGAGCCCAAGCATCTACTGCAGCTCCTTCTCCTGCTGCTTCTGCCCACGGGTGCTGGAGGAACCAGGCTGGGTGGTTCCCACGGAGGGGGTGCAGCCAGCGACACCCCCCACCACAGTCTCCAAGCCTACATGGACAGCATCCCCTCTCCGTGTGGCTCCCGAAAACACGGGAGCCCGCCCTCCCCCTCTGCTCTCCGGGGAGCATCGCAGCACCCCATCGGGCTTCTCCCAGCCCCTGCGGCTCCCCCCGCCGCCCCCCGCCCCCCCAGTGACAGAAAGCAGCCCCCGACCAGTAGGTGCCAAACTAACCTGGAGTCACTCCTGAGCCAAAGCATGGGAGGAGTGGGCTGACACTCACACCTGCGGAGGGAATCGAGGGGCAAGACAAGCATTAGGTCTTCCCCTCCCTGGGAGGGGGGGATGTAGGGGGGCAGGCCTGGCCCGGCCCCCCGCCTCGCACCCCCAGCACGCCGGGGAGCAGCAGGGCCGGGAAAATTTGGAGGCTTGTTTTTTGGTGGTTGCTGGTGCTTTCTCCAATTGAGCATCCCTGTGGGTGGGATGGAGAGGGGGGCGAAGGTGGGATGGGGCTGGGGGGCGGCCAGGGTGGCCCTGCGTGGGGCCGGGAGGAGGGGGATCCTCAGCTGGCCAACGGCGGGTCCTCCGGGAGCTGCTGGTCAAGGCGGGAGCAGAAGAAGGTTTGCACGAACGGCCCCGCATGCTCACCTTGGCTTTTCTTCCAGACGGCGTTGGAGACGGGGGGGCCATGGCCCGGCACGTAGGGCCGGAGGCGATGCTGTGCCGGGGGCTGGGGCAAGCTGTAGGGCGAAGGGTGCACATAGGACAGGAACGGCCCCGGCACCGAGGAGGGGGGTGGCCCCGAGAACCGAGTCAAGGATGATGGCCCGAAAAGGCTAGGCTCCAGCAGCGGGAAGGGGTGGGGGGCCGGCGAGACCAGCGGCAGTGCCTCCAGCGAGCCGGGCAGCTCGGGGAGGCTGGTGGGGAGCGCGGCAGGGGCCGCCGGGGCAGTGTCCGTGCCAGGGAGGATGGCTTCTTTCTCTGGAGGCCGGATAACGCTCGGGAGCTTCAGCAGCCCCTCGGGTCGCTTGGCCGGGGGCTCCTTCTCCAGGACAGAGGTAGCAGGCAGGACAGGCTTGTCGGCTTTGGAGGGCGGCGCGGGGCTGCTGGCTCTGTCGGAGCAGACGTGCAGGTGCTTGAAGAGGGAGCGGTGCGTCCGGAAGCGCAGCATGCAGTTCTCACACCTGCAGGGCCGGGGAGGCAACGTCAGCGGCAGCGCTCCCCCTCT
Organism: Steatornis caripensis; assembly: GCA_013398225.1. NCBI lineage: Eukaryota > Metazoa > Chordata > Aves > Caprimulgiformes > Steatornithidae > Steatornis > Steatornis caripensis. The sequence goes on from VZSC01001433.1 coordinate 3,989, forward strand.
GCATCCCCCTCCTCTCTGCTCCCCCGGGGGTCTGCCACTGAGATCAGGGTCTGGCAAACGTGGGGATCCCGTGCGCTCAGGGCTGTTTGGGAGCTGCCGGGTGCCCCTAGGTAGGACACACCGTGGGAGGTGTCTGCACGGGATGGGGACGGGGACCAGGGGGACTCACTTGAAGTAGCGGTTTGGCTTGTAGTGCACCTTCATGTGGGCCATGAGGTCCTGCATGCTGGGGAAGGTCTCTGCGCAGCCCAGCGTGGGGCACTGGAAAGTTTTGCCTGAGAAAAGAAACAGGGCAGAGGTTCAGGGCCAGCCCGGCTGCGCTGCACCCCCTGGGGCTGGGGGCAGCCCCACCAGTGGGTCTCCAGCACCTCCCACCCGGTGCTGTGCAGCATCTCCTGGAGGCACAGGCACCACCACCAGCGCTGTCTCAGCCTCGAGCGCTGCTTTGCCACTTCCCAGCTGACAAAAGGGCACGCTGGAGTGTCCTGCCCTTACCCTCGAGGGACTGCGTGGGTCTGTAGTGGACCTTCAGGTGGTCCATCAGCTCCTGCATGCTGGGGAAGGCCAGTTTGCAGCCGTAGCTCGAGCACTGGTAGTGCTTCCCTGGAAGGAGACAGATCCGTTGGCCTCGTCCCCGCCTCGGCTGTCGCCGTCACCTCCCCCCCGGGACAGGGCTGCGGCTCGGCTCACCTGGGACAGGTCTGCGCTTCAGCGGCCGCAGGTCCTGGCTTGGGGTCCCTCCGCTCCCCGCCACCGGCATCGGGCCGCCGGGCAGCGCCGCTTCGCTGCAACCTGCTGGGGAGAGGCCGTCAGGCGCCAGACAAGGCTCAGCCCAGGCCTAAACCACCTCCTTCCCTGCCCTCCTTCCTGCCCTCTGCAAACAGGGGTGCAGGCAACTGGGGGGGGGATCTGGTGGGGCCAGAGAGGCAGGAGCCCTCTGGGATGGTTAGGGACGGGAGGCTCTTTGCTCTAGGAAAAGCCGCTGGTATGAAGGCAAAGCCTCCCGGTGTCTTGAAGACGCTGGGCTATGCCACGCGCACACCCCTGCGCACCCTCAGGGAGCTCCCGGCCGCCCCTTCGGGGTGGGATTCGGCCAGAGGGACCTCACAGCAACGGCAGCAAAGGCTTCTCGCCCTCGTCCTGCCCTGACTCCTCTCACGAGCCCCGCTGCGGCGCAAGGGACTCACCTGCCCCCTCTCCGGTGTATTTACCCCCCAGGGANGTGTCTTGAAGACGCTGGGCGATGCCACGCGCACACCCCTGCGCACCCTCAGGGAGCTCCCGGCCGCCCCTTCGGGGTGGGATTCGGCCAGAGGGACCTCACAGCAACGGCAGCAAAGGCTTCTCGCCCTCGTCCTGCCCTGACTCCTCTCACGAGCCCCGCTGCGGCGCAAGGGACTCACCTGCCCCCTCTCCGGTGTATTTACCCCCCAGGGAGAAGGTGGGCACGGCCTCGTCCTTCTCCGTCTTCATGGCCTGGCCGGTGGTGGGCACGGGGCGAGGCACGCGCTGCCGACGGCGTCTTCTCCCGGCGACGCTACACCGAGCGCAAGGGCGAGAGGTTAAACGCTGGCACGGCGCCATGTCGACCGCCTCCTCCTCCTCGGTGCCCCGTGGTTGCGGGCCCGACCCTCCTGCCCGAGGACCTCCTTGGCCAAGCTGGCAGGAGACCCCAGCTCCACAGGCGCTTTGCAGCATCTCTGCGGGGCAGACGCCCCGAAAGCAGCGCTTTGCCCCCGGCATTTTGTGTGCTGCCCCTCCACGGGGAGCAGCCGCTGGCCTCTAAAGCCAGAGCTGTCACCATCCCTGCCCCCTTCTCCCACCCCAGGGGTGATCCACGAAGCCCCCCAGAAGGTCCCCCCCCCCGAGCTGCTGTCCCGCACAGCCCGCCCCATGCATCCCCAGACTCCCACTTTGCGCCAAGGTCCAGCCCACAGTCCCTGTAGTCAAAAATCCCCCCCAGAACCACAGGACCCCCTTCCCAGAGGGTGCTGCAGCCCCGGCGCTGTCGAAGCAGGGATTGCAGGAGCTGCTCCAGCCCCTCCTGCTCCCGGCCGGGCCGGGGGTCTCGCTGGATGCACCAGCCCGCACCCCCCGCTCGCCGTTTCGAAGGGTTTTCCAGCCAAGGGAGCAGCAGGTCCCACTGCACGACCGGGAGCACAGGCAGCAGGGCCCGATGCAGGTCGCCGGGTGGGGACGCTTCCTTCACGTAAGCCGGTCCTCGAAATTAAATCAGCTTGGCCTCGCGGAGCTTCGGCGCGAGGCTTCCGCACGCAAAAGCCAAACGCTAACGCCCAGCGAAAAAGCATCCAAAAAGTCCCTCACTTCGGGAGGTTTCTCAATGGTGTCTTAACGTCATAGATAAAAGAAAATAACAAGAATAGTAATAATGATAATAATAATAATAATAAATTTTAAAAATATCAGGGCTGGGGAGTGGCTGCAACACGCACATCTGCAGTTCATTACGGGGTTAATGTTTCCCAAAGCAAATGTCCCTGGGGAATCACCAGCCTTGCCGGGTGCAATGAGGTGCCCCAATCCATCCCATCCCTCCTGGCCGCCCCTCAGCACCTGTTCAAGGCGCATTTTCCCAGGTTTTCCGCTCCAGCCCAGCTCCCGGCCGGTCGCACACAGCGGGGCTTTCGCCCGGCAAAGGCAGGCTCGGCAGCTGTTACAGCAGCAACCGGCGGTGCTGGGATTGCAACCCATCCGGCAATAAATCAGAGGAGGGGGGAAATCCGCGCGGGATTATTTCTCCAGCTGCCCCCCAGGCTCGCAGCTTTGTTCGGGAGTTGCGGTGCTTTTTTGTTGTTGTTTGCTCAGCTTGGCGGCTCCTACCCGGCGCTGCGCGACGCAACCCCCACCGAGGCTGGGACGGTACGGAAAGGGGGGTCGGCCCCAGAGCGGGGGCTTGGGGCAGCGCCAGGGCCTGATCACGTCCCAGGAGGGGAAATTCAGCCCTGGCTGGAGGCGCTGGTTTGCTCCGTCTGCACGAAGCGGCACCGGGGCCGGGCAAACACCACGCAGAAAGTTCACGGCCGCTTTGCTGGCGCTTTGTTTTATCAGGAGGGGGAAATGAGGTTTTGCCGGGGAAAAAAAGTCTCAGGAGTCTTCTCTTGAGGGGCAACGCGTGAAAAGGGTCGAGGCAGGGCCGTGTCTTCCTGCTCACCCTCTTGCGCAGCATCCGTGTGCCACTGCCACGTTTCGGTGGCCATCCCTGAAGCGGTGGAGCTTCGGTGCTGCTGGAGCATTTCCCGGTAGCGTGAGTCCTCAAGACTGTGGCAAACCATCCCCAGGACCCCATTGCCCTGCTCGAGACACCGACTCCGGATCAACCCTTGATGCCACCGCCTGTCCCCAGGGTCTGCTGACGGTCCCCTGGGGACCGATGGTCTCCGATGGCCTCCAGATGAGGCTGTGAGGGAGCAGGATGCCCATGCCCGCTGCAACAAGAGCTCAGCTGGAGCACAGGCAATTTTTTTTCAAGAAACCAGGAAATTCTTCCTCGGCAGCATCACAGCAGGGCCGTTGGCTCCCGGGGCAGAGAGCTGCTCCAGGGTCAAACCCAGCAGCGCCTTCGGATGTTACAGATTGTGCTGAAACCTCCCTCCCCTCCCTCTCGCATGCGCTGTCTGATGCCGCTCTCCATTTCCCGGTTGCAGGCAGTACCCCAGAGATGCGTTTTAAGCTGATTTTTCTCCGGAAAAAGCTGGGAAAATACCTCTTGAGTGGATACTAACGGGCAGGTCGGCGAGGGCAGGCAGGCAGGTGCGGGCGCACCTCGCTGCAGCCAGCACGGCTGCGCGTGCCCGTGCCCGGCTCGCGGCCCCACCAACGTCCCGCCGGAGCGAAGCTGTTCAACGCGGTGCGCTTTCGGCAGCGGACACGACGGCAGCACCGTAGCATCGCCATATGCTCGGCCCAGGCTCATATTTTTGGGGAGTCGGTGGCATCTGTAGCATTTTGCAGTCGTTTGCTACCTCCTGCGGGATGGTGCCCAACACTTTTCGTTCTCCAGGACCCCTCCGTTCTGCGTCCCTGAGCAGGATGCTCTGACCCAAGTGCCGCTGACCTGCCACCGTCCGCACGCCCAGTGACCGCGCCGGAGATGTGACTCCCCCAGCGTTGTGCAAACCCTGCCCTGGAAACCCAAATCCCAGAGCCGCCGCAAATTCGGTGTCGCTTTTTGAAGGGTTTTCCTGCCGCAGGTTCAGTCTCCCTGAAAACCCGCTGGTGCCAAATTCCCTTGCTCCAGCCCCTGCGGTGAATGGGGACCCCAGCAAAATCCTTTTGGGGGGCTGATGGCGACGGGTGAACAGAAGGGCTTGCAGCTACCAGTCACCCAGAGCAGCTGCTGGTGCTGATGCAGTTAATAATAAATACAGCTCGTCTCCCTCAAACGAACCAGGGGGTTTATACATGTCACCGAGCACAGAAGACTTTTACAAACGCATCCCTGGAGGATAAATGGGACAAACAACCGTATCTGAGCATTAGCACGTGGTCTACGGCCAGAGGTTGCAGAGGCTTCCCGAAACGCAGCTCCTCGGCATACGAGATGAGAGACAAAGGCTCTGAACAAGGGGCTCATGTGATCGCTCAGCCGGTGAGCGCCGAGCGGTGTGGAGGGAGGAAGCACAGGCCGTGACAGCAGCACGGCTCCTGCCAGTGTGGCGAGCCCCTCGCCCGCCCCGGCACGCGCTTCGGCCACCGGTCACGGGGTTAAAATGCATGTCGTAAATTAAAACACATGTCGTAAATTCTCCTATTGCCTTCAGACATCACGAGGAGCCCTGCAAGAGTTGGTGTCGGGGGGGGGTAGATGCTCTGGGCATCTCTGTTGTGCGGCAGCCCCTGCCTCACAGCCACAGCCTTTGTGATGCCCACCGCAACTTGGGTGCCCTAATCCCAACTTGGGCTGGAGCAAAGCCACTGCCTTGATGTTTTACCCCTCCACCTCGCTGAGAGGGCAGGGCCCTGCTTTCCAACTCAGAAAATCTGCCCGGAGGGCCCCACGGAGCCCACCTCGAACGCTGCCGCAGCTGCTGCCGATGGCAGCGTAAGCACCCAAGGGGACGAGTGCACAGCCACGGCGTCACGTCCCCACAGCGGACGCGGTGGCAGCTCGGCCGAGGCCCTTCAGCGGTTCCTTGGGAAACACCTTTCAGCCTTCCCCGCGGAGCCGTCCTGGGCAGCCCGGGGGCTCCTGCCATGACCCCAAGCCATCGGTGACCCAGGTGGCATGCGAACAGGGAAGAGCTGTGCTGCCGTTTCCCCACGTCCCTGCACCATCCTGGTGCCCACCTTTACCTCCTCGCCGGCAGCCGGCCCATCCACCCGGCTACATCAGCTCTTCAGCCGGAAAAAAACCCCTCTTTCCTTTCGGGAGCCATCTGTGGAGGACGGACCTTCCTCCCCGAGCCTGGACAAAGCCGCCCCTGGGTGGGCAGCCCCGGCCCCGGTCAAGTTCAAGCCATGGCCAAGGCACAGGAGCCCCCTCGCCCCAGCAGCGGAGACGCAGCCGCATCCCCCAGCCCCTGACAGCAACAAAGCGGCTCCCACGCGTGTGGGGAGATGGAGAGACCGTGGGGGGACCCCGGCGGGCGCAGCCCCGGGATGCTCGGGGTGCCAAAGCGGGTCCCGGTGCTCCCCGGGACCACGCGCCTGCAAAGATCGGGGCCTAACAGCTCCCGTGGCTAGCTGTCCCTGGGCTACTAGCCCCACACGTAGTAACCCCCACGGCTAACCGCCCCCCGTGGGTAGCACCCCCATGGCTAGTGGTTTCCGTGGCTAGCAGCCCCCCGTGGGTAACGCACCCATGGCTACTGCTCCCTGCGCGTAGTAACAGCCGTGGCTAGCAGCCCTCACGGCTGGTTGCCGCACGGGTAGTGGCCCCGGTAACCTGGAGCCCCCGCGGGCAGCAGCCCCACGGCTGGTGCCCCCCACCACGGGCAGCGCGGCCTTGCCCGGAGCCCCCCCCCCCCCCCCGTGCAAGACCCAGCTGCCCAAGGCCCCGGCAGCCCCTCCGGTACCGCTGCTGCCCCCGGTGCCGGTAACCCCCCCGGTGCCGGTACACCCCCCCCGTGCCGGTACACCCCTCACCCCCCGGTGCCGGTAACCCCCCCCC
>VZSC01001433.1:10415-46633 GCA_013398225.1 Steatornis caripensis
AGCGGGAGCGCTGGAGCATCCCGGGGCTCCCAGAGCATCCCCGGGGCCCTCGGAGCGTCCCAGGCCCTTGGAGCATCTCGGGGCCCTCGGGACGTCCCGGGATCCCCTGAGCATCCCGGGGACCCCCGGAGCATCCTGGGGTCCTAAGAACACCCCGAGCCCCTTGGGAAGCCCTGGACCCCTTAGAGCATCCCAGGGCCCTCCGGACACCCCGAGTTCCCTGGAACGCCCTGGACTCCTCGGAGCATCCCAAGCCCATCAGATCACACACGGCCCTTAAGAGCTGCCCAAGCACCTTGGAGCCTCCAGGACCCTCGGAGGCCCTGGAGCCCCTCGGAGCACCCGGAGCCCCTCGGAGCACCCCAGTGAGTGCTTGTGCTGGCCCAGCTCCCGCCTGCTGGCAGGGCTGACTGGGAGCATCCCACTTGCACAGCACCCACCGCCAGGGTGCTGTGCCCCGCTCCCCTCCCTACGGCCCCAAGGAAGCCCTGGAAGGCGCAGGAAGGAGTTTCCTAAATCCCCGGAGTTTCCGAAGCCATTTTTTTTTCCATCAAAATAAAAACAGAGGCTCTGCCTGCGTCGTCGTCAACCCCCCTCCCAAGCTCTGCAGCGCAAGGATTCCTAAAAATCCATGATTTACAGGAAAAATCACGCCAAGGACCGCAGGAGTTGTAAAAAGCTGGAATGGGGAGGCCAAATCACCGTTCGCAGCGTGGGGCCGTGGAGGACTTCACATCCCAGCCACTCCCACCCTGGAGAAAACAGGGTCCCCTGAACCCCTCCGTAGCCCCGCTGTGTCTGGGGCACGGCTCGGCCTGCCGAGGGGGCAGCCCTGGTGGGGGCTGCAGGAGGGAGGAAGAGGAGGGCTGGGACGCGAGGCTGAGGCAGGGCCGCGCGGCAGCGGATTGTCGTCACTTCCTCCGGCCGCCCGGCTCAGGGCCCCGCGGCGGGGAGCGGGGGGCAGGCAGGGACGAGCCCCAAGATGTCGGCACCGTTCGTCCCTTTCCCTGCCGCAAACCTCTCGGAAGAACCCCCGGGTCAGACTCAAGCCCCTGCCTCCCCCAAGACCCTCCGTGCTCCGGCTGTTCCTGTGTCCCAGCGCCGGGGTAGAGAGGGTGTCCCGAGCCCCGGAGCTGGTGCAGCCGAGGATCGCGGTTTCCACCCCACGCACTGACCCTGGTGCCCCATGGGCGAGACACCCCCAGCCCTACAAACCAAGGGGGGCCCAGCAGCCCTCTGACCACCGCCAGAAAAAGCTGATACAGCTCGGTGGGCTTTGGCTAAGTGGTCCTTACAGATTTTCCAGGGGGAAATCAGGGAACGGCAATGGCACCCCGGTCCTGCTGCGCCCGTTGCCCGGCTTTGCCTTGCCACTGCCCCGGCAGCTCCCGGCCCTGCTGAGCGGTCCAGAATCAGGCCAGGCTGTGCGGACACTTGAGCCGAGTTCCTGGGGGAATTGGTTTCTGGATTCGGCATCTTCTGGAGGGTTCAACGTGGAGGGAACAGGGCTGCCTCCACCGTGTGTCTGCCGACATCCTCGTATAGGGACACGTGGGTGCAGGGCTTTTGTCATGGGGCCAGCGGGAGCCAGGGGCCAGCACCAGGGGGAAATACAATCTCCAGGCTCGATTTTTGAGTCAGATTTGCTGAGTCTGATTATTTACCAGAATTATTAACAACAATCCCATTTATACCCCAGAATCACTGGAGCAGTTCCACTCCCAGGGTATGAGCNAAGCTGGAATGGGGAGGCCAAATCACCGTTCGCAGCGTGGGGCCGTGGAGGACTTCACATCCCAGCCACTCCCACCCTGGAGAAAACAGGGTCCCCTGAACCCCTCCGTAGCCCCGCTGTGTCTGGGGCACGGCTCGGCCTGCCGAGGGGGCAGCCCTGGTGGGGGCTGCAGGAGGGAGGAAGAGGAGGGCTGGGACGCGAGGCTGAGGCAGGGCCGCGCGGCAGCGGATTGTCGTCACTTCCTCCGGCCGCCCGGCTCAGGGCCCCGCGGCGGGGAGCGGGGGGCAGGCAGGGACGAGCCCCAAGATGTCGGCACCGTTCGTCCCTTTCCCTGCCGCAAACCTCTCGGAAGAACCCCCGGGTCAGACTCAAGCCCCTGCCTCCCCCAAGACCCTCCGTGCTCCGGCTGTTCCTGTGTCCCAGCGCCGGGGTAGAGAGGGTGTCCCGAGCCCCGGAGCTGGTGCAGCCGAGGATCGCGGTTTCCACCCCACGCACTGACCCTGGTGCCCCATGGGCGAGACACCCCCAGCCCTGCAAACCAAGGGGGGCCCAGCAGCCCTCTGACCACCGCCAGAAAAAGCTGATACAGCTCGGTGGGCTTTGGCTAAGTGGTCCTTACAGATTTTCCAGGGGGAAATCAGGGAACGGCAATGGCACCCCGGTCCTGCTGCGCCCGTTACCCGGCTTTGCCTTGCCACTGCCCCAGCAGCTCCCGGCCCTGCTGAGCGGTCCAGAATCAGGCCAGGCTGCGCGGACACTTGAGCCGAGTTCCTGGGGGAATTGGTTTCTGGATTCGGCATCTTCTGGAGGGTTCAACGTGGAGGGAACAGGGCTGCCTCCACCGTGTGTCTGCCGACATCCTCGTATAGGGACACGTGGGTGCAGGGCTTTTGTCATGGGGCCAGCGGGAGCCAGGGGCCAGCACCAGGGGGAAATACAATCTCCAGGCTCGATTTTTGAGTCAGATTTGCTGAGTCTGATTATTTACCAGAATTATTAACAACAATCCCATTTATACCCCAGAATCACTGGAGCAGTTCCACTCCCAGGGTATGAGCATGCAGCAAAGAGCCAGTCCTCGCTGCAGGAGGCCACCATCTAAAGCAGCTGCAGGATTCCGTGGTCGGCAGCCAGCGCAGGTCAGGGTGGTTTGCGAGGAAGCGCTTGCTGAACCCCAGCGTCGGCGGAGAACCGTCACGGAGCTGCTGCTGGCCCCTTTGGTGCGCCCTCGGCGGGGGGTGGGAGGATGGCGACCCTCACCTTGCCTCCGGCCAAGCGGCTGCTGCGCCCGGCTTAGATCTTCTGCACGTAGTTCCCAGGGAAAAGCCCTTCCTTGCCGCGCAGCCGGCCTTTCCACCAGCCGGAGATATCTGGGAAGGGGGGAAAAAAAGCTGGGTCAGGCGTGGTGCTGCCACAGGGCACGGCGGGGAGAAGCTGGGCAGGGCAGGCGCCCAGCGGTACCTTCCAGCAGGACGTCGATGATGTCCCCCACGTTGAAGCTGAGCTCGTCCACGTCCTGCCCGACGTACTGGTAGAGCGCTTGGCAGCGCGGCGTGGCTACCTTGGGCTGTGGCTTGGGGCGCCCGGCCAGAGGCGGCCGCTGGGTCAGGCTTCGCCGGCGCTGCATGCTGCGAGACCGGGAGAAACGGCGTTCGCATCAGGGAGCGCGGGAGGACGCGGGATGCACTGCACCCTCCTTCCCATCCTGCTCTGCCGCAGCAATGGGATGCTCTGTGCTTTCCCCAGTGGGTCCTCCCAGTGCAAGGACTGGGAGAACTGGAATGTGCAAGGGCCTGGGAGGTGCTGTCCTGCCAGCAAGGCCAGATTGCCTGGACCTGGTCAGACCGTGCCCGGTCGGGCAGCCAAGGTGCTCAGAGGAGAAAGAGCATTTCCTGGCACCAGCAGCGGTGGTGGGGAGGATGGGGCAGGGAGGGGGGCACAGGACCTACCCGGCCACCCCCTGGTCAGGCACATTGAGGAAATCCATGTTCTGCTCGGATGGGGGCCGCGCCTTTGGCTGTCGGCTGGTGTTTCGGTGGGGAAGCGCTGCGGCCGGTGGCCCCTGCACCTGCTTCTGGGGTGCTGTGTAGGTGTCCTGCTGAGCCCGGCTGTTGCTGCGTGGGAACTGGGGTGCCCCATTCCTGCAGGCGCCTGGAAGACCCCCCCCTCCACGTACAGTGCATTACAGGGGGCCCGCGCTCAGCCTGCACACCCCAGGGAGCGCAGCGCTGGCTGGATCCGGGCTGGGGTCCCCCATCCCCGTCCCCCCTCCCTGGCACTGCCCTCCTCACCTCTGGGTGCCGGCGGGGCGCTTCGGGAGGGCGCTGGACACCTGCTGCCCCCTCTGCTCTGCATCGCTCCCTTCCTTGTGGGCTCTGGGGGGACACGAGCCCCCCGTTAGGTGACAGTCCTCAGAGCCGGCTGGGGGGGTCTGCCCCCACATTTGTACCCAGCCGCCCTTTTCCCCGAAACACCCCGTGCTGCCCCATCACCCGAGCAGAAGCGGGTCCCTCCTGGGTGAAACGCAAACCCCGCAGGGCTGGGGCACCCGCTGGCTCACCCCGATGTTCCCAGGACTCCAGTTGTACCCTGTGGCCCTGGTGCGCCCGTCTCCCCCTACCGCCACCCCCCAGGTGCCCTGGCACTCACTGGCGTTCCTGGGGAGCCCATCCCCGATGCTGACCGTAAGGGTTTTGCCTCCAGCTTTGAGGGTGGACACATCCCCCCGTCCTTGGATGAAGGTGACATTGCGGGTGCCGCCACCACCCCAGCCCTCCTTCTTCACCCGAAACTGTAGTCTACGGGAGAGAGATGCCGTGAGGCCATGGTGACAGGACCCTGTCCTGCTTTGTCACCTCTCCTGGCTTCCGTCCTTACGTGTCCTTGAAGGAGAGGCGCAGCTTGGTGCGAGTGAGCTCCTCGTAGCGTTTGCACAGCAGGCTGATCAGCTCCGTCTTGAAGATGGACTCCAAGAAATTGTCGGCATCGTTCTCGTGGAGGATGAAGAAATCATCCTGCCGGGTGCTGGGGGAGCAACCCCAGTGCGGGGGCATCAGCGAGGGGCCAGGCTGGTGCCAGTCAGCACTGGGGGGGAGCTGGGAGCCCTGCTGGGCTTGGGTCCACCCCGGGCAAATTTGCGGGGTGATTTAGCTGGAAACTTCCCCAGCGTCCAAAGCCCCATCTGCAGGGAGCCTCCTCCCCACGGCCCCATGCCCTGCTCTCTCCGCGGGCGAGGCGCTGGGGCCTGGCCCGGGGCACCACAGCATGGAGAGGCTGGTGAAGCCGGTGGGTGAAGCCTGACAGCACGGACCCCGGGGTGCGGAGCCCGTGCTAAGGGACGCACCTCAGCGAGATGCCGCTCACCGCCTGGAGCTCCACCTTCTTCTTGAGAACCTCCTTGATCTGCCCCTTCTCAGGACCTTTCTTCACCTTCTCCCGCCCGATCAGGTAGAAGTACTTGGGGGTGAGGATGAAGTCCCGCTTGATGGGCTGGGAAAGGGCAGAAACAGGGGCTGAGGGGATGTTTGCAGGGGGGGCACAAGCCCTGCACACGCATCCCACCCAAGAGCAGCCACCATGAGCCACAGCTTGGCCTGTGCCAAGCCCTGGCCGGGTCCGCGTACCTTGAACCTCCGGTCGTACTTAGTGATGGAGTCGGCGAAGTCTATCCGCTCCCGCTTGGCCAGGAACTGGCGCAGCTCCGGCCGCTCCTCCATTCCCAGGTAATCGCCCACAAAATTCCTGTTGATGCTGTTCCTCCTCCGCTCTTTGAAGTTGTAGAGGATGTTGGAGGCTGTGAGGGACCCCGAGGTGATGCTGGTTGGACTGGGCTCTGTGCTGGTGGCTCAGCCCTTGGCCCCTGCCTGCCTGCCCGGCCAGTGCCTGCCCTCCCCAACCGGCTGCAGGAGCTGTAGGCGCTGTCACACGGATCATGGCAGCAAGAAGTGGGGCTCGTTTTATGCCATGGGAGGAATCCAAGCTGCTTGAGCTTGGCTGGCTTTGAAACCCATCAATTGCCTTCAAAAAACCTTGTGCCGTGGGATGGAGGGAGGGATCCAGCTGCTTTCTGGGATTTCCCCTTTGATTTTTCACCGCACGCTTGGGAGGGTGAGAAAACACCCGCGATGGGGTCAGGCGGTGACCACCGGCCTTTCCCATCCCTCTGCAAATGCTGACTCCCAGCTGCTCCTCTCCGTTCCTTTGCAGGCAATGAAATGCAGAGCAAGACAGCACAAGGATCTGGTTCCTGTCCTGCAGCCCCTCCCAGGGCTGGAAATAGGAGCAAGAAACCCACGCCCTCCTTTAAGGTGTCCCCATCCTCGCCCAGCCTTACCCTCCTCTCGCATCTGCTCATACTTCCGGATGGCAACGTGCCGGCGCCAGGCCTTCTGGATCACCCGGGCGAAGCCGTCGAATTTCCGCTCCCGCATCTCTTCGAGGAGGAAGAGCTGAGAGGGACACGGGGTGCTGAGCACAGCCGTCCGGGGGCCGCCGAGCTCCGGCTGTATCGCTCCACCTGCACATCGGCACCCCAAGCCCTACCCAGCGTTGCCCAAAGCGATGCTCAGCTGCGTGCAGCGTTCCTCGGGGATGCAGGGCTGCGAGGCGAGGGGCAGAGCCGGGCCACCTACCGATTCGGGGTTTTTGACAAACACCTTGCTCCGACCCATCTGGTACTGGTCTGGGTCCATGTTGACGGAGCGCAGCAAGTGCTGCACCCCTTGCCGCTCATCTCCGCGCCAGCACGGCCACGTCTCGGGGGTGAGGATGGCGTAGCTGAGGGGAGAGGGGATGTGAGTCGCGGCCGGGCTGCGGGGACCCTCCATCCCCCATCCCTGTGGTCGCTCACCGTTGCAGGAATTTGTGGAAGAGGCGGCGGTAGGCGAAACCTGCCCGGCGCACCCGGATGTTCTCCTTCAGCCCCAGGTACTCGACTTGGTGCTTCACCCTGTGGAGCCGGGAGGGACACGCTTGACGTGGGATGGCAGCTTGGTGGGGGACCTGCTCGGGCCCTTCGGCCGCCGCTTTGCATGGGGATGCGCACGGCTGTGCACGCCTGAGAGCTTCCTGGGGCTCAGACGGGTCCTCTGGGCGATGCACGTACAGGGGCATGTGCGTCCCCGCACGCTCCTCAGCACCCGCCTCGTGCTCCCCTGGGTCTGCGGGCAGCACAGAGGGACCAGCCCAGGGTGCAGTTTTTGGAGGAAAGCCAGTCCTGGCCACAGCTCCACGGCCGGGCGCCGTTCCCCGGGCTCTGTGGATTCCCTGGTACTCTGCGAGGGCCCTCTGTTACCTGCTCTCCTCCCAGTCCCGGGGTTTCTTGGTCTCGTTGGGCTTGATGCAGCGGATGTAGTGTGGCGTGCACTTCATTAGCGTGTTCACCAGGTCGTTAGCCTGTTTCTGTTGCAAGGATCAACCTCTGTAGCACTATAGGGGTCGGTGGGCGCCCACCAACCTGCTGCTGCCCCAGAGGCAGCTACCGGCCTGCAGCCTCTGGGACATACCTTGATTTTGGAGCCCGCGGTGGTCGGTCGTCCTTTTTTGTCAGAATCAAGCTTTTCTGGGAAAAGCATCCGGATGAAACCGCTGAAAGGCAGGTGACAGTCCCCGCATGAGAGCTGCCAGGCTTCCCAAGCTCAGCACGCGCTGAGCTGGGACGAGCTCCAGCTCTGCTATCTGCTGCTGGGAAATCCTGGACCACGGCTGAGCCCGTCCCCCCTGACTGTCCCCAGGCCAAGCAGGATCAGTGCTGGTGGGTGAGCACCCCTCCGCCCAGCCCCGCACCCCCTGGGTACCTCTGCGCTCGATGCAGGGATGCCCCCGGTGCCCGTGGGGTGATGCAGGATGCTGAGCACCCCGAGCTGTGGCTCTGGCAGAAGCAGGAGCAACAAAACCTTATGGTCTGGATGTTGAGGATGCTGCCCTCTGCCTCAGCCCTTTCGGGGTGGCCCCTGGGACCGCAGCACTGCCAGGACTCACTGTTCGCTGCTCTGCATGAGCTCGATCAAGTCGGTGAAGAGCACGTCCCGGTTGCGCTCGCAGAAGCCGTTCACATCGTAGGAGACCTGGGGACACGAGGGGAGCTCAGCCTCGTGCTGCTGTGGCCAGGGCTGTGGGCCGCGGGGGGCGGGGGGGCCGTACCTTGCCTGCGTAGTGGTGGATGACGAAGCCTGAGCTCCAGCTGTTGAAGTGCTCGTGGGTGCCCACGGCTGCCTGAAGCTTTTGCAGCAAGGTCTGGTCCGCCCCCTCGCCGGTGGCGTGCATGGTGGCACAGACATCGTCCAGGACGCTCATGATCCCGGGGGGATTCTAGGAGAGGGAGAGCGAAGCCATGGGTGTCCAAAGGCTGCGGGCAGGGCCAAATCCTGCATCTGGCTGTGCTCAAGTGGCCCGCGCTGTCAAAGCTGCTTCATGATGAACCGCAGCTTAGGTTAAGGGCACAGAGCTGCTGCTCTCCCAGGGATGCTCCCCAGCAGGACCTGGCTTCTGCCACCCGTCCTCGACAGCACCCAGCCCAGCTGGCACCCCCCTCGCCAGATGCCTCAGCTCCCCGAAAAAGCCTCCGCAGAGGAGGGGACCCCGCTCACCAGTTTGTTCTCTATCAGGTCGCACACCACCTTGTTGTTGAAGTACTGGATCTGGGTCCACTTGATCCCCTCCTGCACATACTCCTCCTGGGGAAGCGCAGGGAGAGCCGGGTGGGCCCCTGATCCGTGGGATACACTGCAGCCCCTCTGCTCCGGCCGTGCAGGGTGCAGGAACCGGGGTGCTGGTGCAGCCCTGCAGTCCCCTCAGCCCAGCAGCCGCCGTACCTGCTCTGCCTTCAGGGTCAGCTCTATGAAGATCTGCTGCAGCTTCTCGTTCACAAAGTTAATGCAGAATTGCTCAAAGCCATTTTTCTGCAAAAGGACGACGGGTGAAAAGGATGAGGCTGAGTTGGCTGCTGCTCCTCTCACTGCACGGGGGGGACCCCAAACAACAGCGCCTTTGGGTGCTGCTCCAGGGACCCTTCTTGTGGCCATGTAACTGCTAACAGCCCCCTGCTCCAGCCGCTCTCCTTGCTGCAGGAGCAGGGAAGGATGCTCCCCAGCTGGGCTCCTACAGCAAAGCAACATATACCTGGAATATTTCGAAGCCATAGATGTCCAGCACCCCGATGCTGTACTCCTCATATGGCTTCTGCATAGCCCGGTTGATAGACTGCAGGGAGAGAAGGGATGAGCCACCTTCATCGGGGCTGCAGGGCGGCGGGGCCGGCCGCACGCGGGAACGGATGGTGAGCAGCCCCTCCGCGCCGCGGCCACGCTCAGCCCAGCCCGCCAGGCCCACACACCTCCACGAGAAAGTCGAAGACGCGCGCGTAGAGCCCCTTGGCCAGGGCGTCCCGGGTGTAAGCCGCCTGCTCCACGTTGAGGGTGACGGTGATGGACTCGGAGCGGCCGCCCCACTTGCTGTCCATTTTCCTGCTGGTGACCTTCTCGTTGAGGCGATCCTGGTTGATCCCCAGCAGGTAGGCAGGGAAGGCCAGGGCTGGGCAGAGCGGGGGGGGCAGTCAGGGCTGTCAGCTCCCTGCACACCCCCGACACGCTGCCCGCAGCTGCTGCTGGACCCCCCGGCCCCATCCGAGTGCAAAGGATGGCAGCGATGCAGCGACCGGGGATGTGGTGCTCCCTCTGCTAAATCACAGCAAGTGACTTCTGACATCCATCCCCTTGCTAATTAAGCTCTGGTTGTGCCATTTGCTGGCTGCCTCAGTTTCCCCATGTCTAACGTGAGGAAGACGCTGCCGCTGCCTCTCTCCTCTGCCAGGGGACTTGTGCTACGGAGAGTTTATTGCCGAGGGTCTCTGGGAGAGTGCCCAGCTGACCCCCCGGAGCAGGGGCAGTCGCCTACTCACAGTCAGCATTTTCCACCCGAGCGTAGTTGCCTTCCTCCCGAAAGCTGATGTTTCCCAGGTGGAGGATCCCCGCCACGATCTGCAGCACCAGCTGCTGGTCCTCGCCCCGGATGCCGATGACCTGCATGGCGTTCTGGGGGCGCGGGGAGCCCGTCAGCCCCTGCCTGGCCGCAGCCGGCGTTGGGCACTCCCCGTCCCGGGCGCTCACCATGGTCTCATGGAAGTCACTGCGGTCATCCGTGCCCTCCACCTGGTACGTGTCCGACTGGTTCAGGTAGTAGTAATAATCCGGGCTCATGATGCCCAGGTTCTGCCGCTGCTCTTGGGATGCCCCTTCGATGAGCTGGCAGAGAAATGGGAGCTGTGGTTACCCGGCCCCTGGCCCCCGCGGCAGCACCGCCGGCTCTGCGCCCCCGTACCTGATAGTAGATGTGGAAATTCCTCTCGGACTCGTTCTGGCTCACCACCCGCGACTTCTCCAGCAGAAAGTTGGAGATCTTCCCGCCGTCGGGTTCGCCGCCCCGGCTGAACTGGATCTCGAAGTACTTCCCCTGCCCCGGCACAGATCCCGCTCAGAGTCGTAGCCCCAGCTGGCAGGACCCCCCTCCCCCAGCTCTGGCTTCTCTCCCCTTCTCCCACCACGCTGGGAGCACTGCTGGGACCCATCCTGGCCACGGCACTGACGCTCTGCACTTGCCCTGGCGACTTACGAAGCGGCTGGAGTTGTTGTTCCGGACGGTTTTGGCATTTCCGAAGGCTTCCAGCAGCGGGTTGGACTGCAGGATGATGTCCTTCACGTGCTGAGGGCAAAGGTGGGAGAGGGCTGAGCAGGGGGCATTGCACGACCGTGCCCCACTGCAGCAGCTGTGCCTCGGGGCTGGGGACACACCTGGCCCTTTGGGTGTCCCCAGCCCTGGAGCCAGGGCTGCTCCGAGTGCCACCGTCAGATGGGGGGAGCGGGTGGGAGGTGAAGCGATGCATGGCGCTGCAGAGGTGGGGGCGGCCATACCTGCACTTTCTCGCCACCCCCGGACACTTTGGAGATGTAGCCCATGATGTATTTCGCTGCCACCGTTTTCCCGGCCCCGCTTTCTCCGCTGTGCAAATGTCAAAGCAGAGGAGACGTGAAACGGCCACACCAGAGTCGCCTGTCCTGGGGTGCTTTGGGGTGGGATGCTGGGGCAGGGCTGGCGGGTGCCGGCGGGTGCCGGGGGCTGTGGTCTCCCTCCTGCCGTGCACTCTGAGCACGTGGTAGCGCTAACGCCGGGGACGGGGCTGCCCGGGTGCTCTGGGTGTGCTCTGGGATATGAGCGGGGCTGGAGCAAGGTTGGGGGAGGAGCTGCTCCGGCAGGAGATGTTGGATTTCTTGTTGCTGGATTTTGGAGGGGAGGAAGGACACTTGGGAGCCTCAAGGGGAAGTCTCTGGCCTTGCCCCACATCCTGACCATTTCCCTTGCAACACTCAGCCGGAAAGATGCATTGCACAAGGCTCGGTGCCTGGCTCAGACAGCCCGGTGTGGCCCCGGCTGGCGCTCGCGGCCCAGGACGTTGGGGTCCCTCCAGGCACCCCCATGTCCTGGGTCCCCCAGGACCCACCGCTGGGCTTCAGTCTCGCCGCTGCTCGGCCGCTGTGTTTAGCCGGGATGTCCCCAGGGCGTGGGGAGAAGGGGCGATGGGGGCAGCCAACCCCTGAGCGGCAGCACGGGGTCCCTGGCGGTGCCCCGCGTGCCCCCTACCTGATGATGACGCACTGGTTCTCCCCGTCGATCAGCATGTTGCGGTACATGTTGTCGGTCAGGGCGTAGATATGGGGGGGATTTTCATACTGAGCCTAAACGGGGAGGGCAAGGACAGCAACGCTGAGCACAGAGCAGCCATCGGCTCCCCACCCGGAGCCCCCTCCCCGCATCCCCCGACTCTGCCCGTGCGTTGCCCAAGGCAGCGGCACACAGCACGCACGGGGAATCAGCCTGCTGCCCCAAACATGAGCTAATCAGCAGCACGTCACATGTTTTTTTGACTCTCCCCTCCTCCTTGGGAGGCTCGCTGTGGCAGAGCTAGTCCCTCAGGCTGGATTTTACCATGTTTGGGTTGCTTTGGTGTGTATTTATGAGCCGAATTTCCCAGGAATGTCGATTTGCTCCCGAGCCTCCTTACTGGCTCTCCATCAGTGTGTTTGGGAGCACTGACCCCTGCCGCGCCCAAAGGCCTCGGGGGGACTGGGACGCCACCGGGGCACCTCCCAAGTGTTTTGCACCAAATTAAACCCAAGGAACCCTTGGCCCACCCCGCCAGCTGGCACGCAGCGGCCTCACCGCCCCCTGGTACAGCTCGATCTCCCGGTCGGTGAAGTACGGCATCTGCTTGAAGGGGTTGACAGAGATGAGCACCGGCCCAATGTAGGTCTGAGCGGCATGTTAAGGTCTGTGTGTGGTTTCCCCGCTGCCCCTTCCTGCCCCGGAGGCAGCGTCAGTGACAGCGATGGCCGGGGGAGTCCCTGCCCCGTCCTGGAAGCTGCGCCAGGAGCACCGCGAGGGTCTTCAGCTCGGGTGCCGGCAGAGCTGCTGCCATGACCTGGTGCTCCCCTGGCCCCGGGGCCCCAATGCTTCGCTCCCTCGGCCCCAGGGTGTCCCCTTGCAATGTGATCGGCGCAGCGGGAGCATCCCCTCGGCTCCCTGGCCTCTGGCTGAGGATCGGCTCCAAAAGCGGCATTTCCAGCATCCCGCAGCCTCCTGGAATTCGCCCTCTGCTCAGCTGCTCGTGCTCCGTCTGCGGCTTTTGCAGCAGGAGATCATCGCCTCCGTTTCACAACCAGNCTGCCACCGTTTTCCCGGCCCCGCTTTCTCCGCTGTGCAAATGTCAAAGCAGAGGAGACGTGAAACGGCCACACCAGAGTCGCCTGTCCTGGGGTGCTTTGGGGTGGGATGCTGGGGCAGGGCTGGCGGGTGCCGGCGGGTGCCGGGGGCTGTGGTCTCCCTCCTGCCGTGCACTCTGAGCACGTGGTAGCGCCAACGCCGGGGACGGGGCTGCCCGGGTGCTCTGGGTGTGCTCTGGGATATGAGCGGGGCTGGAGCAAGGTTGGGGGAGGAGCTGCTCCGGCAGGAGATGTTGGATTTCTTGTTGCTGGATTTTGGAGGGGAGGAAGGAGACTTGGGAGCCTCAAGGGGAAGTCTCTGGCCTTGCCCCACATCCTGACCATTTCCCTTGCAACACTCAGCCGGAAAGATGCATTGCACAAGGCTCGGTGCCTGGCTCAGACAGCCCGGTGCGGCCCCAGCTGGCGCTCGCGGCCCAGGACGTTGGGGTCCCTCCAGGCACCCCCATGTCCTGGGTCCCCCAGGACCCACCGCTGGGCTTCAGTCTCGCCGCTGCTCGGCCGCTGTGTTTAGCCGGGATGTCCCCAGGGCGTGGGGAGAAGGGGCGATGGGGGCAGCCAACCCCTGAGCGGCAGCACGGGGTCCCTGGCGGTGCCCCGCGTGCCCCCTACCTGATGATGACGCACTGGTTCTCCCCGTCGATCAGCATGTTGCGGTACATGTTGTCGGTCAGGGCGTAGATATGGGGGGGATTTTCATACTGAGCCTAAACGGGGAGGGCAAGGACAGCAACGCTGAGCACAGAGCAGCCATCGGCTCCCCACCCGGAGCCCCCTCCCCGCATCCCCCGACTCTGCCCGTGCGTTGCCCAAGGCAGCGGCACACAGCACGCACGGGGAATCAGCCTGCTGCCCCAAACATGAGCTAATCAGCAGCACGTCACATGTTTTTTTGACTCTCCCCTCCTCCTTGGGAGGCTCGCTGTGGCAGAGCTAGTCCCTCAGGCTGGATTTTACCATGTTTGGGTTGCTTTGGTGTGTATTTATGAGCCGAATTTCCCAGGAATGTCGATTTGCTCCCGAGCCTCCTTACTGGCTCTCCATCAGTGTGTTTGGGAGCACTGACCCCTGCCGCGCCCAAAGGCCTCGGGGGGACTGGGACGCCACCGGGGCACCTCCCAAGTGTTTTGCACCAAATTAAACCCAAGGAACCCTTGGCCCACCCCGCCAGCTGGCACGCAGCGGCCTCACCGCCCCCTGGTACAGCTCGATCTCCCGGTCGGTGAAGTACGGCATCTGCTTGAAGGGGTTGACAGAGATGAGCACCGGCCCAATGTAGGTCTGAGCGGCATGTTAAGGTCTGTGTGTGGTTTCCCCGCTGCCCCTTCCTGCCCCGGAGGCAGCGTCAGTGACAGCGATGGCCGGGGGAGTCCCTGCCCCGTCCTGGAAGCTGCGCCAGGAGCACCGCGAGGGTCTTCAGCTCGGGTGCCGGCAGAGCTGCTGCCATGACCTGGTGCTCCCCTGGCCCCGGGGCCCCAATGCTTCGCTCCCTCGGCCCCAGGGTGTCCCCTTGCAATGTGATCGGCGCAGCGGGAGCATCCCCTCGGCTCCCTGGCCTCTGGCTGAGGATCGGCTCCAAAAGCGGCATTTCCAGCATCCCGCAGCCTCCTGGAATTCGCCCTCTGCTCAGCTGCTCGTGCTCCGTCTGCGGCTTTTGCAGCAGGAGATCATCGCCTCCGTTTCACAACCAGGGAAACTGAGGCACGGAGAGGAGAGAAACCACCCGCTCCTGCCTCTCCCAAGCCACTCTGCCTCCCTTGGCCCCTGCCTGCAGCATCCCCGAGCCACCCGGGTGTGGGCAAGGGAATGGAAAAGCTGGGAATTGTGCCTGGAAATGATGCAGCAGTGGGATGGCGGGGAGCCCCCGGCGCCCCGGGGCAGGTGCTGGGGAGATGGCGGTTGGGGACAGAGGGGTGCCGGGGGGGGTACCCCGAGCTCTCGGTGTCCCACCTGACAGCGGGGTGGGGGAAGAGCAGCCGAAGGGCCGGAAGAGAGGGGCTTTTCTGGGAAATGCAGAAGCGCGGGGCATTGAGTCATGGCTGGATGGGGGCCCTGCATGCAGCAGCACAGAAAAAAGGAAGAAGAGGCTGCGTGGGGTATTTTTTTTCCTCCCTCCAAAAAAACCAAAAAAAAGCCAACCCCAAAGCCAACCCCTGAACACGTTTAAAGCCCCACAGCTGCCGAAAGAGCGGGGAGGACGGCTGCGTCACCGCCGGCCCGGGATGGAGCATCGCCTTGTAAGGACAGGGCCGCATCTTCAGGGAAACCACAGCCGCTCACAGCAGCGTGAGCAAGCGGCTCAGCCCCGTGCTCAGCCCCGCTGCCACCCGAGTCTCCGCCGTGCCCTGCTCCGCACGGCTGGGGTTTTGTCCTCTCCCCCACAGCAACTGAGGTGTGGGCGAAATGTGTCTGATGGTGCCAGGGTGCTGAGCCGGCTGCATCCCCAAGCAGGAGTGTGGCGAGCAGGGCAAGGGCTCAGCGCCACGAATCGTGGGTGTGGGATCACCGCCCCTGCCACACTGCGGAGCCCGCGAGCCGCCAAGCCTCGTGCACTGTGCTCAGCGGTGTGAACTCTGTGATGGGAGCCAGCGACCGCAAAAGCATCTGGGCTGGGGGATGGTGCAGTGGCGGCAACACCGGGCACGGTGGGAGCTTTGCACCCTGCGCTGGCTTCTCGGTGGCCCGAGACCTGTGAGGAGTGAGGGGTCGCACCTCCTCCCCGCATCTGCAGGGATGGTCCCGCTCCATCCAGGGTTTGCTTGGATTTGCTGCGGGTGCAGCCAGGGTGCTCTGTGGGCATCGGGGTGGGTGTGGGTGACAGCAGCAGGGGACGATGGCCGCTACTGCCACCGGGCTCTGGCCCCCTTGGCGCAGGCAGGTGGGTCTCCAGGGTGCAGGAGCTGTGGGAGCCAGGAGACAAGGGGCTTGGCTCAGTGCTCTTTGCTTAGGGCTTTGTGGCCGCCAAGGAAGGACAAAAGTGGGTCGCGGGGCATGGCAGGATGGGGGTCACGGTTGCAACGTCTCTTGTTAGGGCATTCCCGGAGCCAATGCCAATCTTGTCCCGCCACGGAGTGGGGATGGGACACTCTGCAAGCATTGGGACAGCCCCACTTTGGCCCACGCCCTTGCGAAGCCTTGGAGCACGGCCCCACCGCTCCCTGTCCACGTGCCGCTGCCCCGGGAAGGATACAAAGATGTAATCGTCCATAAAGCGCTTCTTGAGGTTCTCCACGATGGCCTCCTCGGAGATCTTGGAGAGCAGGACCATGTCATCCACGCCGCTCTGCTTGACATTGTGGCTCTGCCAGTGGAAGCGCTCCTTGCTGCCCTGCGAAGAGAGGGTCACAGCGACTGCACCGGGGCCACCACCGACGGGAGCGGGGCTCCAGCACCCTGGATCTGGCCCCAGCTCCCCCTGAGCTGCTGGTAGCTCCAGCTGGCCCCCGTCCCAGCTGGGCCTCCAAAACAGGCACCTTCGGGTGCTGCAAAGAGCGGTTGTTTTGGCCACGCTGGGAACTTGCAAAGCTCAAAATCTCCGTGCTGCTGCACCTGGGCTCGTTGCATCCCTCTGGCTGGATCCTGCCTCACTGCAGGTCTGGCACCCCGGAGGGGAGCAGACGGGGCACTGACATCAGCCCTGCTCGTTATGGAGGTAACGAAGGACTAACGAAGCAATTGCTGCACAAGCTCTGCTTATGAGTCAAAGGGGCAGCAAAAATAAGCGAGGGGAAGGGCAGAAACCGCAGCCGGTGGGGGCGTCTCCAGCACTGCACATCCTCTGTGCCCCTGTGTCCGCTTTGCACCAGGACAGCGCTGCCACCGTGCCCCCATCACGCTTTCCTCGCTGCCCGGGGAGATGCCAGCACCCGCTTTCCAGCTGCCCCCCAGCTCGCCTGGCTCTGTCCTCCAGGGGCCGTGGGGCAGCAGAAAAACTGCGGGCTGTGGTGTAAACCCTTGTGGGGCTGGAAACAGCCCTGGGCTGGGAGGGGAGGGTAAGATTTCACCGTGCAAAAAGAAAACTACGCAAAGGCCCCTCGTCCTCGATGCTGCACAGGGGACCTGCGGAACAGAGCTGCGGTGCCGGCGCGGCCCCCGGTGCGGTGCCTGGGAGGGGACACCCCAGCTGGACCTGCCCGCGGTTCCTCTGCGCCCGTCCCATGGCCCCCACGGTTCCGCTTTCACCCCAGCGCTCCCAGCAACGATTTCACTTCTCTTCCCCCCGTCGCCCCTGGCCTCTTACTCTTTCCATTTCCCTTTTCTTCTCTTCCCCTTTTGCTTCATTTTCCTGCTGGCTCTCAAGATTTTAGACCTCCGGACCCCGAAGCCTTTGCACTCTCCTGTCTGCCCCTGATTTTTGCAGGCTGCCTGCAGCCCCCCGCACCCACCCTCGGATGCTCGGCACGACTCGGCACCGTCTCGATGGCGGACGGGGGCACCAGCACGGAGCACGGAGGAACTCGGTAGCATCGCGCTGCTCCGCCCGGCTGCCTCCGTCCCTGCTGGGCTTCACAACCCAAAATACCACCCATGCCCTCCCAACCCCAACTGCAACTCAAGCCCCCGTAGCTGGCGGAGGCGCTTTTCGCTTCGTTGTCCCACCACCTTCCCTCGGGACACATGGACCTGGGTGAGCTCAGGAGGTCCAGAGGGGATCGGGGCTGCTCGCGCAGCCCGAAACCACGCGGGGAGCTTCTCCTCTTCCTCTGTTTATCACTTATGAGCCTTTTTCTTGCTTTTCCCTCCTCTTCCTCCTCTCCATCCTACCAAGCCCCTAGAAAAGCCACCTGGAAAAACCCAGGCAGGCTCAGTCATTCACTCCAGGTCACCGTGCTGTCACCTAGGGAGCAGCTGGTGACCCTGGGAGCCTCCCAGCTTCAACCCAACCTGGCCAAAACCTCATGCTTCACGGGGAGAGAAGCAGCGCGGGACGAGCCTGTGCGGAGCTCGAGACACCTCGATTCCCTGTCCCCTGCCTCCATCGCCCCGAGAGCTCCGGCGCAGGCACCCTGGGCTCGCGTGGCCGGTTACGGCACCAAATTAAGGCAAATACGGGCATTTCCTGCATCGCAAGCTTGGCGCTTTTGAGCTGACACCCGGAGTTTCTCCTTCAGTCAAATGACTGCTCAGAGCTGTCAGCGGCCAGCACATGCCTTCGCGCCACCTCCTCTTCCTCCAGACGCAGGCTGGGTGCTTTCCTGGCTCAGCCGGGGCACCTGATGCAGCACAGCTGCGTGGAAAACACCGGCTCGCGTTAAATGAAGGTTTTGTCCCCGATACCTGTGGGGCCGCGGTTGTTTCCGCCCTGTTTCTGGGAACACGAAGGCCGTCTGCCTTTCCTGAGCACACCCCAAGGGGTGGCACGGGGCGTTTGCGGGGCCGGGGCTCGCTAGGCTGGGTAAAAGCCTGGTGAGGAGGATAAAGAGGAACGACGCTCCCTGAAACCGCCCCGTTGCCTGAGCTCAGCGCCCAGCAAGCGCTTGCGGGATGGGGGCTGCAGGCAGCATCGCTGCAGGGAGCCGGCGCACAGACTGAAATTACTTTCCGAGGTTCGGGGCAGTGGTGCCTCTGTCCCCTCCTCGTTCCAGGCTGAAGCAAGGGACAAGACAGAGAGCAGCGGCTCGACAGCCACGGCCGCGGGGGTGCCCGGTGAAGGGGACTCATGGGGGCCCTGGACCGAAGGCCTCTGTGAGGCCATTTTATCCTCAAGCTGAGCGAGGAGGAGATTTCAGCAGCCCTTGGCCTGGGCTTCCAGGTGCAGTTTGCAGCTACATCGCACAAGTGACTTTGCTCTGCCGGTGGCCCCACGCGTGACAGGTACACGCGTGGGGAGCCCCACCAGGACCGCCAGGAGCGCCCCAGCTGAGGGCTGCGGCACGGGGACCGTCACCACCGCAGCCACCGCCTGTGCCCAGGGCTGCGGATGCACCCGGTGCTCACGATGGTATCGCTGAGGCAGGGAGGGCAGCAGCCGCGCAGATTGCAAAACATCATGTTTTTCTTCAAAGCTCAGGTCTCAGCCACCAAAAAAACCCTGCAAGCCCCAAGTGGGGAGCGGATGCTGCCCAAGGTGGCTGCTTTTGTCTCAAAACACGGCAAGGTCAGATGCAGCCAACACCTTGAAACCACCGGAAACCTTGAGAAGAGCAGCACAGGGCGTTGCATCGCTGTCACAACGCTGTCAGCTCCCAGGCACAGGCAGCGTTTGGGGTTGGGGGCTTTTCCCCCAGCGTTCTGGGGCTGGGGGCTGGCCCCAGGGCTGGGCCCCGGCTGGGGTTGGGGCTGCGCAGCCCCACGGCCCTTCGTGAAACCGCAAAACATCTTCAGGTCTCGGGTAGCGGTGGAGAGGGGACAGTGTTTGTGTCTTGTGGGGGACAGCACCTGAGCAGCCCCTCAGAGGTGGCAACCGCGATCGTGGGTGGGCGAAGGCTCCGTTTCAGCCTGGCTACTGTCCCTTTCCTGGCTGGGCGGAAACGTCTGGAGACACGGAGGGTGCAGAGCTGCGGGCTGAAGGCTGCGGCCGTGCTGTGCACGCCCTTGCTCCATGCCGGAGCATCTCCCCAATTTTGGGAGCTTTCACCTTCCTCTTCCAGCTCTGGCCGCTGCCCTGTCAGCAGCCTCGAGCCCTGCCCGTGGCCCCCGTTCCCCGCATGTGCCAAGGCGCTTGGCACCAGCACCCAGAGGGTTCTTGCCTGCTTGAGCCGGCCTGAGGGGCACGGCTGCCCCGGCAGCCCGCTGTGCTCTGCCCGCGCCACGCACGCTGACACCAGAAGTGCTGGTGGGAAGCGGGGCTGAGAGGAACACAAGGATTCTCCTGTGGGTACCGCGCTGGTGACAGCAAAACCAAACCCACCTTGTGTCAGCCCGGCCTTGCTGCCTGGTGCCCTCCATCCTGCTTGGGTCAGCGCACCCCGGGAGGCACTGACCCTGCACCCAGCACCCAGCACCCATCCCTGGCCGCTCCCCACCGCTGCGCCCTGTGCCCGTGCCTCACCCAGTCCCAGCTCCGCTCCCTGTCCCCAAGCCTGGGCAGCACCGTCCCCTCTCCAGCGGGGACATCGCATGGGCTCCTGGCACCTCCCAAAAGCAGCAAGGGACCACGATGGGTGCAGGAAAGCCCTGAGGTGGCAGGAAGAGAGGGTGACATCCCCAGGGTGCCCGGGTGGGGGGAGCCCAGCAAGGGCCCCACTTCTACTCACCATGGTGTCCCAGCGTCTCGGCCCCAGGGACGGGGCGCTCGGGGCTCCTGTCACCGAGGGCCCAGGTCCATCCTGAAGAACTTTGCCTTTGTGTTTCTGCTGCAACTACAAATTGCAACTAATTTTTTTTGGGTTTTTTCCTCCTCCCACTTCCTCATTTCGTGCCGGTTTGCAGGGGTGGGGAGGATGAGCGTGGCTCTTTGCTGCCAGGGCTGCGGCGGAGGGGGGGACCTTGGGGCTGCCCTGCCCAAGGTGAGCCCACCTCTGCTGCAGACAAGCGCTGCTGGTGCCGGGGTCACCGACCTGTGTAAGCAGGTGGATGCTGAGCAGAGTCCCGCAGGGATGCCCAGAGCCTCTGAAAAACCCATCCCTCCTCCCCGAGGTGACAGTTTGACGTGCCCCCCCCCGGGATGGCCAGTCAGTGCTGGGGGACGCTCTGCTTTAAGGTGTTTTTAGGAGCAAGAGGCTTTTGGCTGCTGCTTTTTTTCTTTCTTTTTTTTTTTTTTTTAATAGAAACAGCCAAGCTTGAGGAAACATTTTGGCTACAAATGGGCCGAAGCCATTTCAGAAAGGCCATCGCTGGAGTTCTGCGGGGGATGAGAGCAGGGCTGCCCATGGGGGACGCCTGCGGTGACGTCCCCACCACGACTGCAGAGCCGGTGCTCCTGAACACCCTGCACACGCGCGGACCCGTCTTCATGCAGCAGCCCCGCCGTGCAAAGGGACCCGCGCCAGCCCCGGCTCACTGCGATGGTACCGCGATGGTACCACGATGGTACCGCAACGCCGACCCCAGGCTGTGCCTGAACAAGAGAGTCCATTGCACTGAGCGGTTCCGGCCCTACCCACGACTGCATCGGCGTGGGCCCGGTTCCTTGGCAGTGGTCAGACGCCCAACAGGGACCTTTCAGGGCCATGTGGTCTCCGCCGTGCCGCGAGCAGGGACACCTTCACCCAGGGCAGGTTGCTCAGAGCCCCGTCCAACCTGGCCCTGAGCGTTTCCAGGGATGGGGCGTCCACCGCTGCTCTGGGCAACCCGTGCCGGTGCCTCACCACCCTCACCGTAAAAAATTTCTTCCTTCTATCGAGTCTGAATCTCCCCTCTTTTAGTTTAAAACCCTTAGGCCTCGTCCTATCGCTACAGACTCTACTAAAGAGTCTGTCCTCTGGTTCTCCACAAGACATGGCACAAACCTTTGTGTCGGTCCCCACGGGAACCAGCCCAAGCGATTCAGCGGTGTTGCGGAGATGTGGTTCATCAAACAACCTCCCCTCGAAAATCCCAGACCAGCATTTGTGTGCCCCTGGGGTGCGCAGCCAACTCGTGAGGGCTCTGCCGAGGGGAAGCCTGTTCCTACGTGCCACGCAGCAGCTCTGGGCGAATCTCCACGTCTCCGACCCGCTCCGGTCACTCGGGCTGCAGGGAGACCCTCCACTGCTGCCCAAACCCCTCCATCAGCATGAGCAGAGCTGTGGGGCTGCCCGGAGCCCGGGCTTGCCGCTCGAGAAACAAGACTGGGACCAGAAGCTGCGCCCGGGATCGTAGCTACTCCTTTATTATAAATCATGCCGTTACGTCGCTTCTCCTCAGAGTTAGTACGTTAAACATTTTTCATTATATATATATCTATATAAAAATGTGAAAACACCCCCCTCCCCTCCCCAAAATGTCAGAATGGAGCATGGCACCAGGGAGGAAGACAAATGAAGGCCCGCTCGACAGCCCAACGGGATTTGCTGAGCACCAGAGAAGCTGCGATCGGCTCGTGAGCGGGTAAAAATACAGATGGTGGAGTAACACGTGAGGGCTGGCAGGGCGGAGAGGTTTGCTGTGGGGAAAGAGGGCTGTCCGCCTCCCGGCACCGTACGGATGACCCCCAAGGGGAACAGAACATGGCTTTGGATGAGATTTCCCATCTTGTGAAGCAGAAAGGCTTGAAAATAATACTACTACTAACAATAATGATAACAAAAAGCTCATGCTTTGTAGATTTGAGATTCAGGTCTCCTCCACAGGCTGCGGTGGCCCGTGGAGAAGACGTGTGTAGCCCCAGATTTCCCCAGGAGGTGCCCTGGAGGGATTTCAAGCCTGCTCTCTTCCCATCGCTGGAAGTCTCCTGAGGGCAGAGGAGCGGGTGGCACTGGGACCAGCACCCTGAGGCCACAGCAGCACGCGGTGAGGCTGCCTTGGGAGGCA
Organism: Steatornis caripensis; assembly: GCA_013398225.1. Lineage (NCBI taxonomy): Eukaryota > Metazoa > Chordata > Aves > Caprimulgiformes > Steatornithidae > Steatornis > Steatornis caripensis. Next base: position 32,316 of record VZSC01001433.1, read on the forward strand.
AAGCACCTTTCGGAGGCAAAGCACCTTTGGAAGTAAAGCACCTCTGGAGGCAAAGCAGCCATGGAGGCCGTGGCGTTCGCTGGGGAGGGCCCTGCCAGGACCAGGCAGACTGGTCCCAAGTCATGGCTCGGCAATGGGGACACTGTGACCAGGATAGTTCTCGTCCTGCATCCTCCTTTGCTTTGCTGCCTGCAGCCCAGCATGTCCTTGACACCCATTAGGTGACTGCAACCCCGAGCACGCCTCAACCCTGACCTCATCTCATGCTTTGAGGTGTCGCTGGAATAAATACGGTCATAGTGGTGACAAGGGCTTTAAGGGAAAATGGGGGGACACCCCCATCAGAGTAGGTTGTTAAGAGAGTTTGAATAACCCCCTCTCCCAGTTAAACTGGTGTCACCGCTCTGCTCACTGAGCAACCTGCTCCCTGTCCCCTGCTGCACGTCCCAAGGTGACAGGATGCAAACCAAGAAACCCCAATTCCTGCTCCAACCCCAGTCCCCACAGCGGCTCCTCTTTGTCCATCGCCCAGAAGCCACAAGACACGCTTGTCACCCGTGGCACCTGAGACCTCCTCCCTGGCTCCCCTGGGATCCCCGAGGGAAAGGCAGCAGCCCCTGGTGCACTCAGCCTCCCCCGGGACACCCCACTGCGGACCGCGATGCCCCGCGTTGCCCTTGGGACATGGGTGCGGAACAGGACGAGGCAGGAGCGGGGCGAGCGGTGCCGCTTCAGTGGCTGTCTCGGCACCTGCAGCACCTGGGTCCGCTACTAATAAATAACAACGTCAGAATTTCAAGTAATGTCCTCGCTGCCGCGCTCTGCCCAGCTTCTCCCTCGCCCATCGCTCATCCATCGGCTCCTGTTGCACCGGGCCGTGGCGGTGTCTGCAGCGGCTGGCAGTGGTTTAACTGGGAACCTGCCATTGTGAAGCTCGGGGGCGAAGGGTGCGTGTCTTTGGGGACAGGTTTGGGTGACGCCGGCTCCCACCGGAAGCACGACCAGTGTCTGTGTTGGACCCAGGGGAGATTCCCGGGGCGGAGAGGAAGGGCACGGCTCGGCAGCCCTCCGGCATAGCTTTTGCCTTCCAGTTTTCCCACGGGGGTCACGCTGTGTCCCTAGTGCCCCTGGCATGTTTTACAGCACATCTGTCGGAAGTAGGTCCGGCTGCAGAACTTGAACTTCAGGACGAGCGGGCAGTAGGCCACCTTGTTCACATCCTTGCACTCTGGATGGGCAAGAGAGGGAAGCAGGGTTACGGCTGCCTTCAGGGTTAGAAGCCCTGGGGAGGGGGGGGCGCTTCTAACGAGTGCTACGCAAGCTCGTTTTGCACCCCGATGCCCAGCTCCTGGGGGCTTTTTTTGCCAGGACGCAGCAAGATGCAGCTGTGCTGAAGAAGCTACTGAGAACCTCCCTACTGAAAGCCTTTCTTTGCCAAGCTATTTCATTTATCAGCGTCACGGCCTGCGAGTCTGGCCTGGCTCCAGAAGGGACAGCGTCAGGTCTCCCCACGAGAGCCTTACCCCAAATCACAGCACCTAAAGCCCGACTCGGGCTGTGCTGGTTCCGGTGTCCCAATACCACGTAGCCCCCGAGGCCGGCAGCGCTCCACGTGTCCCTCCCCAGTTCCCCCATCTCCCTCACCTTCAGGGTTGTCCGTAGGTCCTGATTCGCACTTGGTCTCGCACTGCTGCATGCTGGGCGGCTGCAGGGTCTCCATGCAGTCGCTGGACGGTTGCCCGGTGTGAGCCAGGCACTGGACGGATCTTCTTTGCTGGCCGAGGCCACACTGCGCAGAGCACTGCCGGGAAACAGCACAGCACCGAGCTGCGGTGGCTGCTGTGGCTTTCAGAACGTGAGGGGAGAGGGCACGGCCAGGTCTTAGGAGGTGCACAAGGTGCTGGACGCAGTTGTCCCTTCCCTCACAGGCAGCTCCAGGGACCTCACCGGCACAGCTGAGGGCTGCCGCCCTGCTTCCTAAAAAGCTTGCTTTGAACCTCCAGGACTCAGCGAGGGTGTCTCCATCCAGCCCTAAATCACTGGCCTTTCCCAGGCCTGCTGCACCCCAGTGTCACCCTGCAGCTCAAGGGGTGTTAGAGGGAAGGGAGGACTGGCAGCGCCGCCCTGCTGCAGGCGTCGGGCTGGGCTGTGGCCGACGGACGAGCGGTGGCCCTGCTCGCAGCCAGCCCAGCCCACCTCAGCAGCCCATCGCTCCCACCGCACCGCACTGCTCCCCGTCCTCACTGCCCTGCTGCCCCCCAGATACCCGGGGATGTCAATGTCCAATGACATCTGTGGGGCCCTGCTAGGCCCAGGAGACTCCCTGGGTCTGCCGTGCGCTTGGACCACCATCCCAACGGCCTCCTGAGCCAAGGAGGGGCAAGGAACACCACCACAGAGCCCCGCTGCCCCCCAGATAGTTGTGGCGGCCGCATGGGGTTCTGCTGGCAGGTAAAAGCCTTGTGTGCACTAGGATTTTGGGGGCTGGGGTGGTAGAGTCTTCTTCAATAACCCCATGGGAAAGATTGTCCCTACCTCTCCCCACTCGCCCGTCACCCAGCGAGGCGGTGGGCAGCGCCGCAGGTTGCACCTCATGCTGGTCGGGGGCTTGGAGCCTTCGTGGCACTGGGAGGTGGGCAGAGTTGTGCTGTGGTCACCGCTCTTGCAGAGGACAATGCGGTGGCGGAAACCTGGCCCGCAGCTTGGGGTGCACTGCAAAGAGAGGGCACACGCGGTCAGGATGTACGGCAAAGAGCAGAGAGAGGCAGCACTGGCTCTCCCCACCAGGGCTCCCACCTTGTCTGTCTCCGGAGCTACAAGACCATTGCCCACATCACGCTCTCCGCGGCCAGCAGCCATCACCACTGCTCTGGCCTAGTGATTGACGCTGTCCTCCTAAGGACCAGCACCACCAGAGAGGTGAGGGCTGATGTTAAGCACTTACCTCAGACCAGTCCAGGGCGACCCACTCTGGAGGGCACGTCTGGTTATTGCAAGGCTCAAGCATCTTTGGCCGTGGATGGGTGCAAGAAGCATCATCCAATGTCTTCTCCTCGGTGGCAGAGATCTTACGCTTGCAGAAGACGCTACGTGTGCGGACGCCTTCGTTGCAACTTCGGCTGCATTCAGACCAGTTCCCAATCACCCAGCTGGAGACAGGTAAAACAGCAAAGCTTGCGAGGGGCACGGTGGTCCATGCATGTCCCCGTACTTCTGCAGACAGCCCTATTCCCACTCTGGCCAAAGCCTCCAGGCAGCTCTGGTTGAACCGCAGAGTTCCACCACATCTCCCTTTCCCCTGCAAGAGGGGGGCAAGGGCCAGCAAGGGAGGGGCTAGGACAATTTCTGAGGGACTGCACTGAGTATCCGCTCTGCACCGAAGGACCAGATGGGGACGGCTCCTTTCTGCAAGCACAGCAGTGCAGGGAAGCGGCCACGCTACAGAGGCCATCCCCGGCCAACGCTCCGTGTGCTCGGCACATCTCTCACCAAGCAAGGCTCAGTGTAGCCTTGTGCAAAGCGCACTGTGGTGGAGACGGGTTTCTGCACGCTGCGTCATCACTGCCCCTTCCCCGCAGCGATGCACTTGTGCTGTGCGGGTTGCGCTCTGTATCGTGCTCGCGATGGGGCACAGAGGAGAAAACTGCCCCCGCTCCCATGCAGAGCTGCTCCAGCCAGGTAATGTCACCCCGGGGACTTTGGCAGGGGACTCTGGCAGGGGACTCTGGCTTGGGAATGGTGGAGAGAGGGGAATCTCACCCCCCTCCACACTGGCTTTTCCACCCATGCTTCCTCGATCTGCTCCAAGCTGCGGTACTCACGCCGGGGGGCACGGTTCGGTATTGCACGGCCTCCGCCGCTCTGGCATCTTGGTTTCAGGGCTGCAGAAATGGTTGAAGACAGTGGAGCCATCGGAAAGTTTCTTGCATACCACAGACTGGACCTGGCTGCCTGCCAAGAAAAAGAGGGAAGGGGGGGAAAGAGAGGAGGACCCTGAGGCTAGCGCCGAGCCCCGCTGCGGGTACGCGCCCCAACAGCTCTGCTCCTGCGTGGGCAGTGCGATGGGGCAGCTGCTTGTCACGGCCTGAACCTACTTCTCTATTCACAACCAAGGCCTCCGTTGCCTCTAACATCTCCAGAAAAAAATGGACGGGGTGAAGGCTCAGCAGCCAGGGCAGGGCCCGGCAGAGCCTGCAGCGGATGGAGGATCAAAGCGTTCCAAGGATCTTGTTCTCAAATAAACCTGTTCTAACCTTGGTCTTGTGAGACTTTCCGGGCAGTAATGGGGGAACAGTTGCGACAAGAGCCGGCAACACTTTGTCAAGGCCTAGCACATGAGACCAGGTCAGGACCCTTAGCTTTAATTATTTTTAAACATTATTAAACTTTGTTTTTGGAACTGCCTTTCTCTTCTTCTGAATGCCAGCTCGGCCACTCGCAGCCAGGTTCTCCAGTGCCAGAGACACGGTGCAAACCTTTGCGCTAGTCCCCACGGGAACCAGCCCAAGGGACGCACCAGCGGTGTTTCGGTTCACAGACGAGTAGATCTGAAGGCCGGAGGGGCTGTTGCAATCGGCTAACCTGTCCTGCATCGCACGAGTAAACGAATTTCAAGCATATCATGCCGCCCTCCGTCACCTCTACCGCCTACACCTGCTGCCCTGCCGAAGAACGGCATCCAGGTTGCTTGCCCTGACACTCTGCCCACAAGATCACGCTGACTGACACCGCTTGCATGCGGCTGAGCGCAGGGTGGGAATACACAGAAACCTGAGAGCTCCTTTAGAGCCAAGCAGACGCTGACATCCAGGCGCTGTCTCACGTGGCCCAGACACAGCGCGTGGGAGCCACAGGAGTGAAGACACGTGTGTCCCCCCAGCCAACACAAGGTCGAACCTCACCCCCTGCACACAGCACTGAGCATTTGGTCCACGGGGTGTAGTGCCAGGAATACTGGTTCGAGGCATCCCTGCCGATGGGTGCGTTGAACTTGTACCGGATGCCCTGCAGCTCTGTCCGCACAAGGACCTGCAGAGAAAGGCACCACCGAGGCATCAGTGCCGCCGAAGTCCAGCGTGGTCGTGACTATCCGGATGGCATCCCACGACCTCAGCGCACTCTCTAAAATCCAGGACAGCTGAAATCTCCCTCCCTTCCCTTTCCAGTCCCTTCCAGCAGTGACATGGCAGCCACCAGTGATGACAGTGGTGCAGCCATGAAGGTGACACGATCAGAGAACAAGCTCCTGTGCACTTAAAGATTGAATCGTTCCAAAGCCCGGCAAATTAGGGAGGGGGTCCTGAGAATTTAGCCCAATTTACCTCCCATCTCTGTGCCCCTTTACTCCAGAGAGCAAGGACAGGGGCTGATTAGCTCCAATTCCCATGCAGTCATGGCAAGGCCTCTTTAGCCCAGACCAGGTAGGGTTATGAAGGAACCATGTTACCAACCATGACAAAGAGGGTGATGTTGGTGGGTCCCAAGGCCTCCAGGGACTCCGGCTCCTCTGGGGATCTCCTGTAGTGGAACGTTGTCCCGGCGATGTCAAAGCGCCGCGGGGGGTCAATGGAGAGCTTCCCGTTGATGTAATACTCACCGCTCTCCCCTCTCAGCGCTGCGAGGACAGGGGAGCAAGGGTTAGCTGAAAGGCCGAATGCACCCGGCCGGGCAATTCTCGTCCGCCAGGCTCAGAGCACTGCTACCGCAGAGGGTAAATATCATCAGCCTCATGTTACAGGGAGGGAATAGGTGGGCAAATGAAGTTGGTGCCTGGCTCAGGGTCACACACAAAGTCGTTAGCAGAGGTGGGACCAATGAACTCATTGTCTTCTCCCAGCCTGCCCGCCACCTCACTGTGGAAAGGTGACGCAGTGCCTGCGGCGCTCGGCCAGCTGCCCGGGGTGGCCATGCCGACACCCGGCAGTGTGACAGGCTGCGGCCATGAAGCCAGGCTCAAATCCAGCTGTGCAAACCGGGTCTTGGCTGCTGGGGCTACTGGCGGACGCTGGTCCCCAGGAGCCTGGCTGTGGTTGCCCAAGCGAGTCACTAGAGGGGGGGATCGGCTCGCTCGCTCGGTCCCGCTCGCATTCCCACGCTCTCCCTGCTTGCTCCGTGCCACCAGCACCGCGCTGGTGCCCAGCACTGCGCCACTGCTGCCCTGGCTGCTGGCAACGACCTCATTGCCAGGACGCTCTGGGGTGGGGAGGATGCTCCCTTTGCTCCCACTGGGGTGCAGGGACAGATCCTGGAGTGGGAGAGACTGGCGCGGTCGATAGCGACGTGAGCTTGGGCTGTGCCTGCAGCGCACGGAAATCCAGTCCGGATGGACACGAGGAGTCCCCGGTGTATGCAGGCCAGGCACGGGCCAGGCACGGAGGGATGTCGGCATCTCCGAACCCAGCAAAGGGAGCTGGCCTGGAGGGATGCTGCCAGGAGAGCCTCGCGGCAATCTCCCACCGGTGCTGGCATCCCGGCAGGCTCCTGCTCCTGGAGAGCCGCGGCGGAGGCACCCGGCAGCAAGCCAGCAGTGAGCGCTCCTGCCCACCCCTCTGTGATCACTGTCCATCGTTTGGAGGACAGAAAGAGAAGACAAGGGGAAACAAAAAAGCCCGTTGTAAAAACGAGCCGGAGTCTGGATGGAAAATTAAGCCCAAGGAAAATGTGAGCAGGTCTATTTTAATCCCCAGCCCAACATGCTGGCGGAGGGGGGAATGCCAAGGAGCCACAGACAGCGCCAGGAGCAGCGGGGTGTGGGGTTTGCTCAGGGTTACGCTGCTGAACAGCGAGCGCAGGACGGAGGCAGTGCCGCAGCGAGACAGGGGCTGCGTGGGCCGCACTGATACGGCCCGTGCTGGCCTGGGACACGCTGCCCTGCCAGCAGGCCCTGCTGCCTCTCTCTGCCCCCAAGACCAAGCTGGGACTCCCAGCTCCATCCTCTGCTGCAGTGGGAGGTTTTCCTTGCTGGCCCTTTCCCACGCCCTATTAACTGCAGGGAAATGGCAGACCAAGGGGTGTCTGGCTGGGTTTTCAGTATCCCCGAGCCCCATCTCACCTAGGTAGTTGATGGAGAGGTTCAGCTCCCGGATGTCGATGTGGACCGAGCCCTTGGGAATCTGGATCACTTCCTCGTAACCTGTGAGACAACCCGGGGTCGGTGAGCAGTGATGCTGAGCCTCCGAGCCCGGAGCCAACCCTGCCCTGGGCTGGGTGGGGGTGCCTGCCCCCCTGTTACCCACGGGTTAAACACCAAACGAGATGCTGGCAGTGCAGAGGTGTTCGTTCAGCCACCCAATGCAATTAAACGGAAAAAGCGCTATGGCCCACCAGGACAGTGGCTTGCTTGCTTTGCAGTGCGGGCTCTTGTGATGGGACCGGCTGCGTCGGGGACGTGCTGTGGAGTTGGGATCTCCATGGGCATCTCCAGAGCCTGGCTCGAGGACAGTGAGAGCTGGGAAGGAGCTTGGCACTCTGTGTCAGGGCCTTGGGTGCCAGCAGCGGCTGGGGCACGGCTTGCTTGGTGGACAGGAGTGATTTGCTCCCTGCTCGCAGCCCGGCCCTACCCTTTGGGGTGTTTCTCTGGGAGATGTCCCTGCCTGCCCTGTGTGTCCCCAGGAGCAGGTGAAGTTGAGAAGGGACTCGAGGGTGGGTGATGCTGGCTGTGCTGGCCAGGTTGCTTGCTCCCTACCTCCCTCCGGCAGGGACTGGTTGAAGACGCCCTCAACGGTCTCACAGGAGCTGCCGTCTCCCCCACACACGCGACACTTGTCCTCCTTTGAGTCAGAGCCCAGGACACGGTCACAGCCCACATGCTGGAGGAAGGAGCAGCAGGGAATTAGCTGTCCTGGTGGGGCTTTGCCCTCCCCACATCTGACCTGCAGCATCCCTGGGCTCCACCTCACTCCCCTCCATTGCACCGTACACCAGGCAGTGCTCGGCAACATCGCCTCTGCTTAGCCCCATCTTACTGCCACCCCTCTCCAGGGACAGCCCCGGGGGGGGGTCTCTCTCCAAGGCTGGGCTGGGGGGCGCAGGCAGAAATCCTGTGACTGCGGGGAAAGGCCGAGGTTCGGGTGCCTGCGCTGAGCTGGTGGAGCTGCAGCAGCCCAAGGAGAGCAGGGTCCCTGCGGCACCAGCGTCGTGGTAGCAAGCCCACGTGAAGCCTCTGGTTCTGCCCCCGCTGCCACAGTACGTGGGCTAGCATGTGCGTCACCGGCAAGGCTGTGGCTACCTGTGGTGTAGCCCCTGTTTTGTTCCGCGGTATACTCTGCCCCAAAGAGACAAAAAGATCCAAGAGACATAGGAAGGGAGACAGAGACAGAGAGGGAGCCCGTGTGCCTGCCTGCTGGGGGACATTCGCCACTCCCACAGTGCTTTCCTATAATTAAATTTTTATAGCACTCCAGATCCCATTTCAAGGGAAATACCGAGTGCCTGGGGCTACATGGGCTGTAAATGCAGAGACCCATCACTAACACAGGCCAGTGTAGCACTCGGTGCACAGAGAGCAGACGGGCACAAGCCCAGAGGTGGATGTGCTCTTGCTCCCGCAGGTGAGCCGGGTGCCCGGGCAGCGGGATGCCCGTGTCCGTGCAGGCAGGTGGAGGGCAGCGTTCCCCTGCCCGCGGGTGTCCCCTGGCCGCCCCATCCCAAACGGGGTCCCAGACCCCGGCAGCACCTTGCACTCCCCGTTGACGCAGATGTCGTTGGAGTCCTGCCTGCACGGTGTCCCGTCCACCACGGCTGCGGCTCTTTCCGTGTAGAAGTTGAAACCCTCGGCCAGGCAGTTGAGGGAACAGGCCTTCACACCCCCTGGGAAAGAAGCAGAGGTTCGAATGATGCCGCCAAGGAGGGAGAGGAGACACGGAGAGCCAGACCTGGATGATGGCTGCCTTACCCTGAGCCTCCCCTCGCCTCCATCCTGCACCTGGCCCACTGCACAGCTCCCGGTGCCCAGGAGGACGTCCCTGCTGAGCAGAGGGACCCACGGAGGGACCCAGGCACCCTCCTCATTGATCAGCACCGAGTCATGACCCCTGAACCGGACACTGACACGTGGTGAGACACCGTCCCTTCTGCACAGCCTGGGAAACACGGGCGGTATGTGAAGGGGAAGGAAACAACCTGACTTGTTCTTATTTGGTGTCAGTCACTGCTGGGTATCCTGGCACTTTACAGGGGCTGTCGACACCCTTGTGCCATTTTACAGACAGGGAAACCGAGGCAGCAGCTTCCAAGCGTCTTGTCCAACATTTTTCAGCTACTAGACCAGAGCAACCAAGTTTATCAGCTCCTAGACCAGTTACTAGGCCAGAGCAACCATTTCTTTATGTTCAAGGCTAGTGGATACCGAGTCCTTCACGGCAAAGACGGTGACAGCAGCATGAGGACGAGGGGGAAGGATGCTCAAGCAGCAGCTAAAATACCTGCTTCCCAACACCCCTTGCCAAAGCACCGTCTAAGGAGCAGAGGCTGCATGTCTGGATTCTGGCTTATGGTGCCTGGGAGCAGGGCATGGGACCGGTTATGGAAGGAGACACACAAGCAGAGAAGTTTCCCACCGCCTGCTACTGGATTTTATCAAATGCTGGTGCAGATCACGGCGTTTGCTGCCTTTACCGAGCATCCCAAGGGGAGCCAACAGCCTGCATGGCCCTGGCAGAGGGCTGCACGCCTGAGCTGTGGCAGTTCGCTCCTGCCGGCACTGGCACCACTTGTGAGCTGTGTGCCGGAGCTGGGAAGCACCTAGGTCGGGAGCAACCGAAATCTGCAAAACTTGCAACTCCACACAGCACATCAAAGGGGCAGATGGAGGGGAGGGTGGCCCAGCTGTGCCTGGGAGCACCCGAACGCAGCTGGGGGGAAGAGCGAGCGAAACCAGGAGAGGGACGAACAGGAGGAGACACGAGAGGGGAATTCAGCAGCTTGGAGGCATGCAGTCGAGCAGGATGTCTGGGCAAGCCCCAAGAGAAGGTGTTCGATCAACCCTCCTTGTGGAGAGCAGCACCCCGGGCTCTCCCTCGCCTGGCGAGGGAGCTCCACGGCCACGGAGTGGGAGAGTGCGGCCATGACCCCGAAAACTCACAGCCATCAAACCACGGCATGCCTGGACCCCATGTCTGCCCAGCCAGACCTCAGGCGTAAAATATCACTGGCAAGGTAAGAAAACACAAGTCACGAGGGCCCTACGCTGCATCGGGATCTCCCAGCTTGGAGAGGCCGTGCCACCGAGCCCAACCAGCAACCGCACGCCCCACGCGCGCAACCGTCCCACCGGCCTGGGAGAGGGGTTTGCGCTGGCCCTTCCCGAGGTGTATCTGTGATTCAGCCAGCGCTTGCTGGCTCGGGAGCGTCTCTCCCGCCGGCGGCCTCGCTCCTAGCCGCGCAGCGGCACGCTCCGTCGGCCACGCAGCGCCCTTCGTCCCTGCCCGTGTGCAGCCCTCTGAGCCCGCGCTCTCTCCTGCCGTCGCTGGAGTGCAGGGCAGGCGATGCAATGAAGCATTGCTGAGGAACAGCCAGAAACTCGGGCTTTCATTTCAGGCCTCTCAGATGGGTTTGCTAAGCTATTCCCGTGCACTCCCTATTTCCTTCCTTGTCTCCAGCCGCAAGGAAAAGAGAGACCCACTGCAAGACACCTTGCTGCAGATCCCTGCTGTCGGCTAACCCCCGCCACAGCCTGTTTCCACCTCGTTCCCAGCTCCGGCTCCATCTTCGTAGCTCCCGATCGGATGCAGGAGCCTCCTTGTCTATCGTAACTCCTCACCGCTGCTGCCCCGTGCCCAGGCTGGCGCCCGGCCTCCTCCGGCAGCAAGCAGACCCGAGCGTAATCGTCACGGCCTCTAAAGCGGAGCCCGCGGGGAAAACTGGAATGAAAAACATAACAAGCAGGAGGGGGGATAAAAACCGAAATAAAAGAGGGAAAATAAAAGATTGGAGACTGGGAGCGAGAAGCCAAACTTCTTCCTTTGCCTTAAGTGCAAACTTTGTTATAGGGCTGCAAAACCCGTGCAAGTGCATGAACTCAGCTCATCACAGAGCCAGGGGTGTTCGCGGGGGTTTCCTCATTGCCCTCCCCTTGCTGGAGCCCAGCAGATTAATGTGTGTGCGCACGTGTACGCGCATGCTTAAATCGTTAACGATTTAACCTCCTTTCAAAGTGAGATCAGCAGAGAGGGAGGAAAGCGTGTGGAAGAGCACAAGCCCTCCGTGCTGGAACGGTTGCCCTGGTTCCGGCCCATCGCTGGTGAAGACCCTTGGCTGCTGACGCAGGGCTTGTGTCCCTGTGGCTCCAAGCATCTTGCATGTGCAGAGGGAGCCCGGCAGCAGGGGGAACGCAGCGCCCCTCACCTTCCTGCCTGCCAGAGCTGACAGCGGGTGCTGGACCTGGGGGACCACGCATGGAGCTGGGGCTTGGGGCTCCTGTGGTCGTGATGCCACCCAGCTGCCGCTCCACGTGGGATGGATCCCTGCTGGCCCTCCTCACCCAGCCACTAAGGAAAGGCTCATGGATTTCTGCCCTTAAAAGAAACAGTCTTAGGGAAGAGAAATGGGGAGAGGGAGAATGAAGGAGAGAGGGACGACCCTGCACTGGTATCTGCATCCTGACTGCAGCTGCTCCAGCGAGCCAGCTGGGCCACCTGAGCACAGCACCAGTCCCCACACACTGCTGCTGGTGACAATTTCCAGGCTGGATTTGCCCTTAGCAGCCAGGTCACCCTCCTGCTGATCAGAGGCAAGTGGCACTGGTATCACTGCCCAGCGTCTGTCGGGACGTGGACTTTCCTCAGCACTCAGCCAGCCAAGAGGTACTCAGGTGGTCTGGGCATCACCTTGTCCTTGTTAAGGCGGTTCCTTAACCAGGCACCTCTAAAGCCCTAGATCAGTGACAACTACGTGGCCCCACGGCAGCAACACTGACCACAGCAACATGGCCAGGGTGAGTTTTGGACCTCAGATCCCTTGAGAGAGCACAACATGCCTTGACATTCCTCAACACGGGAAGAAAGGACCGTATTTTCACCAACAACCAGGGTCCAGCCCATCGTTTCCCAGCACGTGAAGGGGTTGGTGAGAGCTGCGCTTTTTGGGGTGGGAGCCTTAGGCCTGGCAGAGCAAGGCAGCGCTCTGCACCCTCCCAGGCTGGCTCACTGCTGCCCAGCGATACCCGCAGCTGCAGGGCGTGAGGAAGATCCTCAGTGCAAGCCCCATGGGGCATTTGGCAGCAGAGCTCTGCAGTGGCCGTTGTCACCTGTGCAACGTGGGTCCACCACCACGGGAGAAGAGCCCGCTTCCCCAGGATGAGTGGGCCCCCCTCAGCCTGCCCACTGCCTGGTCAACGTTACCGGTCAATGCATGTCCCAGTCCATACTGGGAAAGGAGCTGCAGATAAGATCACACAACCCTGAAGAGCACAAGGTCTGCCATAAACACCGTGCGGGTCCCCAGCCTCCCGCCCCTAGAGAGGCAAACATGCACCGGTCACGCACCGGCCCGCACAGCGCCGCTCGCCCTTCGCTTTGGGCTGAGTAGTCCAAGGTCAGCAACAACCAGATCTGCTGCGGGTACTGCTTCTAATATTTAATATAGCTATTAAAATAGAATAGAACGTTTTCAGTCGGCTTCGCGGTGCCTCAGAGGATGTTTTGTTCCTCCAGCCTGCCCTGTTCCATAGAGGAATTAAAGCGCATTACAATTTATGATGAGCAATCTCCTGTTTTCTGCAAGCCCCTGCTCCTCCCCGTCCCTCTCCCAGCCCCGTGAGCCGCTCCACTCTCCCTTGGCTCTTGCATCCGCCAAGAGCAGAATGAATAACTAAGCGAATAAAGCAAAATAAACAAACAATTAAAGCTGCATTCCACAAGGTATCTGCTGACTGTTGAGCTCCGAAAGGCTGAGCTCAGCGCTTCTCGCTGGGGCTGTGTCTTGCGATCCTGGGGTCTGGGCTCCAGGACCGTTATAAATCACCGCCAGGAAAACACGCCGTACCGGCCCGGCACAAAACCCGACCTCAACTTGCCAGTGACCTGGCGGCAGGAGTCAGGCTTCCAGCCGACGGCTCCTTCCCTTCCCTTCCCAAATTCCCCGTGGGATCGGTGCCCTCCTCCATCCAAGCCAGTGGGGTACTCCTTGTCTTCAGGGTGGGGGTGCTCCATGCCTAGGGTATTTCCCTGAACCGCCCTGGGGTTGGCACCTGACGGGCAAACGGCACTGGCACCCCTGCACCTTTCGGCAAGGAGGCGGCTCAAGGGTGCGGTGCCGAAGGCGGCGGCTGAGCTGAGCAGAGGAAGAGGCTCAGCAGAAGGCCAGGGTGGTAAATGGCTCCCAGAGCGGGGACACGTGCCCAAAAGCAACCTGAAGAGCAGATACGCTATCAGCTGGAGGGCAGACTGCTCGGGGATGAGGCTGACAACAGGGACGGATCCTGGGAGGCTGCTTGTGCCAGCCGGAAGGGAGGGACTGACACCCCCCATTCCAGAGCTCTCTGGGCACCACCGAAAGAGCCCAGGAGGAAGCGAGGGAGAAGACGGCCAGCCCTCATTGCCTCCCCGATGCTGGGGTAGAGGGAGCCTGGTAGCACAGGGGCTGCAGGGGGAAATCATGGGTCCTGAGAGCAAAGCACCCGCGGCAAGGGGAAGACAAGAGGGGGCCATGCCTTGGCGTTCTGATCTACAACAGGGAGAAGGTGGAGGCGCAAGGGACGTTCCCCGCCTCCCCCGCAGAGGTACCTCCGACACCCAAACGACACTAAGCATCACAACATCCACAGGCAAGCGAAGCCGTGAGTACGTGTGCTGCTGAAGTCATAGTCCGAGAGTCACAGAAGGGTTTGGGTTGGAAGGGACCTTCAAAGACCACCTAGTCCAACCCCTGCTGCCGTGGGCAGAGACATCTTCCAGTAGGTCAGGTGGCTCAAAGCCCTGTCCAGCCCGGCCTTGAACACTCCCAGGGACCACATCCGCAACTTCTCTGCGCAACCTGTGTCTCCCCACCCAACGTCATACAGCGTTTCTTCCTTGTGTCCACTCTAAACCTACCCTCTTTCAGTTTCAGCCTGTTGCCCCTCGTGCTCTCACTAGAGGCCTTGGTAAAAGGTCTCTCTCCATCTTTCTTATAACCCCCCTTTATGTATTTAAGGGCCGCAATCCGGTCTCCCCAATCTTTCCAGAGGGCCCAGACTCAAGCAAAGAAGTTCACAGGTGAGGAGGGGCACGGTGATGACACCTTACCACCTCCACGGTCCCAACCGATCTGAGGGTCCAGTGCGGACAGCCCATGCCACGAAGAGCTAATGCCGGCAGGAATCACTCGCTGACAGGTCCCAG
>VZSC01001433.1:46721-62330 GCA_013398225.1 Steatornis caripensis
AATTAAAGCTGCATTCCACAAGGTATCTGCTGACTGTTGAGCTCCGAAAGGCTGAGCTCAGCGCTTCTCGCTGGGGCTGTGTCTTGCGATCCTGGGGTCTGGGCTCCAGGACCGTTATAAATCACCGCCAGGAAAACACGCCGTACCGGCCCGGCACAAAACCCGACCTCAACTTGCCAGTGACCTGGCGGCAGGAGTCAGGCTTCCAGCCGACGGCTCCTTCCCTTCCCTTCCCAAATTCCCCGTGGGATCGGTGCCCTCCTCCATCCAAGCCAGTGGGGTACTCCTTGTCTTCAGGGTGGGGGTGCTCCATGCCTAGGGTATTTCCCTGAACCGCCCTGGGGTTGGCACCTGACGGGCAAACGGCACTGGCACCCCTGCACCTTTCGGCAAGGAGGCGGCTCAAGGGTGCGGTGCCGAAGGCGGCGGCTGAGCTGAGCAGAGGAAGAGGCTCAGCAGAAGGCCAGGGTGGTAAATGGCTCCCAGAGCGGGGACACGTGCCCAAAAGCAACCTGAAGAGCAGATACGCTATCAGCTGGAGGGCAGACTGCTCGGGGATGAGGCTGACAACAGGGACGGATCCTGGGAGGCTGCTTGTGCCAGCCGGAAGGGAGGGACTGACACCCCCCATTCCAGAGCTCTCTGGGCACCACTGAAAGGGCCCAGGAGGAAGCGAGGGAGATGACGGCCAGCCCTCATTGCCTCCCCGATGCTGGGGTAGAGGGAGCCTGGTAGCACAGGGGCTGCAGGGGGAAATCATGGGTCCTGAGAGCAAAGCACCCGCGGCAAGGGGAAGACAAGAGGGGACCATGCCTTGGCGTTCTGATCTACAACACGGAGAAGGTGGAGGCGCAAGGGACGTTCCCCGCCTCCCCCGCAGAGGTACCTCCGACACCCAAACGACACTAAGCATCACAACATCCACAGGCAAGCGAAGCCGTGAGTACGTGTGCTGCTGAAGTCATAGTCCGAGAGTCACAGAAGGGTTTGGGTTGGAAGGGACCTTCAAAGACCACCTAGTCCAACCCCTGCTGCCGNAGCAGAGGAAGAGGCTCAGCAGAAGGCCAGGGTGGTAAATGGCTCCCAGAGCGGGGACACGTGCCCAAAAGCAACCTGAAGAGCAGATACGCTATCAGCTGGAGGGCAGACTGCTCGGGGATGAGGCTGACAACAAGGACGGATCCTGGGAGGCTGCTTGTGCCAGCCGGAAGGGAGGGACTGACACCCCCCATTCCAGAGCTCTCTGGGCACCACCGAAAGAGCCCAGGAGGAAGCGAGGGAGAAGACGGCCAGCCCTCATTGCCTCCCCGATGCTGGGGTAGAGGGAGCCTGGTAGCACAGGGCCTGCAGGGGGAAATCATGGGTCCTGAGAGCAAAGCACCTGCGGCAAGGGGAAGACAAGAGGGGACCATGCCTTGGCGTTCTGATCTACAACACGGAGAAGGTGGAGGCGCAAGGGACGTTCCCCGCCTCCCCCGCAGAGGTACCTCCGACACCCAAACGACACTAAGCATCACAACATCCACAGGCAAGCGAAGCCGTGAGTACGTGTGCTGCTGAAGTCATAGTCCGAGAGTCACAGAAGGGTTTGGGTTGGAAGGGACCTTCAAAGACCACCTAGTCCAACCCCTGCTGCCGTGGGCAGAGACATCTTCCAGTAGGTCAGGTGGCTCAAAGCCCTGTCCAGCCCGGCCTTGAACACTCCCAGGGACCACATCCGCAACTTCTCTGCGCAACCTGTGTCTCCCCACCCAACGTCATACAGCGTTTCTTCCTTGTGTCCACTCTAAACCTACCCTCTTTCAGTTTCAGCCTGTTGCCCCTCGTGCTCTCACTAGAGGCCTTGGTAAAAGGTCTCTCTCCATCTTTCTTATAACCCCCCTTTATGTATTTAAGGGCCGCAATCCGGTCTCCCCAATCTTTCCAGAGGGCCCAGACTCAAGCAAAGAAGTTCACAGGTGAGGAGGGGCACGGTGATGACACCTTACCACCTCCACGGTCCCAACCGATCTGAGGGTCCAGTGCGGACAGCCCATGCCACGAAGAGCTAATGCCGGCAGGAATCACTCGCTGACAGGTCCCAGGCAGGCGGGTGTCAGCACACATGACCTATTGAGAGCTGGGAGACGGGCGTTTTCCTGGCCAGGGGCTTGGTTCCCAGAATGGGCCGAGGAGCTGCAGCTTCCAGCACCTCTCTACTCATGTGAACGTGCCTCAGTTTCCCTACTTGGGCCACCACAGAGGAAGACAGTGATACCCTTTGACACTGAATAAACAAAACATGACTCCTACACAACACGGCTCCTTCTGACCATTGCCAACAGCCAACCTGGAGAGCCCCCAGACCCCTTCAAGACACAACTGTGACAACGCTCACAGCCTCCTGCAAACGGGACGGGTTTCATCCTCTTGTTTTATGGAAGAGGAAGCTGAAGCAGAGAGAGAGGAAGGGGATTTTTTTTGAAAGCCAAAGCAAAAATCAGCGTCAGGGCCAGATTACAATACAAGGGCCGATGTTCAACTGGCCAACCGTCCCTGGACCCAAACCACTGGGCCATGCCTAGGGAAGAGAGAGGTTCGAGCAAGGGCAGATCCAGCCTGCGGGACTGTCTTCCACCTTGGCATTCGTTGGGGTCTTTGTGTGACCTACTGCTTTGCAATTTTATTACATTTTTATTGATCCATCCCCTGCAGCCTCAGCACATCTGCTCCAGCTGCAGGAGCCCCGCTGGGAGGTGTGCTTATTTACACAGCTGCGAAGGATTTCCCCAGTCAAGTCCATTAACTACATGAAGGAGACGCGCTGTTCTTTCTCATTATTAAGAGATTTCTGCCACAGAGGCCTCCTCTTGCCCCTTCTCCTCACTAGACACTTCTACAGGACACAGGAGAACTGACCTTGGGAAGCGCGGAGCGCTGCTCTTTGGAGGATCCACCACTTCGCATCCCTTCTGCCCGTGCAGGAGCTGGAAGCTTTACCAGCGCAGGGAGGGCTGCCCTGTTTTCTCCCCATCAGGTACCAGATACCAAGAACTCCCTTCTCTTGTCTGTCTTCCTCTTTGCTCCCTCAGCAGTTAAGGAAACAGACTTGAGGAAAGAAGCTGAACAGCTCTGATGCTGGCGGAACGGTTTCTGGCAGAGCAATGAAGTTAAAAGGTGATTGCACAGGGGTAAGCGACCCAGGGCGGGGGGCATGGCAGGACAGTTGTGGGCCAGCGCCAGGGGCGGTTGCCTGGAGGGATGCACGTCGATGCACAGTTGTGTGAGGGGNTGAACACTCCCAGGGACCACATCCGCAACTTCTCTGCGCAACCTGTGTCTCCCCACCCAACGTCATACAGCGTTTCTTCCTTGTGTCCACTCTAAACCTACCCTCTTTCAGTTTCAGCCTGTTGCCCCTCGTGCTCTCACTAGAGGCCTTGGTAAAAGGTCTCTCTCCATCTTTCTTATAACCCCCCTTTATGTATTTAAGGGCCGCAATCCGGTCTCCCCAATCTTTCCAGAGGGCCCAGACTCAAGCAAAGAAGTTCACAGGTGAGGAGGGGCACGGTGATGACACCTTACCACCTCCACGGTCCCAACCGATCTGAGGGTCCAGTGCGGACAGCCCATGCCACGAAGAGCTAATGCCGGCAGGAATCACTCGCTGACAGGTCCCAGGCAGGCGGGTGTCAGCACACATGACCTATTGAGAGCTGGGAGACGGGCGTTTTCCTGGCCAGGGGCTTGGTTCCCAGAATGGGCCGAGGAGCTGCAGCTTCCAGCACCTCTCTACTCATGTGAACGTGCCTCAGTTTCCCTACTTGGGCCACCACAGAGGAAGACAGTGATACCCTTTGACACTGAATAAACAAAACATGACTCCTACACAACACGGCTCCTTCTGACCATTGCCAACAGCCAACCTGGAGAGCCCCCAGACCCCTTCAAGACACAACTGTGACAACGCTCACAGCCTCCTGCAAACGGGACGGGTTTCATCCTCTTGTTTTATGGAAGAGGAAGCTGAAGCAGAGAGAGAGGAAGGGGATTTTTTTTGAAAGCCAAAGCAAAAATCAGTGTCAGGGCCAGATTACAATACAAGGGCCGATGTTCAACTGGCCAACCGTCCCTGGACCCAAACCACTGGGCCATGCCTAGGGAAGAGAGAGGTTCGAGCAAGGGCAGATCCAGCCTGCGGGACTGTCTTCCACCTTGGCATTCGTTGGGGTCTTTGTGTGACCTACTGCTTTGCAATTTTATTACATTTTTATTGATCCATCCCCTGCAGCCTCAGCACATCTGCTCCAGCTGCAGGAGCCCCGCTGGGAGGTGTGCTTATTTACACAGCTGCGAAGGATTTCCCCAGTCAAGTCCATTAACTACATGAAGGAGACGCGCTGTTCTTTCTCATTATTAAGAGATTTCTGCCACAGAGGCCTCCTCTTGCCCCTTCTCCTCACTAGACACTTCTACAGGACACAGGAGAACTGACCTTGGGAAGCGCGGAGCGCTGCTCTTTGGAGGATCCACCACTTCGCATCCCTTCTGCCCGTGCAGGAGCTGGAAGCTTTACCAGCGCAGGGAGGGCTGCCCTGTTTTCTCCCCATCAGGTACCAGATACCAAGAACTCCCTTCTCTTGTCTGTCTTCCTCTTTGCTCCCTCAGCAGTTAAGGAAACAGACTTGAGGAAAGAAGCTGAACAGCTCTGATGCTGGCGGAACGGTTTCTGGCAGAGCAATGAAGTTAAAAGGTGATTGCACAGGGGTAAGCGACCCAGGGCGGGGGGCATGGCAGGACAGTTGTGGGCCAGCGCCAGGGGCGGTTGCCTGGAGGGATGCACGTCGATGCACAGTTGTGTGAGGGGGAGGCAGCACGCCCCGGGAAGGGTGGGCAGCCTACGGGACCTGGGCTAGTGGAGATGGCGGCTGACTGCCCATCAGACCACTTGGACCACGAGACCTGTCCCTGCAGAGAGTAGGGGAGAGCAAAGCTCTGCACGGTCCTGCTCCAGATCTGCCTGAGCCAAGGGGTGCTCAGCCCAGCCGCCAGCACTCACCTCCGCGGTACGTCTTCCAGGTGTAGTACTTCCCTCGGAAGGGGACGTTATCGAATTCGGCACACTGCAGCTCTCGGAAGTCCTGGGAGCCCGGCGGGCAGTCCTGCGGCCACACAGCCAGCGATCAGTGCGTTGGCGGGAGCGGCGTGCCGCGTCTGCTACGCAGGCAGGAGCTGCTGCAGGGCTCCTAGCTGCGACTGACATCAGCCCTTTGAGGAGATGGCCACCAGCCCTGACAACGTGACGCTGCTGCAGTATGGCAGGAGCATCCTTCCCGCAAAGCTAGACACTATCTGAAGACTAACGGCACGAGCCCTTGGGCCCCAGCCCGTCTGTCTGCAGATGCAACACTTGCTCTTGCCAGCAACCCTTTAAAAGCTCGGTGCAAAGCCCGGAGGAAGCCATGGAGAGCCGTCTACTTTCCTCACTACCAGCCCATGGATGTTAAAGCATTCCCCAGGTCCAAAGCTTCAGTGAGCTTCCCTGCGGCACAGCTATTTCTCTGCTTCCCTTGAGGTTTAATCCTCAGCCCTGGGAAGCGGGGTGCTACACCGCATTTCGCGGCTGCTCTCACCCGACCAGGCCTGCACTTGCAGTGTGCGAAAGGCAATCGCTGTCGTGTCAGTGCTGGAAGCCTCTGATCTCTCCTCCTTTGCCTCGTTATCTTTTGGGGCGCCTTCTTGATGCCGAAGCCCCGCAGGTACATCCTGCCCACCCGCCCTCAGCCCGCTCGCAGCTGGTGCCGGCGTGCGTCGTCCCGCTCGGCTTTCCCCATCGTGGGATTGCTGCTGGCGCAGCGCGGCTCACCCCCACCCGGCCGCCTCCTCCCATGGTGGAGGGGCACACAACCCCCCGCATCTGTGCGGCGAGGGCTCATTCCCACCTCCTCGCTGCGTCACAGTGCTGCCTGCCCCATCGGCAAAGCCCTGCTAGCCCACCGCTGCTCCTCTCCCCGAGCTCAGCAGTACTCACATCGGTGTTGCAGGACCGGTACCGCTTCCGCTCTCCCAGGCAGTACTTGCCTCCGATCGTGGGCCTGTCAAACGAGGAACGAGATGGGTTGTAAGCCGCGTTTGTGGCAGGCGGCTGCCCCAGGTTTGCAGGAGCACCACGGCTTTTCCCAACTCTGCTCTGCTGCAAGGCCAGATCCTGCCTGGAGGGGCTGTTGCAGAAGCACGGTCCCTCACCAGACGTCACGCACTCAGCTGCAAGCGCGCAGTGGAGTTGTACAAGTGGCTCTGGGTCTATGGCTGCAGACCCAACACCAAAGCAAGAGCACTGAGCTGCTGTGAAAGCCGGACACGGGATTTGAGCGCAGGAGCCAAGACCCTCCCAGGAACTGAGCTCCACAGGCAGCCGGCTGCTGCCTTCCCCACCGACCCGAACATTGATGCTGTGCAGCCAGGACAAGGCAAGGCCATGCCGACGCAGCCACGCACGTACACCTACCGCGGGCTGTCGCAATGGCGAATGGATGACGATACGCCTCCGCCGCACGTCCTGCTGCACTCTCCCCAGGATGACCAGGCTCCCCAGGCACCGTCCACACCCTCCGGTCGGGTGCCGAAAGGCACGCACTCCCTCTTGTAGCACCACTGCAGAGAGACAGGGCTTTAAACACCCTGAGCACATGGTCTCCTCCTCCTAGAGTGCTCCCCAGCCTCCATCGGACACGGCAGCCTGTTCACGGCTGAGGTCTGGTTCGACCTTGTGAAATCCGAACTGGGAGCTGCGCTGGCCTTGGAGCCGAGTTCTCCGTTGCACAGGGCATTCGCCTCTCTCTGGGCACCCTCTTCTCCGAGTCACACGGTTCCCATGCGCACACACTGCGTGACCGGGCTTCACAGGGATGCTGGGATCACTGCCCCCACTCCCAGCCCCTGGCGCACCATGCTGTGGGGCAGGCAGCCACGGGCAAGTGGGTCACATCCCTACTTTTCCTCTAAAGGGGTCCTGGGCACCTGGGTCAGTCAGGGTGACACGTGTTGCGAACATGTAAGAGCTCGCACCCCACTGCCTGTAAAAGCGTGTGGCAGGGAGTCCCAGGTGGGACTTGGACCGGAGCTGCTGCTGCTGGGCAGCAGGGCCAGGATCCCCGGGGGGGGCGGACACCTCCACCGCCAGCCGCTCCCTCCCAGGATGGGGTCAGTTTTGTGCGCTCAAGTTGTGGTTAATGTGTTAAAATGACCCCATCTGCAAAGGGTCCAGGATAAAATAAAGCTTTGATTGTAATAATGACGTCGTCGTGTCATTGTTCTGCCGAGGATCCTTACAGAATCTGCCTGTCCCCTTCCTATTAGGTGACAGATGCTCACGGAAACTCGACTATAAAATATTTCCCGTGGACCTGGAAAGCGTCCTGCACCCCCTGGAGTCAACAGTGATGCAAGGAGTGGGACACTGCCAGACCTGCTGCCGTTCTCCGGGCATGGTGCCGGACACCATGCCTTGGGGGCTGAGATAATCCCAGGAAGGAAGAAACCGCTGTGAGCTCCTTCCAGGGGCTGATAACCCACCCTGGAGCTGCTGGCACGGCCTCTCCCGGCTCCTTCTGAGCCAGGCTCCCCATGGGCAGCACAGCCGGCAGGGTAAAACGAACCATGGCCTCCGAGGACGCTCAGCTAGTGACCTCCTTGCACACCAGCGCCTTTCCAAAGGCAGGATCCCATGCAAAGGAGACGCTCTGCGGCGCGGCCTTTCTGGCGTCCCTGCTGATGCTCCAGACTGGAGGTACTGGGGCTGCTGCTTCTGCAGGCAGGGCCCGGGAGCCTGACCAGCCCCTGCAAACCCTACCATGTGCTCAGGGCTCCCGAGAGCAGCAGTGATGGGCTCTGCCCTTGAGCCCCGGCTGCCAGAAGCAGACCCTGGCTCGCTGTCCCGTGGCACGCACGGACACGTGCCAGCTGCGAGACCAGATATGAGCTGGGGGCATGTGGGGAGGGAGGATATGTAATGAAAGGCATCCTCGCAGGGTGTGCTGACCATAAGCTGTATAACAAGTGCTTGATTAATGGAAATTAAAAATAAAAAACAGTCAAGAAAACCAAAACAGGAAGAAAGCCAGCAAGACAGTAAACCTGCTGTCTGAGCAGCCGGGCTGCTGGGGGCACCCCTAAGGGAGCAGAAACTACCGCCAGATCCAGGCCTGAAGTCACCCACTGTGGGTTTTTGGGGTAAGGCAGGTGAAGCCGTACCAACCACAGGGGATCAGTTAACAAAAACTAATGGAGAATTTGGGAGGAAGAAACAGCCAGAGGTCTGGGATGTGGGCAGAGCCACCATCCAACAGAGACTGGCTCAGTCTTCCCCGGTTGGATGGCAAAGCATAGAAACTCACCCTATCGCTCCTTTAATCTTGCATCCCTTGAATAGCTTCTAAGCCCTGATCCTTCCCTCTGCTCTCCCGAGCGAAAAGGGAGAAGCCAGGGCAGACCTCAGAGGGCTGCTGCAGCCGAGAGCCGAGGTCTGAGGGCTCCCTCGGCCGGCGAGCGCGGGGGCCGCCAGGCCAGGAGCTCCAGCTGGTGAAGGCACAGAAACTTAGTACAAAGGAGCATCTTCTTTCACCCGAGGATATCAAATCACTTCTGAAGCATGAATTAATACAAAAGGATAAACAGACGCACGGGAAGGCAGCTGGGGGTTCAAACTGAGTCAGTAGCTTCGCTGGGAACAGCTCCCACAGTCCTGGGGGCTGCGACTGCTTGTCACTTCACTTCTCTCAGGACTTTTGAAGAACCCTGGTTAACAAACGATTAATAAGTGGGGGCAAAGGAGATATTTAAAAGTGGGAAAGGCTGGTAAAAATAATGACTAGTAGAAAAAAATTGCCATTGTATTTGGTGAACCTCCAGCAGCAGGGATGTTCAGCCCCAGGAGCTGTCTACTCCTTCTCGATTTAATTTCCAGCAGAACTAAGATGACTGTTTGCAAAGAATAATGCATTCGTCAAAGCCATCCTCTTTCCTGCACATCAGCTTCTCCAGCTTCTTAAGGATTTGAAATCATTCTTGAATTTCTTGTGAATTATTTTTCCTCTAGTGGAAAAACACATGTCCATTAAACGGAGAATGTCCCAGCCCTGATCCTCCCTTGCCCCAACTGTTGCTCAGTTTGCAAAGGCACTCTGTTTTAACAGCGCTGCACGCTCGTTTTAGATTGGCACAAATGGGTGTAGGAGGTGCAGGGCACAAAGTGCTATGAACAGTCAAGTCAAAACTCACTTTGCCAAGAAAGGTTGGACCAGATGATCCTTGAGGTCCCTTCCAACCTGGTATCTATGATTATCTGAAAATATATGGTCATGAAAAATCCTACCCTCCTCTCAGCTAGGTCTGAAAAATGAAGGTTTCATCATACCTAGCCTTGTGAGGCAGTTTTTCACAAGTTCCTCTCAAAGCGTGTAACAAACGCCTTGTCCCTCCTGGGGAAACCAGGGCAGAAATCACTTTTTTCAGGACAGCCAGGAGACCTCAGCAGACCTGAGAACAAGGTCTTCATCTAAAGCATACGGCGTTGCTTGAGGTCACCTTACCGTGCCTCCTAGGTGAGATCAAGAAGCTCACTGGAGCAGGGACTTCATATTCTGCATTTCCAGCAATACGTAAGATGTTCTGTACTTCGGGGTGATTACAGACCCCTGGGCTCCTGGGCACACCCCAGCCTCCCTCCGCGCCAGCGGTGAGGGTGGAGGTGGCTCCAGGCTCTGGGAGGCAGGGGAGGACAGGCTGGTGGGTGCTCTTAAATCAATTCCACGCTCACCAATGCAAACAATAATCCTGGTTATCGTTGTAAGAGGGATTCAGCCACTCACTCTCAACTCGCTATGGTGCCCCAGGCCTCCTTACCCCCTTTTCAATGGTGTTGGTTTGGCATATGGTCCCCTCAGCAGCAGGGATGCTGTTGGTTATGCAGCGATTGCTTTTACTCAAACACCATAACTCACTGCAGACTTCCTGGAAAGAGAGAGATTTTGGGGGAGAGAGGGGGAGGGAGGAAGAAAGAGACAAAGAAACAAAGCCAAGATTAGGATTTGCTCGTGCCAGGGGCAGCGAGGCTGGGGCAGCAGCATGCTGGCGCGCTTGAGAAGCACCAGCTGCACTGGGACACAGGGACAGGACTGTTTTCAGCATGGGGTGGGGGGAAATGAGATCAAATCTTGCAAGGTGTTGCCAGTTGCGGTCACCCCAAGGCCACTGACAGCTCAGCCCCTTCTCTGGACTAAGCCTAAGCACTTCTCCTGGGGCTGGGGTTCTCTGGATTTGGAGGTTCCACTGCACTCAGGTGCCAGAGCCAGCTCCCCAGGCAGCCTGCACAGCCAAACCTGGTCTTTGTGCCACAGAGGACACATCTCCTTGGACATCCTGCTGAGTCCTGAGCTAATTCTGCTGTGCTCCACGTGACCCCTCTCCCCAGAGCTGAGGGTCTGTGCAGGCCCCATTCTGCACAAGGCCCCGTTCCTGGCACCTGCCATGAGCATCGCTACGCCATGTGGGTCCACAGCTGCCACGCAGATCTGGATCTGCCTCTGTGGGAAGCTGGGACTCCCCGGGAGCATCAACACGGCACATCTGCCATCTCCCGCTACACGAATGCGCTGCAGGCCACAGTGTGACTATCGTGCACTGGCAATCTCCAGCCAGCCTAACGGTCCTAGAGGGAAGACTCCTCTGGAAGATTTAGAGCTGTTTTCAGAATAATCAAAATAACGCCAGACACTGAGCCGGTCCTTAAGCAGCTCCAGAAGTGGGCGCGTCTGCTCTCTGTCTCTGCTAGGTGCAGTTGGGTCCACTGAGTGACACTGGGCTGAGGGCCCCAGATCTCTTTCCATGAGGTTTTCTGAGGCACAGACCTTGTGCTTCAGCCATTCCTGACCTCTCAGAGCACCAGCAAACAAAAAGCTTCCCTTGGCTGTTCCAGAACCCATCCAAAAATCAGGTCCAAGACAGGGACTCTGCAAAGTTGTCACAGCTGCTAAATCAGAAAGCCCAGGTCCTTTGAACCTGCCCTGCCACTAAATCAACCGGGCTGGACTTCAACGCCTGCAACCTGCAAAGTGACACCTAAAACCCAGAGCTGAGTTTCCTGCCAGGTCACCATCCTGCTCCTATTCCTACCAAAACACACCGATGAAAAACTTGCTGCTTTTCAGAGAGCAGCTTGCCGTGACTCAGGTTATTCTTGAAAGCATTAAACAAATTCACACTGTCAATGAAGGAAGCTGCCTTGAGATGCGAGAGCAGAGCCCTAACAGCCACGGCTGCTGCTAATGCGCTCCCAGCACGTGCTGGCGCCACTGTCGGTGCACACCAATGCCACAGCACGGGCTGAAGGACCCGGCGTGCTCTGTGCTGCATGCTCCAGCGTCCGCCTGGCCTCCTGCCTGCCCCTATGGCACCGTGACCTACAAGCCAGCTCCTGCGGGCCGCCTGCCTCCAGTCAGGTAGCAGCCTGTTCATCACGCCTCCGGGCTTGGTTCAGCCTTCCAGCAAGGCATTCCTCCACCCCGCCAAGGGCTGTGCGCTAAACAGTAACCGATATCCCTGCAGGACAAACTGACTCAACGACTGGGAATCCTCTGTGCTGGTACCAAGAGGGGCGAAAAGATGAGCTCGGGATTTCTCTGCTTCCCTCCTGTTCCCTGACAGCAGAGTGCCGCATGGCGAGCCGGCAAAGGAAAATACTGCAGAGTCTGCATCAAGGACCGCAGCTCCGACATGGAAAGGGATTTTAGTTCCCAACTCCTTCGCCAAAGCCCAGACGAAGCTGACCTTAACCAGCGAAAGGAGAAAGTATCTCCCATCTTCAAAAGGCATCTACCCCTCCATACTGCTCTTGCAGAGCCAGCATGCCTGTTGGGAAGAAGGAGCTCCTGCAAAGTCTCTTCTCTCTGTGTCACTAAGGGAGAGGGCTTTCCAGCTTCAACGAGTGACGTCTGTTCACTTCGCCCTCATTATACCTATTAATCACCTTCTCTGTACTGGCACGGAGGAAAGGATGCTGCCGTGTTTGTGCCATCACCCTGGAGTTTGTTTATATGGGGCACAGGATGGGTGGACTTCCACATTTACCCAGATTTATCTGCACGCACTTGAGCCCTTACGCCCTTTGGGTTTCCCCCAAACAGCACACAAGACAGGCTGGGCTAGAAGGGTCATCGCAAGGACATCTTGTGCTTTTGTGATCCTTGTATATATACAGGAAGCGCCTGCCTGAGTTAAAAATTAGCTGGAAAACAGGCATGTAAACGTGGAAAGTTTCCATTCTGCTGCCTCTGGCTCAGCTGGGGAGGTGCACAGAGCGCAGTCAGTACCTGACATCAGATACCATGACCATGTTATTTGGACGCAGACTTCTCCTGCTGCTGCTCTGGGCACCTCATGAGACTGCATCTGCCCCGTGTCCGGCAGGCTCTGGGCCCCTGGGCCATGCTGAAAGAGCACTGGACCAGGGAGAGCCAAACTTTGCCCTGTGTTCACCAAGACGAGATGGTGAGACCACCAGGAGGTGGTTTAGTGTTTAACTGTACTAAATAGATGAACGCTCAGAGTGATAAACTGGTTCACATCGGGTCACTTCAACGGCAGCGTTGGGCTTGTATTCACATGGTTGCAAGAGAAACTAAAACCTGATCTGCTGTGTTTCCTCCTTCACAGCTTTCTGGGCTTGGACTGGGGTGGGTACACACACACGTGTGCCCATCAGATAACACAGCTGCCCGTGTATCTCACTGCTGGCTCCTCTCTTTTCTCTAGAGCAAAGCGGGTGCATTAAGGAGTTCAATCAGCCCTTCGGTGCAGACGCTTCCCCCTCGCCACTGTGCTCAGATAGTTAGCGATGTCCAGAACGTTAAGAACAGCAAAACATCAGGCTGAGATCCAGGAAGACTGTTTTCTCCTAAACAACCCTTCCTTTCAGTGGTTTCCTGGATTCAAAGATCAGGGGATGGTAGCGTGATGGCAGGGGTGGCTTAGATGGGCAGCTGTCGCTCAGACGTACCTACAGCACATCAACCCACCCCACCTGGAAGAAAGACATTTCTCCTTCTAAGTCTGTGTGAGCAGTAGGATGGCTTCTACTGAGGATTATGAAAAAATATGTCTGTGTACAAAGCCCCGCTGAAAAGGGATTCTGGATGAGGGGACTGCAGCTCAGCTTTCAGCTGCGACCCTCGGGGACAAGCCAAGGTATTGGCCAGAGGCAAAAGATCTCTTCCCGTGGGACTAATCTGACCGAAACCGAGCTGCGGTCAACCTTTGTGGGTGGGAAACAACCTCCTCTGTCCTCTCATGGGAAAGCGAGGTCAAAAGCTCACAGGGCACATGCCAGTGCCCTTCATTCGAAGCAGGAGAGCAAAGCGATGTGGGCAGCAGACGAACGGCCCCACGGCCCTTTGCCCTTGTAGCCCCCGTCCTCCACCCCCTGGGAACCGATAGTAAAGCAGGAAGGCTCTCTACCCCGTATTTACACTGGCGAGATTTAACTCCGTACTGGAAACGGCACTGCTCGTCTGCATCGTAGGCCTGTCCTGGAGCCACCGTCGGGTAGATAAAGTCTTGCTTGGGAGGAGCGTTGTTCAGGCATAATCCCATCCCAGAGCTGGAAACAAGAGATGAGAATCAGAGCTCAGAAATGCTATAGGAGAGTGGTAGCAGTGGAGGACCACCAGCACGCACTCTCAGCTCCACACGGGGCTGAGATAACTCTACTGGCCTCCTCTGGGCAAAACCACTGCTGAGAAGTGCTCTGCAGTCTTTCTCTGTGCCCTCAGGGCTGGGAAGCACATGCTGGTTCCTAGGTAACCTCTATAACTCTAGAAGTTTTAATCGGAGGGTTTTGCAGGCTATCACCAGCCCCCGGCTGTCCCAACGGGGTCCTGGGTCCAGCAGACAGCGCGTGGCAGCGCGCAGGCAGACGTGTGCCCAGGACCCTTGCGCGGGCAGAGGGGCTGCCCTCCCACCCCATGGCTGCAGAGCCCCAGCTGAGAGCAACCGGAGGTGCTGAGCGCAGAGAGTCCCTGCTCTCCAAGCTCATCCTTCTGCGTGCCAGAGCTTTGTAGGAGCGTCCAAATTTTGCAAGAAACACGCCTTTCCCTCCCCCTTCCTTGCTGCTCTCTGAGCTCTCCCTAAATCAAGGCCCCTGTCACCACTCCCCCAGCTCTGAATCCCGAGGTTTCACACACACCACGGCCCCGTCCCGGCAGAGGCTCCTGGGGCCATGCTCAGGCGGGGGCAGCCAGCATGAACTGCGCAGAGGGCCGACATGAACTCGCTGTCCTCCGCCAGCCTGGCCGAGACCTCAGGGTTCCCTGAGGACAAGGCAGCCTCGTCCGCGGCGCTTTCCCGGTGCTGTCCGTGCATCGTGCCTTGCTGCGGTGCACATCCAGGGGTCAAGAGCAACGGGGACGGGTTTTGCCGTGGCCAAGCGTGAGCCGCCAGATGTGGGGTTTGGTGAGGAGCCATGTGGTTTGACCGAGCTTTGCAGGACGGTGGGGTAGGTGGCCGCCCTCGGGGAGGCTTGCCTTCGCTGCTCCTCTCGCAGCGTTACAACAGCAGTGTCGCCCGTCTGGTGTTCAGACTTGCCGGGGGCCTCCCTCCACAGAGACCCCACACACTTGCTTCTTCCAATTGTGATTCAATTCCCACCTAGTCCTTCTATTAGGTAGTGCCCGTATCCTATCAAAAACCTTACCAAAACTGATCCTGGCTGCTCGTTTTGTGACAGAAACCCTGGGGACTGCCTGAGCCCTGGATGAGAAGCTCTTTCAGGCTGCAGAGGTGTGACTCAGGCAAGGTGACAACATCAAAACCCTGGGACTTAGAAGCCTAAATCCCTTCTCCTGAGCCCTAAAGCTGCTTTGGAAAAAAAAAACCCTCTTTGTCCTATGTTGCTTGTTCACACCTGAAAACTCTCCTCCTCAGTGTCTGGAGAAGCTGCCTACACCGTGCAGACCCAGTCCTGTCTCCAGATTCTCCTTCCCCACCACACCAACCCTTCTCTGCAATTCCTTGCTGAACTTCAGAAACATCCGAATGCCTCCAGAAGCTATCGATTTATTTGTGAAGTTTCTGGAGGTGGAGAACCTAAACAAAGGTCTCACAGCTGCAAGGTAAATGGGGTTAGTATCTTCAGCAGGCAAGCAAACCATGGGAAAGTCTAGAGGAGGGAAGGAAAGCACACGCCTCGGGATAGAACGAGGTGCTGGGAGACAAGACAGAAGGTGCACAGGCTGTGTGCTTTGGGGGCTTTACTTTGGCTTTACCCACTCTGCTCACAAGTGACAGTGAGAGGCTGGAAGTGTCTACTGGTTGCAAGGTGGAAGGAAGGGCAAGGTGAGATGGATTCCTTACTCCAGGAAGCTGGTGATGTAATCCCTGCTGCACGTGGACCACACAAATGGGTTGGTCTTCATGGTGATGTGAGCAGCCATCAGCTTGGCCGTTTCTTGCCCACGGGAGCCACAGCTGTTGCCGACCCCATCGTGATTCATGCCAAACCTAGAAAGCATCACCAAGGCAATAGGGACATGATCAGCTGCTGCATTTTTGACACATCTGGATCACCTGTAGGAAGGA
>VZSC01001433.1:62413-202856 GCA_013398225.1 Steatornis caripensis
CTGAGAAAGTGCTCTGCAGTCTTTCTCTGTGCCCTCAGGGCTGGGAAGCACATGCTGGTTCCTAGGTAACCTCTATAACTCTAGAAGTTTTAATCGGAGGGTTTTGCAGGCTATCACCAGCCCCCGGCTGTCCCAACGGGGTCCTGGGTCCAGCAGACAGCGCGTGGCAGCGCGCAGGCAGACGTGTGCCCAGGACCCTTGCGCGGGCAGAGGGGCTGCCCTCCCACCCCATGGCTGCAGAGCCCCAGCTGAGAGCAACCGGAGGTGCTGAGCGCAGAGAGTCCCTGCTCTCCAAGCTCATCCTTCTGCGTGCCAGAGCTTTGTAGGAGCGTCCAAATTTTGCAAGAAACACGCCTTTCCCTCCCCCTTCCTTGCTGCTCTCTGAGCTCTCCCTAAATCAAGGCCCCTGTCACCACTCCCCCAGCTCTGAATCCCGAGGTTTCACACACACCACGGCCCCGTCCCGGCAGAGGCTCCTGGGGCCATGCTCAGGCGGGGGCAGCCAGCATGAACTGCGCAGAGGGCCGACATGAACTCGCTGTCCTCCGCCAGCCTGGCCGAGACCTCAGGGTTCCCTGAGGACAAGGCAGCCTCGTCCGCGGCGCTTTCCCGGTGCTGTCCGTGCATCGTGCCTTGCTGCGGTGCACATCCAGCGGTCAAGAGCAACGGGGACGGGTTTTGCCGTGGCCAAGCGTGAGCCGCCAGATGTGGGGTTTGGTGAGGAGCCATGTGGTTTGACCGAGCTTTGCAGGACGGTGGGGTAGGTGGCCGCCCTCGGGGAGGCTTGCCTTCGCTGCTCCTCTCGCAGCGTTACAACAGCAGTGTCGCCCGTCTGGTGTTCAGACTTGCCGGGGGCCTCCCTCCACAGAGACCCCACACACTTGCTTCTTCCAATTGTGATTCAATTCCCACCTAGTCCTTCTATTAGGTAGTGCCCGTATCCTATCAAAAACCTTACCAAAACTGATCCTGGCTGCTCGTTTTGTGACAGAAACCCTGGGGACTGCCTGAGCCCTGGATGAGAAGCTCTTTCAGGCTGCAGAGGTGTGACTCAGGCAAGGTGACAACATCAAAACCCTGGGACTTAGAAGCCTAAATCCCTTCTCCTGAGCCCTAAAGCTGCTTTGGAAAAAAAAAACCCTCTTTGTCCTATGTTGCTTGTTCACACCTGAAAACTCTCCTCCTCAGTGTCTGGAGAAGCTGCCTACACCGTGCAGACCCAGTCCTGTCTCCAGATTCTCCTTCCCCACCACACCAACCCTTCTCTGCAATTCCTTGCTGAACTTCAGAAACATCCGAATGCCTCCAGAAGCTATCGATTTATTTGTGAAGTTTCTGGAGGTGGAGAACCTAAACAAAGGTCTCACAGCTGCAAGGTAAATGGGGTTAGTATCTTCAGCAGGCAAGCAAACCATGGGAAAGTCTAGAGGAGGGAAGGAAAGCACACGCCTCGGGATAGAACGAGGTGCTGGGAGACAAGACAGAAGGTGCACAGGCTGTGTGCTTTGGGGGCTTTACTTTGGCTTTACCCACTCTGCTCACAAGTGACAGTGAGAGGCTGGAAGTGTCTACTGGTTGCAAGGTGGAAGGAAGGGCAAGGTGAGATGGATTCCTTACTCCAGGAAGCTGGTGATGTAATCCCTGCTGCACGTGGACCACACAAATGGGTTGGTCTTCATGGTGATGTGAGCAGCCATCAGCTTGGCCGTTTCTTGCCCACGGGAGCCACAGCTGTTGCCGACCCCATCGTGATTCATGCCAAACCTAGAAAGCATCACCAAGGCAATAGGGACATGATCAGCTGCTGCATTTTTGACACATCTGGATCACCTGTAGGAAGGATTTTTCGGCTCTTGTTGGCGGGAACAAACCCACAGGGACCCTTCCCTGTGACAGCCGCTCCCAGGGACTCTTCTGGCACAGTACTCACGTGTGGCCAATCTCATGGGCAATGGTGAAGGCCGTGGCAAGGCCAATGTCCTCGTTGATGCTGCAGCTTCGCTCTCGTTCACACATCCCGCCGACGGGGGCCAGGCCTAGGGAAGCCAGATAGAGCTGTCACATAGGGTCAGCACAAAGCATCTGTAGGGGACATGGGCGGTATTTGGGGATCAACTGATGTTCTTCACACTCACTAACGCTGAGCATAGCCTGCTGTCAAGAACAACTTTCTTCCCACTGGTTGCACTGGGCTTTGGGATGGACTCATGGCCCTCATGGGCTGAGGGCACGAGGTCACTTAGCACTGTCAACTAAATTAACGACAGGCACAGAAATGCTAAGAATGGGTCAAAATCCTCCAAATTTCGTATCCAAACCAGCCTATATGCAGAGGGGGAACAGTCCTTGTCACAACACTGGCACTGCTGGTGGTGGCCCCTGAGATCAGCTGCACCAGCACTTGGGCATCCGTACTCGGCCAGGGCAGCCTGGACAACTGTGTAAGCCAGGACCCAACGTGACCATCCACGCTTGGTTCTGGCTGACACCGACCGTGATCAGGAATCCAGCCTGACTCCATCTGGAGGGCTAGATCATGCAGAAAGCCCCCCCCGAGTCGTGGCAGCAGATTCCCCCAACCCTCTGCCCATACACTGTCCCACCACCACAGCCTGTGCTTGCTGCACTGGGCCAGGGAAGGAACAGGCTCTGTTAAAGGAATGAATCGAGCCATCATACCACCTCCAGCCTCAACCTCCCTCTCAGTCACCTCATCTGCAGCTGCATCAGGTCAGAGATCCACCAACTTTTCCTTTTCAACTGTAGTGATTCAGAGCAGTAATCCCTCCCTGACTGCTTAGTCTAGACCAGGGCAAGACAAATTAGGAGCTACAGCCAGAGAGAGCTGCAGGGCCCGTCTGCGTCTAGCAATTTAAATAAAGAACTCCCTTTATAGTCATCACAAAAAAGTCTTATTTCTCTCTGCTAAGCCAGGAATACTCCACTAGGCTACGGACCAGCCCTAGATGCAAGCGGTTCTTAATCATCAGGCTGGAGCTGACCCAGGGATATAACGGAGAAGCGTTCCAGAGACCATCCGTCCTCTGGGTTGCTGCTTTTAGTGTTTACAGAAGTAAGGAGGCTACACAGTGGAGCGGGCTGGAAACCACTGGCCTGTTCCTGGCTCTGCTGCCAGTGCTCGTGGTAGCGTTGGGCGAGCGTTTCCCCTCAGTCTGCTCGCTAGGAAAGGGGGATGGCACAGCCCACCCTCGCCACGCTCCGCAGACGAGTGTGCTGGTGGGAAGTGCTGCCAGAGGAGCAGCAAACTCCTACCTACCCAGGGTGCCGCACGGTTTGTTCTTGTAGATGCAAATNCGCAGACGAGTGTGCTGGTGAGAAGTGCTGCCAGAGGAGCAGCAAACTCCTACGTACCCAGGGTGCCGCACGGTTTGTTCTTGTAGATGCAAATGTCGTATCTGCAAAGAAGAGAAGGCGGCGTTCAGGACACGTGCAATTTCGGTGGCTCCAAAATAGCACATCTCCATTTTACTGATGTGTTCACGTCCAAAACAATTCAAAACATCCCATGGCTCTTGCAACACTTCTGGAATGGAAAGTACGGACTCTAACAGGTAAGATGCCTCTGGTTCGTATTCTACAACACTCGCTTTCCCCACGCTGAGCCTCCCTGTGCATTTTTAACGATAGCTCCTGTCCATTATCTACGGGACAGTGCCGAGCGGCGTCAGAGGTTTGGTTTTGATGAGACGTGGTAAATCAGAGGGACAACACTATCTTCCAGCCTTGAAGCTCTTTGGGTTTGGGTGGGTGGTCCAGCTCTGCTGTCTGGCACCCAGCGCACTCCCAGGAGCCGGCCACTTCTCTCCTGGGAGGCATCGGGCTCAGGGATCTGTCCCGACAGTGCAGGGTGGAAGAGGACAGGGCCAGCCACCCGTCTGCAAAATCGGGTCCCTTGCAGCAAATAGTATCAATCAAATATGTAATTCTCAATTTTTTTAAAAAAAATAAGGAAAACATTTCAGTTTGAAAACTCAAAACCCTCTGCGGTTTCATTAAAATGCTAAAGTGCTTTTTATATTTTTTTTTTTCAGTTTAGTTCTTTACTGAGACTTTTCCAAGCAAATTCAATATGGGTTGATTCAAGATGACTCTTCCCTCTGTTCCTGGCCTCGACTTCCAGCCGTCGCATCAAGGAATCGACTGTTTGCACATCGATAGCTGCGTACAAGGAAAACCTAAATGAGGACAGCAAAGTAAAATCTCCTCCAAATTGAAATGCAGCACCCTTGCAATGGGACGCAGCAGCAGCCCCAGCAGAGACCAGTTTGGCCCAGAGAGCGAATGTTATCATTTAACTGCGGAGATGAACCACATGCTCTTCCTGCCTCTGTTCAAATACCTTCTCCAGGAGGTGAGACTCTCCAGACACTGGTGTCTTCGCAAAACCTGGGCTGAAAGGGGCACTGACATCCACGAAGGGTGGGCAGACCGGCAGCAGCCAGGCTGGGATGTCCCAGAGCCAGGTCGGAGCGGCTGCTCCTTAGTCCTGAGCTGCGTTTCAACCTGAGCGTGAGCTGGGCTCGGAGCACCGAGGATGCTGAACACAGTGCAGGTCTGGGGACACCCGCGTGGCGAGCAGGACCATCCGACACCGCTCACCCTGGCAGCTCCACTGGGATGAGAATGGGGAGGAAGCAAGCTGATAGCACACGATGGGTTAAGCGTAACGTGTTCCTGGTGATGGCTCCTGTCCCTTGAGCTCCCTGGGAGCGTCCAGACCTCTCACCCCCAGCAGGAAACCAAGCAAGTGAAAAACATTTTTTGCTTTGTTTTGAGTGAACACCATTAAAGCCTTTGGAGGCTCTGGTTTGACATGAGAAAAAAGCCCACAGCTCATCAAGATGTTATGGGGAGAAGGGGAATTTATTAGAGATAGGGGATGGATGCACTGGTGCTGTGCGAGCCTGGCGCAGCCGGCTGGGCGAGTCGCTTTGGGTCAAACACCTGGTGGGAGGCCAAAGAACTCGGAGCCCGCGGTCACGTCCCACACGTGTCGTGGGAGGGAAGGAAAAGCAGACGCTGCAGCCTCAGGAGGGTGAAAAGCTGGGGCAGAGGGGCCTTTCGCTCGTGCCTCTCCTGGTGCTTGCGGGCTCTCATCTCCCAAGCTCCCCAGGAGGGATGTGCCAGGCTGAACACGGCTCCAGCCGCCGCCGGGAACTGGAGCAGGAGAGCGGTGCGTGGCGCCAGCGAAACTGGCTCCCGCTTGGAGGCTCCCCTCTCCAGTGCTTTCGTTTCATGACTTTCTTCCACTCTGCAAGAGGGGGGGGAAAAAGGCACAAACAAATCTTGGGTTTGCCTTTGGCTTCTCCTCAGGCTGCTGCCCCTCTGCCCAAGCAGAGTTTATGGGTTTATGCAGGTGCTGGGGAGCCAGTGTCCCGGGCGCAGCTGGCAGCACCGCTCAGAGCTGCCCCTCAGAGCCCTTCATCCCCTCCATCCTTCCAGCTCTTCCTTCAGTATCCTCTGTCCTCCCAGCCATCCCTCTGTTCCTTCCGCCGTCCGTGTTATCCTCTCTGCATCTTTTTTTCCTTTCACCGTTTGTCTGTCCTTCCAGTCATCCCTACGCTACCCTCTGCTGCTCTAGGCTCAAGCACCCATCTGTTCTGACAGGGGTTATTTGTCCTGCATGTGAAGGCTCAGACCCCTTCACCCAGCTCTGGATGTCTAATTCAGCATCCAGGTTAAGCTGCTGACCTATGTTACAGGAGCGCAGAGACAGACAGGGCAGGACTGCTCTTGTCCTACAGGAATCAGGATGAAGTCACTACTTCAAGGGTGTCCATCAGCTACCAACGAGAGAGTTCATGCGCCACATGTAGGCACCTAAAACGAGGTGAGCCAAATCCCGTACTGGCTGGAGGCACTCTGTCACTGTCACGACACTCAGATCTCATTTGTATCCTCTTCTCCATCTTTCACAGCGGGGGCAGACGGGGCTCTCCGTGTCAGCAGCATCCCCGATGCTCCACAACTCCGGGGTGGGCTCCCACACACGCCCAGCACCGCCGCACACACTGACTGCACCATCGACTTTTTGGCACATAAATACCTGTGGCTGCAAACTAAGCTCCTTGAGAGCACAACAAAGACTGAGGGAAGACACTGGAGGCCGATAACGATCTGAACTGCAATAATCTGCATCGCTGCAAGGGAACTGGCAAGCGGCTAGCCTGAGGGACAGCTGCTGCCAGGCAGCTTGCAGGGGAGCACATGGGAAGGAAGCCTCGGGTGAACGGCCTGGACAGAGATAGAGGACAACTGCACGGAGGACACCGTCCCCGAGGACAGTGCTGCCAGGGCTGGGGTCAGCCTTACCTGGTGATCAGCACTGCAGTGTCGTGGTTGGCTATGCCGTTCTCGGGGATAGCATTCCCATTGCCATTCCTGTTCACAATGGATTTCTGCCACTTGCAGAAGCTGTCCAGGGATTTCCCAGCATGGTGGTTAATCTCCAGTGTGGGCTGGAATGGAAGCAATATGACAGTGTGTTGCTGGGAAAGCTCTGATACGAGGGCACTGCCTATTCCCATGTCAGCAGAGCACTGACCCCAGTCCAGATGCCCCCACTTTTCATGGAGGCCATGGGAAAACAAGACTTCAGGAGGACTAAAGCTACTTAAACCTCCCTAAAGTCAACGTATCATAGAAACAGTCCTCCGAGTCCCAGAGGTCTGCTCAGCCCACAGCCTGAACCCAGTCCCCAGCTGCCATTGGGAGGATGTGGTGCACTCAGCAGACTGCACTGGGGGGACCTCCTGGGGGTGACATCCAGGGGGAACACACAGACCCGCAAAGGCATTGCAGACGCTTGATGGAAGCGATCCAGCAATGCCCACCTTACCTGATCCTCAGTGAGGAGAATCAGCCGGGTCAC
This sequence comes from Steatornis caripensis, assembly GCA_013398225.1. Lineage (NCBI taxonomy): Eukaryota > Metazoa > Chordata > Aves > Caprimulgiformes > Steatornithidae > Steatornis > Steatornis caripensis. Next base: position 69,306 of record VZSC01001433.1, read on the forward strand.
CAGGATATTGACAATATTGCCCAGACTCGAGTCCTGGAAAAGTTTGGCAACCTGACCTCCAAGAAACAAGAAAAGACGAGTCTTAAAAATGAGCTCGCTTGCTGACGGCACAATCAGCGGGCGAGCCGGCATTTGCTGGGCACCCAGCAGAGGGAAACAGGTGTGCTTCGCCAGCGTGGGCTGCAGGGTCTGAACACAATCTTTTCAGAAAGCAGAAATGGGTACGGGACTCCATGTTACCACTTGGATTGCAGAGCCTCCTAAGCCATGCTCAGACCTCATCGTCTCCTTCTGGGGAGAGCTGAGCAGTGAAGCTGACAGCCCGCAGCACCTGCTCCTTGCCTAGAGCTCAGGCGGGGAAGCCCCACGGTCCTGGCATTATGCGGCCATGAGGACGAAGCTTTGCTGACTGCCCATCGGCAGGGAACCACCCGGCATGTCTCAGAAATCTGCCGCCACATGATGGGTGTTTTACAGCAGATGAACCAGTTAGAAACGGTATTGTTTCAAAATCTGGCATCTGCTTTAGAAATGCAAACAGAGCAAGCCATGAAAAGAGATCCTGCAGAGGACAGGACAAAGAACCATCACACAGGGGCTTTCAGCAGTTTGATGGATAACTTCCAAGCCTGTCTCACCTCACAGGAGGATTCAGCACGGCCAATTCAGGCCGTTAATGCCTGTAGCCTGGTATCCTGCCGCCAGCAATGACCCAAATCTGATGCTGCAGAGAAAGCTCCTCCGCAGTAACCCAGAGACGCGGGCAGGGCGGTATGGAAGAACGAGGGTATTTCTCCCTACCCCTCACGCTGATCAGCCCCCAAGCGTGAGAGCTCACTGTCCTTATGCTTTCCCATGTGTTTCTCAGCTTGGCTGGCCCTATTTGCAATGCTAATTTGAGAAGAGAGATGCTGTTCAAAGAAAGGGCTTTGTTCACCCCGGTCCAGATGTGGCCCGTAACACGGTCACACAGGCCAGAGTTTACCTCTCCTACAGTGCCTCCCCTATACAACGGAGTCCCTGCAGGCTCCACAGTATCACTGCTCACGAGCAGCAGCAGCATATCTGGATTCTGACCCAAACATCTTGCTCTGGGGATGGACAGAAGCCACTGCCATCCTCGAACAGATCTGATTTCCCTGCTGCGTTCACATCCTGCTTGTCCTCTTGCAGGAAAAGCACATGGCACCCTCTGCCAAACCCAGACATTCCGGGTGACGAACGGGATTTATTCCTGCTTGCTCTCTGCTGCTGGGCGTGGGAGGTCCCCCAAGATTCATGAGGTGGTTATAACACTTACAATATTCATGATGGCCAGGATGTACTGCTCTATGTCCCGCCGCCCGTGGTAGCCCACCATCATTTTGTCAGCCACCACCAGGGTCTCCACGTAGCGCTCCGTGCTGACAGATCTCTTCAGGGGCAGCTGGCCTCGCTGGCTGTGGTTTCCCGACGGCTTCAGAGGGGAGGGCTTCAGTGTCCGCAGCCACCAGTGTCTCCCTTTCCAGGGCTTCTCATCTGTGGAGGGAAAGAGATTTTTCTGTTGCCCTCCAGCAGCAAGTCGGCAGCGCACAGAGGCGAGCGGTGTGCCGTGTGCCGCATCAGTTTGGTTGCAGGGAAGGAAAGGCCATCACGAGGCTCTTTATGCACCACACGTGCACCCAGCAAAGGCCCCCACCGCCATCGGCCGGATCTGCTGAGCTCTTCCGGCTGCAGCGCAGGGCTGTCCCCATGCTCCTGCCGCCCCGATGGCATCCTGCCTGCCCTCCCCCTGCCCACGCACTACTGCACGCAGAGGTCCGTGCCTGTCCTGCTGCGGCAGCCCCACGCACATCACCGCCTCCGCGCTGCGAGGCCCTGCCCTCGCCTCTGTCGCAGGGAAGAGCGGTGCGGATTTAGAAACTACACAGACACAATCTGAAAATAAAGCCATCGCAGATCATTTCCTCTTTCCTTTTCCTGCCAGGACCTGAATTTAGGACTTGGCTTTTCCTCCACAGAAATGGCTGCAGCCTCCAAAGCAGCAGCAGCAGCAGGAGGTTTGTAGGACTTTGCTCCAGGCTTCAAGCGCTACTGACGTGACCCTAGAGATGTCCCCAGCAGGGCTATCAGCTCCAAACCCGCGGCCCGGGGACCACCACAGCGCAGGAGAGCTGACTGGGAGATTACACCCACTCTCCTGCGTTGTCAGGAGAGCCGGCTGAATCCCCCTCCTCTGCTCTGATGCTGGATCATCAGACGTCCAGCAAGACTGGGAAGATGGGCAGATCACAGGCGGCCCCACGTCTAAGAGCTCCAGCCCCTCCGTGTGATCAGAGGGAGCTCGTGGGGGTGCCTGGGGCTCGGCTGTGCCCCGAGGTCAGGACAGATCCAGCCTGCGGGGCGAGGGGACGGGACAGCTTTGCTCGGGCCAGTTGCACTGTGGTTGTTCTGAACTGTATTTGGCCTGTGGTCTGCATGGTCTTTGCTTTCCAAGAAGCAATTAGGAACAGGCTAACTTTTGTCTGGAAGCTGAGGAACGTGGCAAAGAGTCAGCAGAAGGGGAGTCTGCTGGTGCTTCATCCAACGTGACTTTGGGAGCTGGGACGGGAGGAGCCGGGCCAGGGAAGCACAGATTGTCTCCAGAGGTGCTGGCAGGTCTGGGGACGCTCAAAGCGTGCTCAGAGCGGGTTGGCAGTGCCCCGGTGTCTCCAGAGGCTCCATCCCTTCTAGCAGTGACTCCTCATCCCGTCAAGTGTCACCACTGGAGCACTGGACGAACATCCTGAAGTGACACACAAACCTGCCAGCAGCAACTGGGAACAGCTCTGCTTCTGCATCCACAAACTCTAATTCATAAAACGCGAGCTGGCCCCTCTGCAGGGATGGCATCTCCTCTCATCCTTATGGAGCCGGGGGAAGCCTCTGTAACTGAGGGAGCAGCATCCTGGGTGCGCGCAACATTTTGGGTAGATGGAGAAACTGTGCACATTCACAAGCCCGGGGATTTCAGCCAGGCTCTGGGACACACGCTGGCTGCCAGGAAGGAAGAGCAGGGCACAGGCACAGGGGCAGAGGCCAGGGCAGATCTGCGTGAGTCCTTTAGGACGTCAAAGGCCTGTAAGTGTAGAAATGGGGTAGATGTGCAATTGCCACTCTCTATAAACATCTCCCAGAGCCCACTGTGACTAACCAGACCCCACATCCCACCCTACAAGGCATCGTTCCACCTGGTCTCTAACAGCAGCAGATGGACTCAATCTTCAGTAACTAAAACCCAAAGACAAGTCGCTGCTGAGCATGCGTAAGCTATGATTTCTCAATACCTTGTAAATTGGCCAAATCTGGGAGGATTTTTCTCAAGAACAATAAGAGGCAGTTTTTTCTCTTCCATTCCATGCTCTATTTACAAATTTAAAAGCCCTGCTGGGAAGAAGAGAGTGCAAGAGCTTTCCAAAGACCAGGCCACCAGAAATCCTTAACACGGGTAAAAGTAAATACAGAAAACTTGAACAACGCAGGAGATAAATTTGGTTCTTCGCCACATAGAGAGAGCAGTGTGGACCTTCAGAGCCTGGTGTACCGGAACTTTCCCAGCCTGCAGTGGGATGGGCTGGGGATGCGCTGGTGGGTACGGATACCTAGCACGCCGCAGGCTGCATCCATGTGCGGGTACTGGAGAGACGACCGCTTGTACACGACGTGGGGACTGCCCTTGCCCTCGCTCCCTGTGCTGACGTTGGCTCCCGGGCTCAGCGGTTCAATGAAATATTCCTCCTCATCTGCGACGATCACTCCGTGCTGCAGAAGGAGAGAGACAGAAAGCAATGAAAGAGGAAGAGAGAGAACTGGGTGACGTACAGGTGGCTTCTCATAATGAGCTTTCTGATGATTAACCACGGAATTTCTGGGAACTGACAAACACTTTTGAGAACGTGAAGGAATCCTTCACTTATGCACAAACACTGAACTATATGAACCTACAGACCAGAGAAAACCGAGCCAGATGGTCGTGGATGCCTTGGGACATCTGTGTTCACTGAAGTCCTCTGGAAATCACAGTCTTTCCTTGCAAAATTATGAATGAGTTGTTTCCTATTCCACCCACTCAGTCAAATTGAGAGCTGTCTGTGGGATCCTAAATACCATACGGCCAAACAGCAGCACAACTCAGCAGTGAGATCTACCTCCTGTACTTCTCAGCCTCACCAAAGACCCTTTGAAAGCAGCTCAGGACCATTACCACCAGCTGGTAAACTCTGGCACAGAGCTGCAAAGAAGTGTAGATGCTCAGAGGCTTTTGATAAACACGCCGACTCTTTAAAATCTGAAGTTTGATTAGCAGTGGGGCAACCAGCAGGAGTCACAACCTTTCTCTGCAGCCTGAAACCTGGGTTGTGCCCCGCAGGCATCACTGCCCCCTTTACACCTCTGACTGGCCACCTCAGATGATCTTGCTTCTGCTCCGCTATTTTTTTTTTTTGCTGTTCTTTATTTTATTCTTCGACTGAATGAATCTCAGCTGTGAGCCCAGCATTGCTCTCTGCGAGTGGACCCACTCGTGAGACAGTGATGACTGGGCAGGAGCAGACCCCAGCAGGACGAGCAGCCAAATCCACCAGATGCTTGCAAGATCTCTCCTCTGCAGCTGGTCCTGTCCTCGCAGCAAGCTTTCCCTTTACCTGAAAGGTCTGAGCAACTGAAAGTTTCTGGTAGCCCAACACGGTACCAGCAGAAGCTCCATTGCTGTAACAACTCCTGGCGCTGAATCTCACCCAACTCCAAGAAACGTGGGTGTGCTATCAGCTGAACTTTACCAGCAAGCAACTGAGGCACAGAAACATGCCTGACATCGCTCAAGCAGGACAAGAAGTATCCCAAAAGTCTAAGACCCACGTTACCTGGCTGTCCTCCCACCCGCTGTACGCAAGCACAGCTCTGGGTGCAGAGATACCGCTGTCCTGCCACCAGCTCTGTACTGGAGTTGTCCTTTGGATGTCACAGCGCTTTACCAGCTCCCCTCTATGCGAGAGGGACAGGAGCCCTGATCTGCCGGGACGGGGAGCGGGGAAGGAGGTCTTTGTAAAACATCTTGAGGTCCTTGCATGGAAGGCACGACCTGCGTAACAGCATTATTGTCAGCCGATCGTAGGGGAGAGCCTCTCCGGGGTGGACGCTGCCCCCGTAATAGGTCTCTCCCCCTCTCCCTCCCCGCCATGAAAGCTGAATCGGGGCAGTGTGTGCACAGCGAAGTCCCCATCTCCAGAGTGCCGGGGGATTTCCTCCTGCACCAGGCTCTGTTGCTCTTGGCTCAGCTCCACCTTCTCAAACACAAGCGAGGTACTGTGAGGTTAGCCTGGCGAGGGCTCCGGCGGAAAGCCGAGTGTCGGCCTGCGAAGCCAGCTGGCTGCCTGCTTTGTGGGACGGGGAGAAGGAGGTCACCACCGGCTTGGGGCAGAGCAGCAGGAGGGGAGAGCGCGTCCTGCCCCAAACCCATGTACCACTAGAAAAGGGCCGTTCTTACTTAAACCGGGAGCCTCTGCAAGAATACAAGAGGCAGGAGGCTCCACTGCCTGCCTGGCATCCTTTGGCTACGAAATTCGGCCGTCATAAGAGTCTGAAAACTGCCCCATCGATGACCCCAAAGACTGAGCTCTGAGGTCCAGGCACTGGACGTGACACAAGCCTGTTGAAAGGGGGCGGCGAGAAGCCCTTAGAGAGATCCCTGTGGTTTGTGGGGGAGCTAAACTGGATATCCTGTCTATGATTCACCCAGGTCATCTGTAGAGCAAGGATGGTTTATGCTATTAGCTTATAACCACACTTCAGAAAAGCACAGCCACGTACTGCGCTTCAGCTCTTCCACCTCCTCGTACGTACACACGAGCAGCTCGACGTCAGCCTCAGCAGCAGGGCCATCTGCCTTGCTCCAAGCATTTAATGTTCACGCTGACTTCAAGAGGGCTTTTCGGGCGAAAGCACAATTTCAGCACAGACACACGGGGTTGAAAACCTGGCCTTTACACTGTCCTTTAATGAGCTCTGACACAAGAGGCAAGAGATCGGCATTTCTCTCCCACCTTGCTGTGATTTTTTTTGATGGTTGGACACGGGTGCTTGGGATCTTGCGCAGGGATTCAAACACAGTTTTGCTTAACAGAGATTTCCGCTGCTGGCCAGGCTGAGGCGAAGCTGCCCGGGCTGCTCCCCTCAGGCTCCAGCTGCTTCGTGCTTGGTCCTGCTGGCAGCTCACGGCTCAGCACATTTCGGCAAAGGGACCGTTTTGCCCTTTGCTTCTGACAACTTCAGCCTGGGTGGCTTCCCCGCCGGCTCAGCCTGAAGCGCAGCACGGCGTGCCCTCCACGGGTGATGCGTGGGGTGAGCCACACTGCCTGCCTGCCCTCGGGCTGGGGTGACGGCGCATGTGACCGCAAAGACGCGTTGACGGGAGCGTGCCCAGATATTGGCAGTCCAAAGCTGGGGTGCCGTAAGGTGTGAGTTGCTTTGCGGGTGTTTGAAAACAAAGCGGTTTACAGCAGTACACCTTGCAGGCACGGGAATTGCTTAGGGATGTGGGAGTTTGAGCGCAGCAGGATGGCTTGATGCTTCTTACCCATTTTCAGAGCTTTCTGTTGGATGCTTCCGCAGATGTAATCGTCCCGTTACCTCCTCCTCGTGCACAGCTCACCCTGTAATCAGCACCTGGTCCCTGCTCGTACCCATTCAACAACACACCGCACAACCCCCTTTAAATCATCAGTGAGTCAGGTCTGCGCAAACGTGGGTCACCGTGCGCAGTCCCCGCTTAGCGAGTGTCAGCACAAACCTGAACCTTGAGACCTCAGCAACTGGAGACCCTTTCCTGTCTCTACCTGTCCCCTTCAAAGAGGACTGATGCCTGCCCGGAGGGGAGCGTGCTGCGGCTGAGGGATGGCACAAGGGGATCAGCTGCTACTGATCAGAGCTCTGCAAGAGGTCTTCTCTGGTGGCAAGTACAGCTGGCAGAGTGGGGGCTAAAAAGATGTCAGACTCCCGTCCAAATTCCTGACCCCATCGTCCTCACTAACCCAGAAGACCTCGCCCCTCCTTGCTGATGTCTGCAGCTCTCGAGGGCAGAAGGACAGAGTTCAGGAGAAGACGTTGTTGGATGACCCTCTGTCCCTCTTTGTGCCTGGCTGCGTTTTGCTCCAGGCAGCCCCTGGTACGTCTCCAGATGTAAACACAGCCTGTGGACTAAATTAACCCGGTACAAGTGCTGCTGGGCCATTGCTTGCCCTGGACTTGCTGCCCCCTGAAGTGGGAAAGTAGGCTAACGCCAGATCCCTTCTGAGCCAGCAGCATCCAGCTCACTCTTCAGTGCTTTTGTGAACACCAGTAAATTGTCTAGGACTTCAGCAGAGTTCCTGTGTCTAAACAAAGGGCTAGCTAGGGAACCAAGAGTGTGTGCAGCTCCGATTTTTGGCTGTGAGATAGAAACATTAGACTCTATGATATAATGAGTCAGAGTCTCATTTCTGTTAATAACCCACAGCACCGTTCTGGCAGCGCAATTTAGCTATAAATCAAACGTGAATTCATTCCCATTTGGAAGCTCTGCCGTACTGCCAGAATATGGCTAAAAGGTGGGGCTGTAGCATAAATTTGAACCTGGCCTACACAGTCGTTTTCTACATGTTACCCCTCCAAGGGAGCATCGTCCTTGGGACTGGCTAACATGGAATGTTTGCGCCATCCCTCCATCTGGCAGGTCACGCAACGTGCTTGGTGAGCCAGAAATATCAGAAAATCACAGAAAAATAAGGATGGAAGTCCTTAGTCTACTCCCAGTGCTGGAAGAGCTAATGAATCATACCTGGAATATTTTTCAGAGGCATTTGCCTGGCCTGTTCTTCAAGATCTCCAACGATGTGGGGGCCATGTACTCTCCAAGCAATCTAGCCCAGAGCTCAGCTATCCTTACCACTCATGTCTACCATTAAGCTTTCTTGCTGATATTTAAGGCCATGATGTCTAGTCCTAGCTTCTAGCACACGCAAAACCAATCATCCCCACGCTCTTTGCAGCAGCCTTGCTGTTTTTGAGGAATGCCATCTTGTCCCCTCTTGACGTTTTCTTTTTCATATTGAAACACTGATTATTTCAGTTTTTCCCCAAGAATTCAAGTTTTTAGCTCCTGAAATCTGGACAGAAGTGACTGGGAACCCCTGGAACGTATCTGCAATGGTAAGGACCCGAGCGTACTTTTGACACTCCCAGTTGTGCTGTGAAATTCCTGCCCTCCTGCACTTCTTCCTCACTAGCACATGCAAAACACACCTTTTGCTGTTGCTGCTGGAAGTGGAGAGAGCCAGAATAACGGTCTAGAGCCTGGATTATCCCATTCCAATTAAAATAAATGGAAAAATGCCCACTGACTTTGGTAGAAGCTGGACTGCAAGTGAAACATGGATCAGGAACACCTACAGATATACTGAAAGGATGCGGCCGCCTTCACCCTCAGCTGACTTTTGTTGCCACCGTGCAATATTCTAGCTTGACACCAACCCCAAGCCTTTCCCACCATCATGGGCCCACCAGCTGGGACCCAAATTGGGTTGAACTTCTACAGCAAAGAACAAAGAGGCTGCAATCAGCTCTGCTTTATGGGCAGCTCTAGTTGCTAGGATTGCCCTTGGCTGGGCAAAATACAGAAACTCACCAGTCCATTGCAGTTGCTGATGGCGACCTTTGAGTTCAGATACCGATCCTGTAAGTGGCCTGCATAGTGGCAGTCTTCATGGAAATCATGCTGCCAGTCCACGCCATCTCGCTTCCAGTATTCGACAGTGAAGTGCTCAGCCAGCAGGTTGGAGTGCAGTGTCAGGTTGAGGAGGAACTGGGTTCGGTGGGCAGAGACTTTGTAGAAAACCTGCTGCTCAGAAGGCTCGTAGGGCAAGGAGCTCAGACTGCGCCGAGGACGTTGCTTCAGCTGGCTTCTCACGTCAAAGGTGAGGAAGTCCCCGTTTCGGTCCACTTGGATGGGGAACGCAATTTCATAGTGATCGAGGCTGGAGAGGAACTCCTCTGGGGAGGGAAAGCAAACACAGGAGGAATGACATTCTGCAAAGAGTCAAACACCCAGCGACTTCAGCGTGGAGCCAGCTGCGCCTGGGCACAACTGAGCTGCAGTCAGCGCAAGGCGGAGGGACAGGGTCCTAACACAGAGGGACTGCTCTGTCCAGGCTGCAGGATCCTTGGGGTATTCCCAAAGGCCTTCAGCCTCCAGAGCCTTGGAGTATCAATACGCCTTGAGCCTACGGAGTGTAATCTTCTTCCTTTGCAGGTGATGGAGAGAAACAGATTGGTCCAAGGGGCCGTTCAGGACACCCAGGTTCTGGCTCTGGATCTGGACTATCCCCCATCTCCATCTCCACAGGGCAGATGGACTCCAGGTTGTGCAGAGTCACAGCCTGTGTTTTGGGGAGTTATTTTAACCCGGATCCTTTCAGTAACAAAGCCAGCAACAAGGTGTCTTCAAAACAAGCCAGAACAAGACTTGGGGCAAGAATGCCTCAGGAGAAGACAATGTCGCTAGGAACTGTGGGGTTCTTCAGAACATCTACAGCTGCCACGTGGACCTGCTACCTCTGCTTTGGTAACTCACACAACAGCACCGTACCAGCCTCCCTGATCACAGCTGCATTACTGCATTAGCTACGGGGCATCCTCCCGAGAGGCGCAGTGACGATGTCTTTGCAATGCCGATCTTGCAATCAAAATAAGAAAGAGGGTAACCAGAATTCCCCAGCTGTGCTGAAAAGGCAGCAAGAAGTCAGACATCCCAATTCCCCAGCCAGGTCTCTATCCGTGACACCATCCTGCCTTCCCAGCGCGGTGCTCTTTATCGTATCAGCCTGGCTTAGCACCTTCTCTTGGGGCACTTGAGCATTTGAGCCTGTCTCATACCACTTCAGAAATGTGCTCTGACAAGGTCACTGTCCAGAATGGCTGCCTGCACTCACATGGTAACGCAACAATTTTGGCTGTGAAAGAAACCGGCACTCCGCAACCTCAACAGAAATCTCTCATTTTCCAAGCAAAACGTCGCAGGGACTGTCAGCTTGGATCTGATCGGAGGTCTAGCTCTCTCTGACAGCGCTCAGTACCAGAGGCTTCAGCAGAAGACGTAAAAAGTCACACCCTGGACAGGATAGCTCCCCCCATGGCAGTGTGTTCTCCTGAACCCCTCCTGGCTGGGGGCTTGCTCACGGAGTGGGACAGGATTTGCCCTCTTTTCACTCTGGAGGATTCTGACTGCGCTTCCTGCATCCTATTTGTAGTTGTTTCCTAAGCAAACAGGAGAGGCCGGGCTGCTCCAGGGTGGCTGCATTTTGCCTGGCTCCACAGCACCCATCTCCAAAGCCTTTCCAGCCATCACAAATTTGGACTCCAAATTACACTCTTACCACATGGCAGCACTGGAAAGTTTCCTTTTCCTCTAGCGTATTTTCCAGTATGGGAGCTTGACAGAGCAGTTTCCTTGGCCATCGGTAATGGGACAGACCTTCCCACCAGCTGGGTTTAGGGGTTAGCTCCCATCCTTCCAAACCATAAGCACTTCTGGCACCTCTCCCTTGCCTCGACAAGCCAGAAATAATTATTAGTTTTCAAATTTCCTGTGCTCCAGCTTCTCCTGTACCACACCACCTCGTGTGCGATGCAGCCGGGCAAACAAGAGTGACTATTTGCACTTAAGCGATGACCTCAGGCTTGGAAAAACTTGCTATCGGAAGTATCTTGTTTTTCTTTTTCCCCTCTCTGCAGGCCACGTGGGCTTGCAAAATAGTGAATCAGAAGGAGGTTTGTGCACGCAGTGGCTAGAAAGGGCCTGGGACCCTGGGCTGCAGTCTCTGATCCTAACCTCCAGGGTACGTCCAGGAGGACAAAAAGTGTCCAGAGCCTGGGAGTGAGGTCGTGTGTGAGAATCTGCTTTTGCTGTAGTGCTGGTCACCGTGCATCCTCGGCAGGATTGCACTCTGGAAACTGAGGCACGGGAAGACCTAAGAGCAGTGCCTCGCATCACATGAATGTTTTAGGAAGTGATGCTTTAGAGCAGGGATGCCACAAATGGAAAAAAAAAAAACCAAATAGAGACTTTCAGCACAAGGAAGAAGCCGGTGTCCTCGTCCAGTGTTACAGCTGGCTCCTTCCTCTCCTCTAAAAATGTAAAAGATTATACTCCAGCAGGTTAGGATCTCTTTTACTCCCTAACCCTGTGTGCTCCCAACATCACAGACATTCCCTAACACCCTCATTTGCTCATCCCTGCCTTGGTCATGCTCCCCATATTACAGACCATACTAGGAGCTCCCAACAGCAACAGCGGCACTGCTTGGCCCTTCCTTCCTTTCAGAAAAGCCACCGCGCGCCCTCCGACCTCTCAGCCACTTCACGCTGTATTAATAGATCTTGGCCTGAACCGTGCAGTACTGCACCCGCTCTATCAGCAGGGTTCGCGCTGGTGATAAGCAGCCTGGCGTTTCTAGAGAGCTGTCAAACTGCGTCGGAAGAGATGCTATAAAAAGCCTTTCTCCAGGAAAACCTGCCCGTGGCTGCGCGCGACGCTGGGCAGCCCTGAAGGACCACAAAGCTCCCAGGAGAGGGCAAGGGAGAAAGCTGGGAAGCAGGAGGGATGGGGTGTGGGGAGAGGAGCCTCGCTGCGCCGTTTTTGGTGGAAAGGGAGCACACACCCGCAGGGGCAGAGATGGCAGAGGAAGGGAACGGGCACAGCGGAGGCAGAGGGGTAAGCTGAGCAAAAAGAAGAAGAGAGGGAAGGTAAAAGTGGAGGAGGGAGGCTTTTGTTCCCTCCTTGTATGCTCACCATTGCCTCTCCCTGTACAGAGCTGCCTAAAGGATGAAAAGGAAGCAGATGTTTGGTCTGGTCTTGTCCCCAAAGAGGAGGCCCAGCTGCAGCCCAGACACGATTCCTAAGGGACAGCTGTGGAAAACACTACGGGATCCCCCGGCTTCACGCTCCCTGGCATCATGGCAGTCTCGCTACGTCCTCCAAGGGTCCAGCGGTTTACATGTGAGCCGCGAGCAGTGAGGTCAGCCTCACCTAACGTTCTGTAAAACAGGGAATGTCTCGTCTACCCTATAGTTATAAACTAAGGTACTAGCACTAAATTTCCTTTCGATTAAAACCCACTCAGCAACGGCGAGCGTGTGCCGAATCCTTGGTCAATTGTTTCAGCTGCTGTTCCCTGCACTGTTAAGACCTGCAGCCTGAGTGTACGCGTTCCATCTGAATCTCGTTACATCTCTGCTGGCCTGAAGAGGCCTTCGATGCTGGGCTGCTGTTTCCCACAAAGATAATTACAGCTTATGACTGTGATACCTTAATCTTTTTCCCGCATAAAGCAAATACACCGATCCGGAATCGCGCACACGGGGGCACGTGAATCCTGCTCCACTGCTAACTGGAGCAAGTCACTTAGTCAAAATCGTTGGCTCGTTGAAAACACCGGCCTTTGTTCTCCGTGCCTCCAACTGCTAAGAGGAGATAACAGCGTTTCACCCTCTTGAAAGGGTGTTGTGAGGATTATGTAATTACTCTCTCACCAGTATGGTGAAGTGTTGAGTAACATCAATAGCCTGACGCCAACCGTTCCGGATGCAGGGAGCCTAAAAAAGCACTCTGACAGCAAGAGGGGCCCATGGCGCAGGCTGACCCTTGGGACTGGGGTGGGGGAAAGGCTTCAGTCCCAGCGTGGGGCTCCCACGGCACCGTGCTCCCAGCAATATCATGGGCTGACGCTCATCCTCCAGGGCCGCTCAGGGGAAGCCAGCCTCTAGGAGAGCACAAACGCCTTAACTGTCATTTCGGTGAGCCGTCGGGTTTAGATCGAGGTGTGTTAGCAAACGGTGCAGGGACTCATCAGCGAGGGAGGATTTGGGTTGCTGTGAGTCGGGATGGAGGCGATCTGGCAGCGAAGGCCTCGTCAGAGCGTCGCGGCGCTGCGAACGCGGTGCTGCAGATGGAGGGAGGTGTGAGCTGACGGACGCGGGAGGCCCAGAACAGTCACCCCAGGCATTGCCAGAGGCATTGGCGAAAAGGACCAGAAGCCGCGTTTGTTTCAGATTCAAGAAAATCTGCCTGTGTAACCTCGCACGTTGCTCAGCGCCTGCACAGCAGGCAGCTCTGTGCCTCACTGCCTCTCGTTTCACCCAGCGCAAGCTGCCGTACGGCAGTGCCCCACGTTTAGCGACGAGGTGGTGCTCAGACCCAGGACGGCGCGTGGCTTTGCCTTGCCTATGTTCCTCTTTCCAGTTCTGCTTCACAAGACAACCCACGGCCATCGCAACTACAGCCCGACGGCGTTGCGCTGCTCAACAGCCCGCGTACATCGCCGACTTTGGCCCTGCTGCCGTTAATCCGGGCACACGTGGTATTTCAGGATTACGACTGCAGGAGGACGCTGTTGAGGTTTTAACGCCTTGCAAAGGTAACTGCCTAACTTCAGGGCTCGCTCTTCTTACCTCTGGTGCCTGATGGGAGTGTTCATACTGCCTCTTAAGAAACGGTCACAAAAGCAAATTACTATTAAGCAATTTATCTACCCTGGGTTACCTGCCCACGCTGTATTTGTACTGTAGGCTGGGTTCAAGGCAGCCCACCTCACTTTCCAGTCCCTTCACTCCTATCCTGGAATAAAATCATGCAAAAAGGCACAAATCTATGTACAAGAGACCCACGCTCTGCTTTGCTCACAATCACTTGCATGTGTGGCTCTGTATTTAAACACAAGACCACTAGAAACACACAGACGTACACGACAGGTACAAAGTACTCACGCCTGAGCAGGTTTGAGGATTCACTAATGGTAACGCTCACAGAAACGCGTGTCCAAACTAAAACTGCTCCTCCAGCAGCACACGTCTGTCCAGCCTCAGCTGCGCAGAGCAATCGTGTGCTCCAGCAGAGCCCTCCGTCCCTGCACGCGCAGAGGGCTGCTCGCAAGCGCGCCGCCGGGCTGCACGCACACAACCCTCCTCGTAACAAAGCTTCTATTCATCCGAGGATGCGCCGCTCCACCCGAGTGGAACTGGAGCTTCCTCTATTGCTACCACATCTCCGTCGCTTTCTAAGCCTGTGTGTGGCTCTCGTCTTACACAGACCCTACTGCTCTGCATTCTGCAAGAAGTCCTTCGCTCAGAGGTCAACGGAAACCATCTGCAAATTCATCAGGAGGAGCTCTGCTGTAATACAGCGCGTCGAGCAGAGTTTGGGGGTGTCTCCACCTACTCCCAGCACAACATTACGCTAATACCTCCCCCGGGGCCAGTACGAGGGTCTCTGCCAGCAGAAGCGAGTGGATCCAGCTCCCCTCCCCACTGCAGCCCCTACCTTGTGACTGAAACGTGTCACCGGGGAAGTTGCACACAGCCGCAGTGAAGACGACAGTCCATGTGAGAAGCCTCCAAGCTATTGCCATGGTTAGCGATGCTTGTCTCAGTGCAGGGAGTATTGTGCCAGCTGGAACGGCGCTGTCCCAACATGTCTCTCCCTCAGCCACCGCTTATGTAGAGACAGGAGTCCTCGGTCGCTCCGCAGGCATCCTCGGCCGCTCCGCGCTCTCCCCAAAGCAGCGAGGCCGACGGTGTCTTCGCAGTGTGCTGTGCCCGGGCCGGCGCAGTGGGGTCAGCATGGGCTAATTCGAATCGCGGGCGCTCGGTGGCATCGCCCCTGTGAAGGAGAGGGTGAGGATGAATGAAAAGGAGAGACGGGGCAGAGGGGAAACAAAGGATGGCGGAGACGGAGTAGGATGACACGAGGGAGAAAACAGTGCGCAGGGTGAACGAGGAAAGCCCGATCCTAGAGAAGGGAAGAGTGAGATGGGAAGAAAGAAAAAGGGCAGAAAAGGACGGGAAGCAAACGCGAATGCAATTAACCGCATCAGTTCACAGCATTGGAAAGCCACGTTACCCTGCTAGAGGGCCACTGCGCACCCAGGGGCGAACTCTGCTCCCAGCACAGCCCCCGCACTGCTCTGACAGCGGCACTAAAGGCCTGGTATATACCTTATACCGGAGGAAAGGAGCTCAGAATAAATGGGAACCCTTTGTCCTGCAGTAATGCCCACGAGGAAGCGCAGACAGCGCAGTGACCTGGTCCCAGTTACCTGATCTCTTAAAGGAGAGCATGAAACAAAAGCATTAGCGGGGTGGTAGTGAGCAGCAACGCAGAAATCCTGTCTAGTCCAGCTCCCCTGGCTTTAAAATACACTTCAGTGATTGTCAACGCACCGAGAGAAGCGCACTTGCTCTCAGAGTGTATTGGCTAAACCTAAAAAAGTGATGGAAAACAAAGGCCCCATTCAGTGAACTCACCCTTACCCTCAGCTCCATCCACAAATGGATCGTGAGATTCCAATTGTATTTGTTATTTAAAATGATTTGCTAATTGCTTCAGTGAAAGATTTTTGGCTTGCAGATAATTTCCACTCAGTCTGAGGCAATTATACAAAACTCACATAGCGCTGGAGAGTTGCATAAAGCCTGTGGTTTTTGTTCCTATCCAGCGATTAGATGACGTAGGCAACAAATATGGCACATACCTAACCACTGCCCGGAGAATCCCAAATATCTGAACAGCAACGCTCTGCTCCAGAGCGGGCCGGCAGCAAAACGCAAACGTTCCTGCGAAGGCGACAGGTAAATACGCGCTGAAGTCCGGCTTCAGACCGGTGATGCAGCTACGGCGCGCGCAGCCGCCGACGGTGCGGGAGGACTGCAGCGAAAGGCAGGATGGATGCTCCTGAGCTGCCGGGAAGATGAGGCTCAGCTGGAGACAGGATGGTGCTCTTTGCAAAGGTGTCAGTAGCCACTGGCCTGTGTGTGGTCCTCATCCCAGTAAGGAAACCCTTGGAATAACAGCATTAACCCTTGCCTGGCTCTGCTCCTGTGCATTTTAAATAGCAAAGACTAACTGCTGGCTAGAGCGCAGGGCAGCAGAGCCCAGCTCCTGCTCGTGTCGAAGGGGAGCCTGCAGTTTATTTCTACTTCTGTTTTCCCATCTTTACTGTGCAGTTAATGTTATTTGTGCTGTGGGGGCTTGGAATAACACCCATCACAGGCCAGAGACTGCATAGGTGAGGTACAAGAAGAAATCAGAGAGATGATTCCTGCTCCAACAATTGATCTAGATAAGTTAATGATTTTTCCCTACTAGACAGAAATGCTAGGAGGACTGTGTCTTTAAATCACAATTTGGAGATCCTTATTTTAAATGGTAAGATTTTTAACTGTTTATTTACAGCCAAAAAAGGCCAAAGACCATGAGTGAGGCATCGGGCTGGTCTCCCCAGTCACATCCGGTGCCACGTGCCAGGCTGGTTTCTGCAACGCCCGGACACAGCACCCATGACGGCAGACGCGAAGAAGACTCAGCATGCAATCAGCAACCGTGACAATAAACTGCCTGACGGGGAAAAAACTGTCTAAATCTCATCTCAGGCTGCTCTGCTTACCCGTGACAGGTGAAGGGAAGCAGGCAGCAGAGGCAAGAGGCATTCTTCTGCCCTCTTCTACAATGACACGAGGACGCTGAAATCAGCACCGTGGCTCCATGAGGCCATGTCCACCTGGTAACAGCATCCTCTGCAGCATCACCCGCCGGCTGCGGCGCAGAGAGGGCAGAGCCAGGGCCACAGCAACGCACGGCCAAGTGCCGTGGGTGCTGGGAGCTGCTCTGTGCCTGCTCCCCGCAGCTCTGCGGGAAATGAACTGGAAAAGGGAGAAGGTGAAACGAAAGCCGGGCGTGCTGCGGCCCTCTCCTAAGTCAGCATTTTTCAGCATCTATTAAAGCTCAAGATTCCAGCTTTTACATCCTGTCACAGCTCCAAGGTCTGCGGACACAAAGCCGCTCCGCTGAAGTATATTTTCTCCTGGGCTTCACACTACTAATTTTTCTTGTTTTCCAGCTGTTGAACCCGCTTCCTCAAGGCTGTCGTTATTTCCCGTCCTTCCTCCGCCTCTCCGCGACGCCGAGCTGCGGCAGTCGTGACTGGTGGCCTCATCTCCCCTCTGCCCTTCCCCTTCAGTCCCAGCTCCTCGGCATCCCCTGGAACAGGGGCCGGGAGGGAGCTGCAGGCGCCAAGACCCCGCAGCCCTGACCTTGAGGGAAGGAGGCATGTTTGGAGCAGCACAAGTCAGAAATTACAGCTGTAAAATTCCCATAAGCCAGGCTGGGGGAAGGGCCCGGCCGCGATTCCTCCCTGCACACAGCAAGGGAAAACATGGCCCCTTCCCAGCGGCGCTTCACTTCCGAGACCCCGACGAGCCTGTCTCCTGCAAGGGAAAGACCCGTAACAAGGAGGAGAGAGCTGGAGGAGCACGGGCTCCGCAGCTGCTTCAATACGTATAAAGTTTTCCATAACCTCACTTTTCAGATTCTGCTTTCCGAGCGGCGGCAACTGGCAGGCGCGGATAAGCGCGAGGAGCCTGTGCGGAGGGCGGCGGGACGCCGGGGTGTCGTGGACCAGGACGGAGGGGCTGCAGGGAGGCCTGGGGCACGGGGTGACCTCTCCGGTCTCGTGCCTCCCTCGCTTGGGCCGGTTCCGAATTGCTCCTTTCCGAGGAATTCGTTGTCCTTGGCAGGCGCCCCGCGAGCGGCTGACGCTCGCCGCTCCCCGCGCCAAGGTGGCTTTCGCCGTGTGAACCCGCGGGCCGGGCCGGGCCGCCCACGCGAGGAGGTGGCGGGGACGAGGGGAGCAGGGATCGATGCTGCCGGAGCCGGTGGCGTCTTTGAGGTCGCCTCTTCCCACACCAAAAACACACGAGAAGGGGAGGGGGGCTGCGGAGGGGGGTTAAAATTCAAGCTGGAATAAAGCAAAAGAGGAGAGGGGAAAAAAAGAAAAACAGATGACAACTGTTACTAATTTCAACATCGGGGCTGCAGACAGAATTCCCTGAAAGCCCGGCTTTTTGGCCGGGAAGGCAGCTTTATGGGAAGGTAATAGGAAGCAGATGGGCTCTGCTCGGGGCCAAGAGGAAGGTTCAAGGTGCCTCCTAGTGCAAAGAGGAGGAATTTAACTGCTTTTAAAGATGCAGGGCCAGGCGGCTTCCAGGTTTCTCATCCAAGTTTTGCAAATTATGAGCTCAGGTGTCCTTTTCCCTTTTTTTGAGAGAGGAATAAATACAAACACAGATCTCTGCTTCCAGCTTTCCCCGGGGGGAGGAAATACTTGCAGCGCAGCCCCCCAGCCCCTGGCCCTTCAACCGACACCTTCCCGACACGCAGCGCCTGCGAGCAGTGAGAGCGGAGAGAGCAGCGCCCTGCGGCCGCACCGCTTCACCTCGAACAGCGTTTCTGGGCTGTGCTATTAGCAACGGCGTTAAGGAACGAATGAAAATCACCGGCCCGCACGGTTACTTCTTGCTTCTGAAAAATGGAGTACCAGCACTTCCTCACCACGCCGGGGTTATTGCGACGCCATGACCCATAGCTTGGCCAGCTCCGGCCCCTGCTCCGTTCTGAGCCTGCCGAGGGGCTGAGCCGCACTTCAGACCCCGCAGGAGGGCAGCTATGTGGCCACCGAGTGCAGCCCCCGCAAACACCGTAGAGGTTTCCGCTCCTCCATCCACTCCGCCTTGGAATTGCCCTACCAGTTCAACAGTTATCATCGGGGGGAAGAGCTGCAAACATGCTCAAGGGGCCTTATTTTCTCTGGAAGCCAAGGTGAATACGGTGGGGACTGCAGGGTGCTGGGATCTGTGGCTCCCAGGCCATGCCAGTGCCACGGAGAGGCACGTGGCAGCAGCATCACCAGACTTCTCAGGCTTGCTTACCACCTGCGCGGATCCCCTGCTCTGCACAGCGGGCTATTACCTACTGCCTGTTATCACAGCTGCCCACCGCGGCCACACAGCAAACCTCGCAGCGCTCGTAGCTCGTGGATGCCGATCCTAAAATCGTCATGTTTTCTGAAAAAACAGCCCCCTTCTCACCTGCTGTCGCCGCTTCGTGGAGGCCCACAAGTTCTGGCTGTAAACCCTCGGCTGAAATCTACTTCCCAAATACCACCACAAGGCGGGAGGACGACTTTTCTGCCTGGTCTCCAGGGACTGTCCCCGTTCCAGCCCATGCTGCTCTGCTCAGGGAACACTCGGAAAACTGCCCCGTGCCTGTTGCTGCCTGACCCGCAGAGACGAGCGGCGTCAGAGCAAGGCAACACCGAGACCACCAGCCCCCGTCTCCATCACCCTGAGAGAGCGAGCGCGCGTTGTGGGGGGCGGGGGGCGTGTCACAAAAAGCATGAGAGCTGAGGAAATCGTTTCATTGGGGACTGGAACTTCTTAAAAGCAAAAGCCCTGGTGAGCTCTGCCAGGCAGCGGCCAACGGCAGCCCTGCCCAGGTCTCCAGAGGCGACACAACGGCACCTTTGCGTGGTCAGCCTCGCAGAGAGCTGCAGGTGCTGGTGGCCGCCTCCGGCACCAAGGTCTCCCGCGCGCATCCGAAGGCAGCTAGCAGAAAGCCACCCCCAGTGACCCAGGCCAGCCCTTTTGGCGTAAGAAGACAAACAGTCAGATGGCTCCAGCCAGATACAAAAACCCCCACACAGCAAAACCACGGTCCTCAAGGAAAATTTGTCATTTTCTTGGCCTTTCAACCAAGCCCATCAACCATCAGCTTCCATGCTGCCGATCTGCACGCCTAAGTTAGCAGGCTTCTTGGTCCGGATCAGAGAAGGGAGCAACGTTGGCCAGTCAGGACCAAATCAAGAAATCAGGAGNAAACCACGGTCCTCAAGGAAAATTCGTCATTTTCTTGGCCTTTCAACCAAGCCCATCAACCATCAGCTTCCATGCTGCCGATCTGCACGCCTAAGTTAGCAGGCTTCTTGGTCCGGATCAGAGAAGGGAGCAACGTTGGCCAGTCAGGACCAAAGCAAGAAATCAGGAGCTCAGCCCTTAGAGCCAGGCACAGCCAGGGCCCGTTTGCAGTTCATGGCCAAAGGGGACATCTCCTTGCTCTCTGGCCACTACAGCCAGCCGCTCGCTGTACCGCCAGCTCTCCTATCTCCACCACGGCCTCTGGCCTCTCCTTGCTATTTGTAGTGTAAGGAGGGGAAGGGAAGGGCAGCGGGGGATGAGGAAATGATGACACTCCTGCCTCCTTTCCTTGAAACTGCTCCCAAATCACTTCTCACCATCTCTACCTCCCTCCTTCTCATCACCTCGACTCTGCGCACCCCAGGCTATGGCGACAGGCCGGTCCCTCCCTCCGGGCACTGGGTTGCCGATGCAGCTGTGCGATCGATGCAGCTGTGCGATCGCTGCCGGCCTGGGTCCGCTGCGCTCCGCTGGGGCTGCGGGTGTTTCATGCGTGCGTGGTCACCACCCCAGCTCCCGGCAGGATCCTGCACGTTCCTGAGGACAGGGTAAACAGCACTGCTCCCCGCCACCGCGCTGCACCTCCCGCGGCAGGGGTGAGCGGCTGGGCGGGCGGCGAGCGTGTGGGTGGATGCAAAGCTTCTGGAGACCTCCTCGGCTTTCAGCAAGACACCGTCCTGATATTCCCGACAAACTATTTGGCTGGACTGCTAAGTTGAAAACACGCTGAGTTGCAGATGGCAGAAGTCTTTTTGCAGTCATCCTGCCAGCATGACAGGACTTCCGTTGGGAAGCAATTTCTCAGCTCTGGAGTAGTGTTATGGGTTAAACCCAGAAAAATCAGCGTTCACTCAGCAGCAGCTCACTGCTAAAAGCATCAGCTGCAGAATGCAAAAAACGGGTTAAAGTCACAGGTCTGCAGAATTGAAAACAAGAGCTTGAACCTTAATCTGCTTCGCTGCTCCACGCCTGGCCTCTCTGGGGGCACGGCAAGCAAAGAATTAGAAACACGTAGTTATCACTGCTCACCAGAAAACAGCAGCCTCCAGCCATGGGATGGTCACTGCCCACACTGCTCTACAGCAACCCTTTAGGATCCCGTTGCCATCCCTCTGGTTGCTCCTGTTAAGCCCACACCGGGGTAAGGACAAGGGGGTTTTGCTGTCTTTCCCCTTTCTTGGCGGCATCCCCCGGGCTGAGAGGGGACCTGCGGCGCTCGCTGCAGCCCACCTCGCAAGGGCCGTTTCATCTCACCCCAAGAGCGGTTCTTTGCAGACACCCATCCCG
The DNA here is from genome assembly GCA_013398225.1 of Steatornis caripensis. Lineage (NCBI taxonomy): Eukaryota > Metazoa > Chordata > Aves > Caprimulgiformes > Steatornithidae > Steatornis > Steatornis caripensis. The sequence continues at coordinate 90,444 of VZSC01001433.1, forward strand.
GGAACTGCGGGGTCAACTTTAGAGTTTGCCTGGAGGAGAGGTGCTGCGTTCGCACCGTTAAAATAAGATCCAACCCTCTCAAAAGGCGCTCGCCAGGAACGCGGGAAAACCAGAGTGATGCTGCCAGCCTGCAGCCGAGAGGCGAGGGGTCTGAGCCCGCGTCTCCATCCGCCTGCCAGCACCCTGGTAGCAGCCCGGGGTGAGCAGGGAGAACACCGTCGCTGCCTTCGGACCACCAGCTCCCTCTCACCAGCTCACTGCTGCACTCCACGCCGGGCCCTGCTGTGCTCTAGCCGGGCACACCCTCTATCCCTTTGTACAAGCAAGCTTCACAGGGGTTTGGGCTCACTCCAGTACTGTGTGGGAGTATTTTTTTTTTTAAAAAATACAAGAATTGTTTTACAGTCGAGTCTATTCAGTGCAATCTTAGTGAGGAAAGGACTGAATTACCCCCTCGCTCCTCTCTAAAATCCAGCGGGATCTTTAATTTCACCAGCAAAGGGGCAAAAGAAACCCCCGACAAAGTGGGGGCATACGAGCGGAGAGCTGGGAGCACTGACCTCTCCCTGACACCGACTGCTTTGCTTTCTGGAAATACTATCTCTCTGTTACATAAGGATCTGGCCCTATCTGGAAAACTGGGGTCACCGCATTTCTCCGAGTGTGGTAAAATGCTCGGAGGTCCTCAACAGGAAAGCACGAGAGAAGTGCCAGCTCGTATCATCATCGGGGAGGGGTGTTTGGCACGGGGCAGTGTGAGCCCCAGGGCTGAGCCCAAATCTAGCTGCTAGATCAGTCAGCTTCAGCCTGATGTAAGGTGCCTACCGAGCAACCCAATGCTCCCAGCCTTGACCGTCTTTTGCTTTAAGGAGATGACTCCACCAAGCAGGTCCACTTTCAGACAGGACTTATGCAATAGTTTGGAGCCGCTCCATGTGACCCAGACTTGCTGGCCCCCTGCCACCACTCTCCTTGCTGGCTTCAGCCATGCACAAAACAGCAGAATTAAAAAGACGACCGAGCAGGCGTTGAAAGAAAGCCCATTTCGCCTACCATACAGTGCCCCTGACAACTACACATATGCCCTATGCATGTAAGCACACACATGTCATCCACACGCATGCAGACCACGACTGCAGCTGCTTGTGTGCGGCTGTCCGCCAGGATACGTGCTGTCCGTACGAGGATACACGCTACCTGCAGGCACATCCGTGTTCGGTACCCACACGCCCCTCTGCATGCCATCATGCACCACCAATACCTCTGGATACGCCATACACAAATGCTGTTTTTCTATCCGGTAGCTCCATGTCTGCGTGACTGGCTCTGCGTTCATAAAACTACTCCTTCTCTCTGCGGGGTTCAGCACAGCCAGGAGAGAATCCAGATCTCCTGGGCCTCTGCACAAGCAGCTCCCTCCTCATGCTCCTACTGCTGCCCCTGCACCAGCATGGAGCAAGAAACACGGCTCTGCTGTGCTCGGGATGCCAGGAAACTGCCCCAGGCTCTCGGAAAAGCCAGCAGCACTCACACCTCTGAGCAGGCAGGGAGGCAGACGCAGCCACTGCAACAGCCCGGCGCAGCCATCTGCACGCCGGCAGAGCTGGCTCCCGCAGCAGCCCTTCAGCAGTCTTCATGCTTACACAACACAGCAACACACCACACCGAGCCCCGCGGTTGCACAAAGACAAACACCCTCCTGCGCCAACACGGAGCTCCACTCACCTGCATAATCGCCACCGGCTCTCTCCAGGAGGCATCTGGTCTGAGAAAGGGACGTGCTGTTTGTCCCAGTTCAGGCAGCAGCATGTTTTACACCGTCATACCTTACAAAGACCTGTCACAGCTCAGGCACCAAGCGCAGCACCCTAAATTTGACTCTTTTGTCAGCCTGGCCTCAGGGCAGGGCCACCCCCCCCACATGCCCCACTGCAGACCCTCTCACCGCCCGCCACACCACGTGCATCTGTGGCACAGCAAAGTCTCGTATGCCGAAGCTGAGAGACAAGAGAGCTGTACCGAGCTTCCCAAGAAGAACATCTGAGGTGACTCCTCCTGTGACCCAGAAGGGCTGTGAGAAGCACCACGGGACCTGCAGAGAGCGCAGAGATCAGCAGCTCCTTCTACCACCACCACGGCACAGCAGCGTCTGACGCTGCACCCAGCAACAGCGCAGTCCTGGACGAGGGAAGGGATCCCCAGCATTGCCTGTCTCCAGTACCCATTGCTGATTTGGTCCTGCCAGACAGAATCAAAGAGTAACTGAGGTTGGAAGGGACTCAGGGGGATCTCTGGTCCCACCCCACGCTCAGAACAGGGTTAACTTTGACATTAGATCAGGTTTGGATCACAAACCCCAGGCTGTCTCAGGGGGTCACATACAGAAGTGGCTTGGAGGAAATACCTCCACAATGGGCTGTGGAGCGGGACCCTAAAGCAGCAAAGCCAGTTTGGACCATGCTGTCCTTCCAGGAGATCAGAAACACGTCCTTTCAGAGAAGTGGCTGCATCGTGGTGACGCCGAGAACGGCAAAGGAGCCCTGGCTGCCCAGCGAGGTGGCTTGCCCTGACCCCCTCGACCTGCCTCGCTGCCTGCTTGGTTGTGTGCTTCCAGCGCCTCGGGACCGAGACTCCCCCTCTGCAGACGTGCCCGCAGCACCCAGCCACGCAGGGCACGGAGCACACGGTAATGCAAACGCACAGCCTAGCTTCTGCCGCCGTCCCTGTAGCCTCCCTGCCTTTCAAAGCCTCCTTGCAAGCAGGTGAATACCACTGGCTTTGTTTGACAGCAGGGCAAACCAAGGCAAACAGAAGTGGTTTGGTGGCAGCCAAGGAGGCAGTCTGTGCAAGAGCGTGGGGGGCCCTCCACGCAATCACCCTGTGGCCCGCTTTGTGCGAGGCAGCGTGACCGTGACAGCGAGCACCCACAGACCTCAAGACACGTTACCACGGAGGAATGTGCTGGGGGAGTGCTGCAGTGGGATGAAGGCTTGCAGAACACATTGGGCTATGGACTCCCTCCAGCCCTTATAGATCTGGAAGATCTGCAGATCGTTTCCAGGCTCTGGCTCCGTTAAGCGAGCTCCATGAGATCTGCTGAGCAGAGGGTTTACGGGCCCTTTTCCCCCTCCCTGCAGGTTCTCCGTTCAGGGAAACATATGGCCCAGATGGTTTGGATTTCATGGGGTATGGCAGGGTGCAACAGAAAATATGTCGACTCACAAGCATGTGTGGCATCCTAACGAGGAAGCTGCAGCCCAAAAGCCACCAACTATATTCCTCTGTGCCCAGCTGTGGAGGAGCTGCCTTCGTTCACGGCCAGGGAATGAAGAGCCGCTACCCCCGATAGCGCTGAACTCATCGTTTGCACTGTGGTTTTGATCGAAGGCGCCTCAAGGTGAAGTCTTGTTCCTGTTGAGGTCAGTGGCGTAACAGTGGGAGGCCAGGATTTCACCTGCGAGTTCAGCTCAGCTGGAACCAACAGTTATGAATGTTTGACTTCAAAAGGATTTGCAGAACTGCACAGGAATACTCATTAACTCATTTTCCCTTAAGAAATTAAGCTACGACGGAAGAGTAGGAAACACAACAGCAATAAAGAGAAGTGTAAAGATGCTGAACAGTCAGACATTGCATACCCCACGCATTCTTTTCCCAGCCTGGGAGAATGCAGAAGGTAAGAGAGCAGCAGCAACGGGGCAGACGGACGGACACTCTGCACTTAACACGTGCCACTGACATTGCTCCACTGAAGTCAGATGGAGCTGAAGTATTTTGGCAGAGTTTCTCAGTGGAGGATCTCCCAATTCTTGACCTGGTTGCGGACTTAGCTGAAGGCGCTCACCGTAACCAAGGTGGGAAAATTTGCCTTGATGGTGTCCCTTTAAAACCTCCTCCAGTGTTGAAAAATGAATCTGTATCCAGGCTGGTGGTTTTCCATATTTCTCACTCCCCAGCCGCTGCACGAGATCCGACCTGCTTACAGATTCCCAGGAAATGTTCGTAACCACTCGCCCTGCAAACATTTCCTATGGTGGTGGGGTCAAGCGAAGATGTTTTTGACTTGTATAGCTTCAGCACATCTGAGCTTGCATCATCCAAATCACTAGCGAATTGTTTCTGAAAACGTGACAGATTTGGTCCAAATTCTGTTTGCTTTAAGTTCATTTGTGTTAACTTGAGATCTAGGCAGGACAGGGCGTGACAAACACATCCTGCGGTGTTTCTGGCTTGGAATGAACTAATTGCTGGAAACTTGGCAAGAAAAGTGGTTTTTGGAGTTGGGGGTTTCAGATAAGCTTTAGATAAGTGCTTGAACAGAATCATCCCCTGGGCGGGCCTGATGCAACCTGCGCTGAAGAGTCCTCCGTGGAGCTGCTCCTCTGGGCAGCTGAGCTCATGCCGCCTCTGGACCAGGGCTTCACGTGATGATAAGCACATTTACTCGTCCCGTAAGAGGCTCTGGGTGGCCTTGAGCCATCAGCGATAACAGAGCCTCTCGTGTTACAGGTTTGCACGCTGGTACTTAGAAGGCCTCTCGCATGACTAGCAGACACTGTTTACGTTGAGCAGGCAGTGCCTTCCCTGAGGGCTGCGCTTCACCCCATCGACTGCTCGCTCACTCGCAGCTTGTCGGGGGGCTTCCTTTGCCAAAGGAAACATTTCAGCCCCCGGGTCTTATCTGGGAACAGCAGGATTTACAGGAGATGACAGCACCTTTCCCATTCCACCCAAGCAGCAGCTGCTCGGGGAAGGCAACCGGAGATGCACCGATGGGCGCTGGAGGTTTTAGGGATCTAAGGAGGAGAAGGGAAGGAGAGGGTGCTGCCGTGGGGCGAAGCAGGAACAACGGGAAACCGAGGATGGAGCAACCGGAGCACTCGGCGTGTTCCATATATGGAGAAACTTCGTGACACCGGACCAACCTCCCAAGAACTGGAGGAAGCCTCGCTGACGGAGGCATTTCAGACTAGTCTGGGCAAGGCTACGGCGAGCGGAGCAGAGGGAGCACCCCTGCGTCGGCTGGGGAATTACCTGGGCGCCCGACAAAGCGTTTCCCCTTCTACCACAGCGCCAGGGAGATCAGAAATGAACAGAGACTTCAAAAATCTTCCTGCTATCGCCCGTCACGCACTAGATCGCACGCTGTCACCACGTGAGCTCTGCTAACAAGAATATTAAGGAACAGAATAAGAAACAGATCTCTGGTGTGGCTGAGCTATCTCCAGCCAATGTGGGTATGGGCATGGGCTGAAACGGGAAAACAAACGCCCCCCGAGCTTCACATCCCTGCGTACACCTGACCAGAAAAGTCCCCCCCAAACAAGCCTCCGTTGGAAATTTTAAATTTTGCCGCACCGCCGCGGCTGGCGCTGAAGCAGCGTACCTGCCCGGGAGCGCGGCTCCGGCCAGCCTCCCTCTTGGTTTGATTCTTCCCCTCTGGAAGATATTCGCCAAGGTTATTTTATAAACTCCTTTCTATTTATAGCACAGCTCCTTCAGCTCTAATGAGATAAATCTTCTGGCATTTCACCACCACTAATATTTACTTTGATGTTTAAAATAACACGTTCCGAGGGATTGATCTTTTTAAAAAAACCTTTAAAGCGCAATCAAAGCAAAGAAATACACGACTAGTGCAGCGGGGCCAAATGCCTGGTGATGCGCACCAAGTTAATGACATTGCAACTTTTTCAGCGCAGACAGTTTATAATCCTCTGACCACATCGTACGGAAGGGAAAGAGGCATTGGCAGCTCCTGAAGATGGAGAGAGACAGTGCAAGAGGGAGAGGGAGCGCAGTATGTGTTTATTCTCAGGAATGAAGACAGCAAGGAATGTATAATTCTGCAACAGGGATTATAGCTGTTGCTTTCTGTAATTGAGAGTTTCTCCCGTGGCAGCTCTGCGTAACAGAATTGTATTTTAGAGCAGCAAACGCGCGATCGGACGGCTTAATGCAATAAAGAAAAGTGGAGTGGCGTGGGGATAGGGGGAGGCGAGGGAGACAGCGCGCGAGTGCGGATGCCTGACTCCCGCTGCCTGCAGACACTTTGAAACACAACCCTGCATTTTTATGGAAACTCTGAATGTTGGAGACGGGTGAACATGGTTTTCATTCTCATAAATGTTTTTCCAGCGTGCAATGCTCTTCGGGCTCATTCCTTCTCCAGGGAGACGGTTCTGATTTCAAAGAACATTCACGTTCCCTCCACCCCAGACCACCCCACTCCAACCTCAAAGCGTCTGCTCTGGAAAAATTATTTTAAAGAGTGTTTTACCTTTTCTAGTGTTTTCCCTTCTTTCTTCTTTTCCCCCTTTTAATTCCTTTAGTTTCTTTTTTTTTTTTCCTTTTTCCCAGCAGCAGCCAAAAGCTTCTCTCTCCCTCTCAGTCCTGCGCGTGTCAGAAAGTTTCCAGGCTGAGGGTTTATGTCGCCTTCCTCAATAACCTTCTTCTGTCAGACCCAGGCAGCACTGGAGCTAGAGGCTTTGCTAAAAAGTCTCCTTTCAGGAAGTGAGCGGTAATAAGAGAGCGGCTCGGAGGCAGCATGTATAGGGGCTGCTCAAAAAAAAAAAAAGAAGAAGAAGAAAAAAAAAACTTGCTCAGGAATTTTGCCAGGACTATCCCCCCCTCCCTTAAAAAAAAAAAAAATCCCCAAACCCACAAGGCTGTACAAATCCCGCCCTGACTGCTGACATCAGTGCAGAAGGCAGGTCTTGCCTGCAACAGTATAAAACTAATCAGCTAAACCTTCCTGCAAAGCAGCAGGCAGAGATCTTTCCCGGGCAGCCTTGGCTGCGAGCAGAGCCCCAGTGGTGATGAAGGCGGCTTCTTGGCCGGTAAAACATCCCACTAAAAGCGATAAAGCGAAGAGGTCGTGCTGACGGTGGCAGACAGCAGACAAAGCAGATAAAGCAAACCAGGATTTTTGGTTCCCCCCTCCGCCTCCAACAACAGGCAACACCGCCATGCTTCATTTTAACCGTAGCTTTCAAAATGCTTTCAAAAAGCCAGTGCGCGCCTGATGAAAAGGCAGCTGTGCTCCACAGCAGCGTTAGATATTGGCTTTAAAGTTTAAAAAGCCCTCAAGAATTTGCTAATGTTTTAAGAAGTCCCTTCCCGCCCGAGTTACATCATTTTTGCCCTGCTGGCTCTTGTAATGCCGTAATTTCTCCTGTTCTGCTGCCACCGTGTCCCACAGAAGACAATACATTTCCAAAGTAAAGAATAAACATTGCAAATAATAAAATACTGCTTGCTTAAAAACGAAGCCCTCTCAGGACACATAAAACAATAAGCAACAATAAAGGGCAGGAGCTCACTTCCTTCTTCCTTCTGAAGTCATCTTTGAGATCAGAAAGCTGAATACGTGAGCCTTGGTAAAGGGAGAATTACCTGGCAATTCTGCAAATCNAAAAACAAAGCCCTCTCAGGACACATAAAACAATAAGCAACAATAAAGGGCAGGAGCTCACTTCCTTCTTCCTTCTGAAGTCATCTTTGAGATCAGAAAGCTGAATACGTGAGCCTTGGTAAAGGGAGAATTACCTGGCAATTCTGCAAATCCAAAACCGAGCCCTTCCGAATTGCCTTGCACTGCCCTGCTTTTCTCAGGATACAGAGAGGGGCCCTGGGGAAGGACATGGGGCAAGCACGGCAGCACCAGGCAGCAGACCTCCGGCCTGGGCCCATCGGTGGGGCCTGAGGGACCCCAAAATGGTCCCCAGGGAGCCTTTTAGTATAAGAGGATTCAAATGGATAGTAAGGGGGTGAAAAGCTGCTGGGGGAAGATGTAAGCTAAGTCTTAGACCAAGCTCTCTGAACATGAAACCCTTCTGCCCAGGAGCAGGTCGCAAGGAAGGGCTCTGGGGTGGGGGCTTGCAGCCCTGTGAAGCGTGGCACGGACACCAAGCCTGCAGGACAGCCAGCCCCTCCGGACTGCGTGTCCTGCCGCAGCCCTTCCAGGTACACACATTGCCAAATCCACAGGATCCGGCCCTGGGGCAGGCCTCGGCAGCCAGGACTCTTGGCGATGGTCCTGGGTGCCATCCAGGCTGACCCAGCACTAGTCTGTAACCGACTGACCGTTAGATGGGAACGGAGAAAGGAAAAGCCACAAAGGCCTGGCCAGCCCTACGTCCTAATCGCATGCTGGCCATGGCACGCCTAAGAAAAGGGATTAAGAAAAAACACAAGAAGCTGCAGTACTTTTTGTGGTATATCCTCCTACATCCTCCGCTGTCAGTAAACTAAATGCACAGCTGAACCTAAGCCAGAAACTGTATCTTTGCATTTAAAAGCCGTCATTCGTTTTCTTCCATGAATTTGCACAAACGCTTACTGAAGCCCTCTAAGCTCCACTCCTTGAACGGAGCGGCAGTGTGTCGTGAGCAGGAGGTGCCCAGGAGGGACGTCCTGAGCCTCGGCTGGTCTCAAGGCATTTGGTATTGCCTCATAGGCATGCTCGTCCTAGTAGCCCTGAGGAAACCAGGGAAAGCCTCCTTTGTCCCCAGGAGATGCCTGGCAGTGGGAGTTCACAGCCCCCGTCTCCAGCCCCCAGGGCACCCCAAGGCAAGCTCAAGGGCCGCTCTTCCTTGCAGGTTCAGACTGGAAAGGCCTGGCGCTCTGGTTCAAAGGGACTGCAACTGCCAGGCTGGAGTTTTGGCCAGTTCCCTGGTTGGGTGGAAAGAATGGTTTCCTTCCTCCCCAGGCCATGCTAGCCATTGTCTGAGCCCCCAAAGCACATACATAAAAGAGCAACTAAACAAAGGATTTGGGGTTTAATTGAATGGTGCTGCTTCTGGCCAGGGAAAACCTGATCGCTCAAAGCGTGGCCTGGTGCCATACCAGGAGCTTTCTGTCTGCTGAAGCTTGTATCCAAACACACTCGGTGCGTAAGGCAGCGGATGCCCAACGTCCCTGCTCAGCGGCAAGGGGCTCTGGGCTGCCCGGCCCTCTCCCTTTCCAGGGAAATTTGGTTTTCCCTGATGTGCAGGGTCTTCAGTCCCTCCTGGATGGTAAATGCAGTGTTAGAGACTCCTGACGTACAATAACATGCAATCTGTGTGCCTGGGGGCCAACCAACGCCCCCGCCCCAGCCCTGTACCCCACACCAGTACTGCTCTGCACACCCTTGCACACTCGCACCAGGCTGTGCAAACTCCTCAGCTCCAAAACCCGGTCTGAGTCCGGTCCGGAGCTGTCTCTGAAGGAGTGATGGGAGCCACCCTGGAACCGTACAAACCTCCCCCAGCCGAGGCCTCCATCACTTACGCAAAAGCCCAGAAAATGGCAAAAAGGTGAACGGATCAGCTACAGAAAAGAGGTAGAGGGTATTGCACTCTGCCTGAAAAAAAAGGGTTTCAGAGGCAATTGGTGGCCACCACAGTTCATCTCCAGCACCAGACAGTGCCAACCGGTCGCTTCCTCTCCTTCTTGGATGAGGAGATGGCGATGCATTTCCAGAAGACCCTTGAAATCCTCTCCCACCAGCCCTCCCACATCCTCACTCACTCCTGGGACCGAGGGGAGCCCTGTGCTCAGCACAGCACCAGGACCCGGTCCCCGAAGCTCAGCAGCCCGGTGCCACTGCACCCTCCTGTGGCTACAGGCGGCAGAGGCCGCACGCTCCAATCCTGCCAGGTCCAGGCTCCGCACCAGGCTGGTGGGAGCCCTGCACGGATGGTGCACCGAACCCTGTGGAAGCACGAAGAGCAACCTTTCCGGGCAAACGTGAAGCCATCGCTTCTCGGTGGTGCTGGCCGAGGCCCAAACGCAGCCCGCGTGCTCAGCGGCAGCACCAGCGTGCAGGACACTGAGGCCAGGGCTCATTTCAAGGCTTGGAAGGCTGCAAACGCTGTCCTGGTTGCCGTTAAAACACATAGGGAACAACGCCGAGGCCTGATAGGGTAATTTTGTATAACCATTTCGTACATAAAATAAAAGGAAAAGAAACTCTTTCTTGCTATGTCTAAACTGCAGGGTCTGGGCAAAGTTCCCAGCTCTGGCTCTACATCACAGCCTGGCCCCAAGTCTATGTTGGGACTAGCTACTTCGCCACAGACTAACCCTTTTTATGGTTGTACAGTACCTAACACAACAACGCTCCATTCAGTCTTTTAGCTACTGCTGTAATAAACTACTCGGCTTTGTTGGTAGCCCAAACACTGCAGGTCGAGAACCTGCAAGCGAAATCAGCTGTAAACAAATGTTCTTGTTTTTCCACTAGCCCAGAGACATGCAAACTAATTGCCCAACAGCAAAACTCAGTTTAATTAAACTCAGGTGTTAGATAAAATTGGGTTGGTGTCTCCCCAAACTTGTAACTCTAGCTTGAAAGAGCCACTGCTAGCTTCGAAGGCACAGCTGTCGGAAAGCGATTATCAAGATCATTGAACACTGCCTAAACTCTGTGGGGATTTTGGGCAAAGGACAAACGTGCAGGTAAGCATTGCTGAGGGCTCAGGATTGAGAGGTGTCTGCTCTCGCTGCGAGGCTGGGATGCTGCATTTTCACCGTTGTAAACTGCCTAAGTGACTCACCCCTTCTATCTCAGGATCTCACCTTATCCTTGGAAAAACCTTTGATACGTATTTCTGAGTAAACATCTACAGCTCCACGGGAAAATGCAAACAAAGGGCTCCTCAAGGAGGATTTGGCAATGAAATGCCATACAGTTGAGTAATGCTCAAGGACAGCTTGCATTTTGTATATCTAACCCTATTACTGTATGTTCTTTTTTCCAGTCTTGAACATCAGCATACTCAACCTGCCACGATCAGGGCCCTAGTCCCAACTTCCACAGTACAGTCTTCTGCCTGCAACAGCAAGACACTTTGGGATCCCCCATCCATCTCATTGGGGCACCTCTTTGCATTCAGCAGGAGGAAGTCACGGCACTGCAGCCCAGTCACCAAGAGCTGGCACTGAACTCTGGCCCTTTACCCATCTCTTCCAGGCTAAAGAGCTGTCAAGCGGCAGTGAGCTGTTTACCACGACTGGTGTTGAAACACAGAAATGTCTCCCTTCTGGAAAGGGAGATGTGTCCCCAAAAAGCAGCTGAAAACCCTGCCAAAAATAAGCACCGTTTGGTGGGACTGGTGTCGGATTGTTTCCGGCCCAGCTGTTAGTGTTCTGGCCATTTTGGCACTACAAAGAGCTAATCAGAAAGCAGAGCAGGAAAAATAGTCTAGGGGAGGCTTCTAGGGTTACTGAGCGTAGGTCTTGACCATCACAAACCGTCATTCCAAAGCAGCCCTACGCAGAGGGCCTTTCTCAGTAGCCTCTGGCCTGGACATGGCAAATCCAAAGAAACTAAGCTCTCCTGACCCCCTCGTGACTTGCAAGGGCCACACTGTGGCATGGCAGAAATACTTGTGCAAAAAGGCTCACTTCCCCACAAACATCTGTTCCATGGGCAAGAAGAGAGCTTTGCTCTCCACGCAATGTCTTCCCCAACTTTTGCTTAAATAACGACAGCTCTTCACCACCTTCCTCATAGAAGGAAGCTGTACCCATGCCCTGGCACTGAGAAGGTCTCAGAACTCTTTCGCTCTTCAGAGCTACACAGCTTTTATTTTCTCTTCTTTCCTTTCCTGCGCAACAAGGAAATAGGTCACATTTCAAAGAAACCAGCAAACGCAGGTTAGCGAATGCCAGACAGCTCACTGGATGGTGCGGCCCGTTCCCCTCGCGTCTTCCAAAATTGACACATTTCTCACTCGCCAAAGAACGTTTTCCCTCTTCTTTCCTTCCTTTCTTCAAAATTGCTGTAACGAAGCTCCGACAAGATATCCTGCCCATCTGCAGACCAGGTAAGAGGCACTTTTCTTGCTGTTGGTATCTTCGGTAGCTGTTACATGACATGGCTGCTTTGTTCCCCGTCTCGTACCTTTCTGCACACCCCAGTAGCATCGGGCGTTTAGTGGCAGGAGAGGAGATCCTGTGAAACGCTGGTGTTAATAGGCCCGGATTAATTCATCGCATGACTGCTCTAGCTTTTCTAATGATTACTCCACTGGTTCAGGGAAAAAAACTGGTGTAAGTTAGGGGGCATCTTATGCTTTTTGAAGTTGGGGAGGATAGATCAGAAGATGCTGAAATGATGGCTCGTAGTCCAATATTCATGGCCAGCCGTTCTCTTCCCTTTACCTCTGGACACAACATCAAAACTTGACTCCTCTGGAAGTTTCTCCTTAAACTGCCTGCAAGCCTCAGTGGCAATGTGGGAAGAGTTAGGATACCTGGTACCTGCTGAATAATGCTCCAAATACCTGAGAAGGACTTCATAGATTTCCTACGGACAAACATTAACAGCAAGCATACTCAAAAGCAGAGACCTCTGGCAAACTCACATTCACTTCCTTTAATTTCTTTGTCATCTTGTCTGTTACTGCTCTGCACTTCTCTGAAAACAGACGCAGTTCCAAGTCCCATCAATTCAAGCACAGTCCATGGTGTTACGGAATAAACTAGAACAAAGGAAAGTTGAGATTAAACCGCAGAAAACGTTTCCTAACGGGTAGATCTATTAGACTGTGGAATAAACGTCACAGGGACGCAAGGGAAACCCATCACATGGGCAGAACTGGAGAGGGGACTGGAGAAGGGATCAGGCAGAAGGCTCCTTTGCTGGCAGGGGGATGAACAAACTGGTCTACAAGGTTATGCTTTCTGATACATTTATGATTTTTGTATTTTCAATCTTTCATCGTCCCTTTTCCTCTTGACAAGAGAAGGGGCCCAAGCCTCTGAAAAGCTTGCTGATGCTCCCAGGAATAGGATTTCCTAAAGAAAAAATGGAAGATATCATGGCAGTATTCAGAATCCACACTTATATGCGTGTGGGTGTTTAATGACTTTTAAAAAAGTTAATTCTCATGAAGACCTTAACCAGAAAGAGTTTCCTGAGAACTCTCAGATAGCAAGGCTTATGCTGCAGTCTCCGTACTGCCCTGTAAGGCAACAGACTTCAAGGAGCAGAAAACCTCTGAAGCACCAGGTTCTGTACGTGATTTAAAGCCACCCAACGAGCGACATAAAACTTGGCTTGAGCAGCAAAAGTCTGAGAGGGCCAATGTGGTCAGACAGGACGACAGATGTGTCAGTTAAGCCAGGCTTTGACTCACACAAACCCTGAGCAGGTGGGACTGGCAGCACAAAAGCAGAGATGTCAATGGCAAAGGAAGCCGCCGACATGATTTTTGTTTTCACCTCTAAATTACGTGGGTCTGAGTTGAGTAACATGACTGGCAACAGGAAGACGTGTGAAGCAGCTGTTAGTAGGGCAGGCACTGTCAAGGGGCAATGTAGAAAATTAATCTGGATGGTTGGAAATACACAAAACCACAGATAACCGTTACCAAGTAATTTAAAGCCCCACATACTTGCTTTCCCGGCAATCTCTGCTAACTCATACGGTAGCATTAGATGGGCTATATCAAACAGACTATGTGCAGAATTAAAGTGTAACATTTGTTCAGTCCTCTCCTCACCAGTGCAGGAATATGCATTTTTAAACTCTGTTTTGATCACTGAATGCGCTCACTTAGTTTTGTGGTATCTCCAGAGATGCCAGGAAAGGCCCTAGTGGGTCTGGAATGGAACGGGCACAGCAGAGATGGGATCTGGGCTGGAGAGGGCCCAGAACATAAGAGATACCAGGGGCCATGGAGAACGTGGGCAGCTTTCTACGAACCACATACAGAGCCAGCAAACAAAGTTACAGCCACTGTAAGGGAGGTAGTAGGAATAAAGCATGAACTAAGGTCTTAGATAACTCTGCTCCCCTGAATCATATTCAAATAATTTGAAGAAAAAGCCTTCCCTGTTATTATTTATAGTAAACAAAAAGCCCTGTGCAGATCTCCCACTGTATCTCTATGCCTCAGTTTTATAGTTGGAAAACAGAGATAGCAAGCCGCCTGTTAGTCATGCATTTCAACACTCAGAACAGACCTTTTCATATAGGAAATGACTGATTGTGAATGCAAACTTCCATTACCACTTGCGAGTCACACACTTTCCCCAAACGCATGCTGGTCACATGCAAACACATGCTCACCCTTCAGAGCTAATAAGTGTTTGCAAGAGCAGCAGAGCTGGTGAAGCCCAAGTCTTTAGCTTCCCCTGCCTCCAGTTGCATTCATTTTCCTCTTCAGAATTTTCTCTTCAGGAATTTCCTACAACCACTTGGTAATCCTGTGCACTCTGAAGTTTATGTTTAATCCTCGTAAAACCCACCAATAAAGCAACAGTCTGACTCTGCTTTGAAATAGTGTCCAAACAAATCCTGAACGGCGGCGATGAGGCAAAGTTTGCACTCCCACTCTGATGAAGGCCTATCAAGGCTTGAACTGTCACTTACCATCAGGAATTGTTTTTACGCCAGCAGTTTCAGGAGCTCACGTGGATCGTGCAGAATTCCTCTCCTTGTTGCAGATTAGATTTCAAGCTGAGATTCGTGTTTTGTCTTTTAAAACTCCAAACAGAACAACTGATACTTAATAAGCTTCACCGTCGGGTTGCAGATCAGTGTTAGGCTCCGAGCTGTCCTTCTGCTTTATTTGCCTGGTTTCTAACCTTAAACCAGGAGCTGCCAGTGCCTTGGATCCACTCAGACACGGTACAGCTTACCACTGCTCTGGCCCTTTCTGCAGAGCTGGGAAGATATCCCCTGGGATGTTGAGCACGCCTTTGGCAATATACGAACCATCTCCCACATCCCTGTGGCTACTTTAGTGAGTATCAAGCGTGGGGACTTAAATTCATCACCTAACAGAACATTTTCAAAAAGACCCTGGTGAAGCATGACCTCAAACTGCTTCTGACTGTTGAGAACAACAGGGTTGCTAATAGCCATCATCTCCCAATCCATACCATGACAGAAGCCTCCTAAAGCCAGCCTGCACAACAGCCTTTGATTTCCGACAGCATCAATCAGGGTGCCCGATTTTCTGCAGCTCTGCTGATCGGTGCCTGCCTCTGCACTGTTTACCACGGAGAGATATCTGAGCTACCTTAGGGGCTGGAAACATCTGGCTGAGGACACCCAGAGTGCAGTACTAATGCAGTTGATTTCTGGTGGCCAGACTTCTCCGAAGATGGCTGCCCCGTGCCATACAAACGTGCCCTGCACAACAGAAGCTGTCAGCATGCAGACCTCTCGCCGTCTTTGCAGGCAATAGGTGTTAAAGGCAGTCACAGCTACTGAACACTTCTCCGGGCCGTTAGCCAGATTCTGCATGAGCTGAGTGGCTGATTCACCCAGGACCTTCTGCACGTGCATCAGAACACGGGAATCCTTTGCAGCAACCCAGTACTTGGACACTACTCCTGAGCATGCAAAAAAACCACCCTCACAGGACTGAAGCTATCAGCAACTGGAAGGCTAACCTGGACCTGAAGGGATGGCAGAAGGGTTTACAAACTTCTCTCAGCTGATGACAGAATTACTTTAGCAGGGACAGATGCACACAAGCCACACAGTATGAACGCTATAGAAGCTGAAACTTTAGGCAAGACCTGTCACTTGTACCTTGGGACACATACATAGCTCTTGTTGTTCTGAATGATCCTAAAGTACATCCGAAAGCAATCACATCACCTCCTGGGTGCCCCTGAGGGGACGAGACAGTACACAATTGTTGCAGCAAGTCAATAACTCAAACAGATTTAGCAGTCTGGCACAAAAAATGGGGTAGGGGGCTTCAGATAATGCTGCATTTTTCTGAAAATCCCATGGGATTTTAAAACAGCAGCACAAGAAACTTCAGTTCTGAGCCTCATTTGTCATAACAAAGCATGCACAAAGATGACAAACTGACTATTTTCCCAAGGCCCATCCCACATCATGTAGAGGTGCCACATGCTTACCATGATAGACAGCAAGAGCATTACTTGGGAGACCTCCAGCCCATGGCATTGCCATCGCATGAGCTCTTCTGCTTCCCTCAACTTCCTCATTTGCAGGAGAGGGATCATCAATGCCATCCCTCAGCTGCCTAGAAATACAGAAGAAATGAAAGGTGGCGTATGGGTGCAGAGGGCATTTCCCATTGGCACAATTTCAAGGCCCAAAGTTCTCCTTACCCTGGGCAAAACCTGGAGTAAAGTCCAGGAAAGGACAGGGAAAGGTCTCCGCTCTTAGGAGAGTCACTTGCTGCCTGCCAGGTTTTGCATCTTTTTGCAGATCATTCTGTTTTTCCTTGCCCATCTTCTGTGCTGCTCCTACCCGCCTCTTCCCCATGTCATTAGAAAACTCCCAGCGTGCGGCCCTGGAGCAGCTCACACTGGAATCTAAAAAGTTGTTGCGATCTGCAGGGCAGGTGGAAAGTTAGCAAGGTTTTTTCTTCTTTTTTTTGAGTGAAAATCATGATCGTTTCCCATCAGATGTTTGTGCAGATCCTGAAGATTACTTGTGAAGACATATACGCATGGTTTACCCCTCATTTCTTATCTGAGATTATAATCTTTCATGCACAGAGTGAATAAGGCAGAGGTAGGAGTACCCAGCCTAACTATTATTTGACAGCTAGAGCCTTATTTTACTAAGTTAATACAGGAGTGTGAGATTGCGCACATTTCTACAAGCCAGTGGAAAAAGCATTCTCCCCAAATCCTACATCAGCTGTTCAAGGTCCTGTAGCCGTTATCACATCAAGTGATAAAGGAGTGGTATCGACGAGGGCCCTGCCAGAGTCAAACTGCACAGACGGGTGCTATGGCACAGACTCCGGTGCCGTGGCAGAGCTGGGAAAGGAGGCAGCAAGCACTGCTGCAAGGAACGTAACTTTGATGCAGGAACAGACAACAGTCTAGAGAAAAGCCCTACAGCCACAGCAAAATGCGGCAATATGTGCCAGAGGCGCAGACAAAATTTTCAAGGTCATTCAGTGCTGCCTGCATGTCTCCGAAATCACGTTACAAGGGCAGGGTTAAACAGCACCGGGCACTTCTCGGAACTCAGCTGGGCCCACGCAGGGTAGGACATGCCCCGCGCAGCTGCCAGTGCCCTGGCTTTCCTGGGACCTGGAAGGATTTCCACTGTGTCTCTGCTGAGAGTGGCGAAGAAAAGCCTGTTTGCAACTGATTTTTGCTGCCGAGACACACCCGCTATGAAGCGGGCTGCGAGAGCAACAATTCTGCTAGCAGTGCCCGAAGAACTGCCAGGCGGGAACATCCAGACTGTCCCACGATGGCTGGGTGCGATCCAGCAGCCTCGAGGGTTCTGCAGCACAAAGCTCCATTCCTTGCACCGCAGTGTTCTCCTTGGGGAACTTGTTTCGGTGGGTTATTGGCATCGCAGCCGCCCGGCTGGCAAGGGGAGGCTGCAGGATGGTGAAGCAGAAGCTAAGTGACCAGAAGGTTTTCTGTGAGACAGTGTTAACCCTCTGCTGCTCATTTTGGTGCCTTCATTCCAAGGGAGAAAAGAGGATGAGCGCTTGCAACGGGATGTTCAGCTGCAAGGTTAGTTCAAAGTTAGTTTTCCTTAGTGGAAAAGTTAAGGGACATGGTGCATTTTGCCCATGGTAAGAACAGACTGAGCACGGGCAGACATCGATTAATGCAACCTCCTGTTGACAGCACAGAAAGGGCAAAAGCTAAGAACCTAACAGATCACGGAGGATGAACTATTTTTTCACCCTGGTCATCACACAGTTGATCACTGAGCCACATTATAAAAATATGCAAGAGAATATTTACTGCTCTGCACGTAACCCTAGTCTGCAAGCAAGAAGAGGACTTCATTCTCATTTCAGACACTGATGTTCAACAAAAGACCACCAAAAATGTCAACAGCAGAAGTAAAATGCTTCTGCATTCAGTGTTCCAGTTTTCCACGGAACATTGGCTGAACTGGAAATTACACTGGCCAGAGAAAGAAATTGAAAGTACTATTTTCCCTAATGGAACTCAGAATTGCAGAAATTAGATATGGGAAAGTCCTATTAGCTCATCCCAATTTCTTCCTGCCTGTAGAGGATTGTTCCCTACAGTACATTTTCTGATCCAGAGTTAAGTGACTAGCAATGGGACTTCCACTGTTTCCCTTGTTCCACATCCTGAAGGATCTTGTTGTTAGAAAATCTTTCGTGATAACCAGACTTCCTTTCCACTGATTAATATCTTCTCCTTTATCCCCACATCCTCTTATTGGCGCATCCAAAACGGCTTTTCCTCTCTGAAAGTTGATCATGCTCTTTAGATACTTTTACCTTGCTCTCAAATTTTCCCCCATCACACTTGGTCAAGAGCTAACGTGCATACTCCATCCCTACGAGTAATTAGTCATTAATCAGCCCAGTCAGGCTCTTCATCGCTTTCCTTGCTCTCTCCTGAACTGTTTCCAATGCTTTGAGTATCAATCACCTACTGAAATAAATAAGTAATCTCAACAGCACCAAGGTGCTGGGACCATATTTGCCTCTGCTACTGAACCACATGGGTGGCATTTCTTTTTTTTTAAACTGCAGGAAGTGTTTTGGTCTGTTCCATGCAAACAAACCTCATCTGTCTGTGTCTGAGAAGCAACGAGTGCACCCAGCACTCTGCCAGCCTCTTCCCCACCTGGCAGCAGCTTTCACCCGCTCCACTTAACAGTAATAATCGGTTCATAAAAGCAAGTGCTGTGGCTTCAGCGCTGGTGGCGAACACCAGATGCCCAATACATTCATGTTGTCATGTTTGGATCTGCTGCTAGCCCCCTTCACCTGGGCTTTCAAAGAAAGATTGAGAAACTCAGTGACTCACGACTGTTAGAGCCCATGGCACTTACTGCAAGCACAGAGAAGCTGCTTTGGTGTCTCAGCCAACTTCTGAGTTGGCTATTTATACTCTGCCTGCCTAAACCCCCTCTAGCAGTGCTGTAGAAGGTTGTCTCCCTGTTTCAGACACTCCTGTGCCAGCACTGCGGGGCACAAAAGCCGCCATGGCCCATATTGAGGGTAGCTGCATTGGAATGTGAGGATGAGCCATCTCGAATGTCTGCTTCAGAGATGTCCAGAGAGCGACTGCAGCAATGCTGGCTCTGTACTGGTGAGCTGTAACGTACACACGCCATGCCCCCAAGCAGAACCCCCTATCCAGTGGCCGGGTACAGTTCTGGGGCAGCTCAGGGAACATAGAAGCCTTTGTCTGGGCCGAAGCCCAGGTGAGCGATGCATGGCACTGACGCAGCACCAGTATGACCTAGCTCAGTACTGGCTTGAATGGCAACTGCCTGCTTCCCTGTCCCCATCATCCTCCTCTCCAAGAGGGACTTGCAGAGCTCCAGGGATGGCTTCAGAGGAGGACGATAAACCAGAATAAACTTACAAAGTTCCACAACCGCATAGAGATGTTGTCCAGGGTGAGAATACCTCAAAAATACATCTTGTATAGTAGACAGAGGAGAAGCCAGGTAGTTTTGGACAGACCAGTCAACAGCCTGGCAGCATCTACCGTATGAAACAGTCCAATGATGAAAGCAGAGGAGAGCCTGTGCTCAGCAGAGAGGTGAGGGACACAGAAACCGTTTCCTCTCGACGTTAAATTAAGGCAGAATTATCAAAGGACTGAAACCCAACCAGCAGCTCAGTGCTACCCTACACCTCAGATGCAACGTATTTTCGCTGAATCAGGTTTTAACTGATAGGAAGCATTTAAGAGGAACTCTTAACTGAAGGTTGGCCAGCAGATGGGTAAGCCCCCTCCCATGTTACCTCCAGACAGCTCATCTCCCTCTGCAGTAGACCTGATAGCCCAGTACCCTACGAAGTATAGTACAAAAAGTCAGCACCTCATCAGGAAGGCACCATAGCCCAGTGGCTGCAGAGCCCTGTACTGCAGGAGCGAAGGAACAAGAATTTAGAGCTCTCCACCTGACCTAATTGCAACAGCGCACACAACAGTCGTCCTCTCTTCAGTTTGCCTCCGTCTCTTCCTACCCCCATCTTATCTTCTTCCTGAGCTTCAGGACAAAGACGGCACACTCCGATGCAGTGCAGACAGTGGCTGTGATCTTCCAGGGAGTCTCTAGGCATTGCACAAAATAAACGCTGCTAAACTTCTAGCTCAGTCATTACATTTATTTTTTAAATTAAAAACGCAAAGCATAAATGCAGATGTTCCGTAACAAAAAAGTTGTTTTGTGGTTGGAAACAGGGTTGTCGGCCACCTCACCGCCTGAAATAGGGAGGGCTGCAGAAGTGAGAAGAGCAAGCTGTTCAGAGCAGCATTGAACCTCCTGGTTCAGCAGGTTTCAGTTCAAGGGACCCACTCAGCACCATCAGAAGGACCTAAGCCAGTGCAGGACATGAGGAATTTATTTCCAGTAAGATGCATCACGGCCAGTGCTCTCACACTAATGCGGCTCAAAGCCCTCTGTCACCTTCACCGCCCTCTGCTGAGTGCTGCACTCCTGGGAGCAGTGCCAAGGAATGGCCTCAAGCCACAGACGCACCCTCGATCCCCCATGTAAATATCTCATTTAATCTTCCTGCAGCTCCCTGCTCCCCAAATGCTCTGTACTGTCAGGAGTCAATCTTTAGGCCCACGATGCTCTCTGCTAACAAAAGCAAAAGCCCTTCACGAGGTAACGCAGGGAGGCCAGGTAGGAGCGAGCAAAAAACCAGAGCCCTTCTCCCACCACTCCTGCGTGTTACTGCGGTTTTCTGTCACTGGCTCCATGAAACCATCTGCTGTACCCAAAGCCCAGAGGATCCTGCTGGGGTACCGAGCCTTTTCTCTGGTTCGTTGTCAACACCAGCTCCACCTTGGCAGCAGGGACAAGCTCTGTGCTCACTCATCCCCAGGACAAATATCTTGACATCGGTTGTTTAGACACGATGACCCATAGCTGAGTTACCAGAGCACTCGGCCATACCAGGCAGGAAACTGCGTGTACCGTGTTTAGCTATGTATGTTAGACCCTAATTAAAAGCTGTTCAGGATCAATGAGTCTGGAGCCAGGAGCGTTTTCAGTGGCTCGACAAAGGATCAGCAGGGTGTTTTCACAGCCTTCCAAACTGAATCTACATGCAACAGATGAGCACAAGCTGCCTTAGGACAACACAGTGACTCTGCTTTACCCCTCACACAGCAGCGTCACCACTGCCCGTGGACCTCAGCACCTCACCTATTGCACAACTGCCCCAAGAGGGAAGCTGCTCACCAGGGACATTTGGCTTGGATACTGCTACAAACCAGTAGCAGTGGCAGCTCCAAGTGGCACCAGAACTCAGGCTTCTGTTCCTGCACTAACTCAGCCACTGAAGCCTACGACAAAGCTCTCCTCTGTGCAGGATGCAGGGGTCAGGGTGCTTGTGCCCACCTATATCACAGGGTGTTCCTGAGATATTGTCAGCTTGAGTTTAAACAAAGAACCACACGCAGTTAAATTTTCTGTGCCCCTCATTGCAGCATTTTTAGGAAAAATATGGTTCTTTACATTCTGATTTATCAGGGCCTGCCAGGCTGCTTGCTCAGAGATACTTTCATGGAAGAGAAGCACTGTATAAAGAACCAATACCCTTCTCCTTAGGGAAAGGGCCAGGTATTTAGCCCAAGCTCCTATAAGTTGGTGGCAGAACCAGAATCAGCTCTGTGGCCAGTGATCACCCAGCGCAGAGCAGTCCGGCCGCAGCCACTTGCATTGCTCCGTGCATTGCTCCTTGGGTGCCGACGATCACAGGGGTCCACATGCCTGGTTGTGTCTTGCCATCCACACTCCCCAAGCTGACTACGACCAGACGACAAGGTTTTAGTAAGACAGGTGCACTCTGCTAGAAAAAGCATGTGATACACCACGGGCACGGCCACATGTAAATAGGAAACGAGTTCATTCGTGCAACGATTCACCTGTGTTAGTCCAGAAGTAGTAACGCACCATCTGCGTGTTTCAGAGCCCCACTGGTAGTTCCCACTGCAATATTCTCAGTGTGCTTTGGCTCAGGGGCCTGCACTCTGCCTGTCTGACTCCCCTGCTATGGCACTGCGGAAATATCTGCCCATTCTCCTGCGGGGAGGCACCGGGTCCTGGCCCACCGCACCCCTGAGGCAGCTGCATGGCAGGCTCACAAGCATCAGTGGAAAACTCAGAGGAAGCAGGGTAGCACCCGAAAACTGCGTTCTGGGAACAAGGCAATCCTCAGCCGTTAAAACAACAGCTTGAACAAAAGAGGCAGATAGTTATACCCACCAGGCCCCACGCAGGTGGCCTTCTCCCTCCCCAGCCCCCTCCCCGTCTCCTGCCCTCAAAGCTAGAGGAGCAAATTGCTTCCGCTCATTAGCATTTGACAAATAACCACAGAAGGAAAACAAGTCCCCAGCAGGACATGAATGAGCTCAGGCCTTTATTGCCATCTGACTGCACCAAACAAGCATGTCATCAATTTTCCATGCTCTGTTGCACCGTTTCTCCCTTTTGGGTAAGGATGAGCACCCTCACCCGCTCGGGCAGGTTTAGAGTGGCGAAATCGAAACAGAGCAGCAAGAAGGAATGATCTGAGAGCCGCAGGATGGGAGCAGAGGGGACACATAGCAACTTCGGAGCCTCTGGGCACAGATACGAGCGTCAGGCTGGCTCTGCAGGAAGGGCTGTGAGCAGTGTGCTCGTGCATTGACCCCTCAAACACCAACTGCAAGCAAGGGCACTGGCTCGTGGGGATCAATGTTTTAACAGAGCCGAGGGGACGCAAGGCAGCCTGCCTAGCTCGGACCCTGGATGGAAGGGCGACTGGTTTTCTGTGTCTCCATTAGCCCTGCCACTGGCTCAGCACTGGCTGCTTCTAGCATACCAAAGCCACAAGCATTTGAGCAGAACCATCCTCTCTGCCCAGTGATACTGTGATGGGGTGGCTCTAGGTCTCTGGCCAAGGATTTAGAAGGGGGAAGAGGGGTACTGATCTCCACGCTGTCAGCGTTTCTCAAAGCCTGTGTCTGGTACAGTCCTGACACTGTTAGGAGCCTTCACATGGAGGGCATCACAGGAGCACCAGGTCCCTCCGTGGACCTTGCAAGTGCTGCTGTGGAATTTAACATTTTTCCTTCCAAGAAGGACCGCGGACTGTCCCTGGGGCCAAATGGCTCCCACGTTGCACTTCAAAAGGGGAGGAGGTATATGAAGCATTTCTGCACCTGGCCTGGGATCCACAGGCGGTGGAGGGGCAGTTTGGACTTACCTGCTTGCTTCAAGGACAAGAGCAGACAAGGTCCTTAGTGGAAATCGGGCAGGCTTTTCTGCGGAGTTTCTGCAAACACAACCATTTCAGGCAGGACTGAGTCAATAATCCTCGCTGAGAAGCAGAAAAGATCATTATCTTCATAGGCAAGCAGAAGGCACGCTGTTAATGACTGCAAACATAAATGGGCTCACACTTTCATAGACTCCCACTCACACATAATTCAAGTGTTAATAAATGGTTGGGTAGCTGAGGTTTTAATGAGTAGTCAGCAGGGAGGTTAGGAAAGCAGTCATAGCCAGGAATGTAAGTGCTTATGAGGAAATCTTGGGAAGAGCTGCCACAGAATGCATAAATAAGAATTAGACATTAGTCAAGAATAATTAGAAGCGTGTAGTCAGGCCAATCCAAAGTTAAGTTTTTCAGGTTTTTCTTTACACTAAGAAGCATTTCACGTTGAATCAAAGTAATTCCAATTCTTTTGTTATTTAAGATTTAAAAAACCCATGTGCTTGAGCTCCAGGAATCAGCTCTTCAGTTCATCCTCTTGCATGGTGCCAGCTACTCCCAGGAAGAGTGAATTGCAAAGGGAACTTCTATCCTGTAGACATTTTTCAGGCCTTTACATCTTCAACCAGGCTCTCTGCTGTAATTCTAGTTCTTCGATAAAATTGGGAACATAAGGGAATGCAGGGGAAGGGATGGGGATAGCAGCTCTTCTGCAGCCCCAGGGAAGCCAGAAGGTCCTATACGTGCCCATCACCTCCGCAGGTACGGAGGGAAGCAGCTGCTGCGTGACACTCACTCTGCCTTCTGCCATCCCTCCCTGCACCTCTCACCCTGCTCCCACCTCTAAATCCTGCTTGCACCTTTGCTCTGCCACAGCCTCTGCTCATCAGGCTCAGCCCCAGCGCTCCAGGCAGCTCCCGCTCCATGGGAACAGCGGAGCTCCTGCAGCTGCTCCCAGAGAGCTCAGTAAACAGGGGGGTCGAGACGGTCTTGGGTACAAACCTTTACTCACTGCTCTCCTAAGGCGCTGAAAAGAAGGGGCTAAGAAAGTACATTTATAAGAAAAGAAGGGGCTAAGAAAGTACATTTATTTTTGCATTAGCTGCAGGTGGGCCGAGGCAAGGCACCCTGAGAAGCAGATTTACTTCCCATGAGGTGGTAATAGAGGTTCATTCACATCAGAAGGCAGCAAGGAGGCAGCACAGGCCAGCTGGGAGCCCAGGACAGCCGTGATCCCCAGCACCTACCCAGCTGCCTTCAGCCGTGTCTGCAGGGCAGAGAAGTCCCTGGGCTGCTCCCCCTGCCCATCAGCACCCCCCCGGCTGCCTGCGCCACAGTTCAGTCCCCCCCACCCTGACACCCCCAGCCCCGGGTGGGGGGCAGCAGAAGTGACCCAGAGAGGAGCTCAGAGACCCCAGCCCCCATCAGACAGGTTGCCCCCACCTTTCAGCAACACCACAGGCCCATTTACCATGGCAGATCTTGCTTTTCACTCTCCCCCCTCCCCAATTAAACACCTTTTAGAGAATTGTTAAAAACGCCCCTCCCCACGTTGCCAACACAAACCTCAGCAGCAGCTCCTACCACCACCTCCAAAGCACACCACTCCCCCCGACCCACCCTTTATAGCCCTCCAGGCCGGTTTCCCATCCCACGGTTCCCACCCTGGGGCCCTCCCCGCTGCTCTCTGGTCTCCCCCGGGGCAGGTCCTTCCTCCACCCCAGGCTGACCCAGGCACCGCAAAGGGCCCAGCCAGCCAGGGCTGTGGTATAGGAGATTATTGCTGCCAGGATAGCGATGCAGAAGATAGGGTCCTAACGGGATGCTAAAGTTTGCCAGTGCCCCCACTGGTTTCATCAGTGCACCCCGCTGCTCTCGGGGTCTGGCTCCGCATTCGCACAAAGAGATTTTGCTGTTCTGGGAAATTATAAAATCAAACCAGTTCCTGACAGTTCTTGTCTGATCTAAGTAAAAGCAAGTGGCCGGCTATATATAGATGTGATTGACTGACATCTCAATAGCTTCCTGCCTGGCTTTCCTGTGTGTCGTGGTGCACAGATCCGACTACTTTTTACGTGGGTGTTGCTTTTTTCAGCGCGTCTTCATATCATAATGCCAACTTGCAAACACGGCCATCGTCACAGGAGCCATGGTTTTATGGCCGTTCTCCCCGAGTGCTGTTTCTAACCTGGGGCGAGCATCCGAAGCCAACAGGAATACCCAGCATCTGGGTCGCTGCAGCCCAAGGGCCAGAGATTAAGTGGGTGCTGCAAAAATCAGGTCCTGTTACTTGAAATTAATGGTGGCGGAGGGTCCCTTGCACAGCTTCTTCCAGGCACTAGTTTCTTATGTTCATAAAAGCAATGCATGAAATCGGTTCTCATTTTCGTCTGCATTTTACGGCATTGGTAAACAAAGCTGTTTGAAGGTTGTGCAGGTCTGTTGAGGTTGTATCAGGGTTGCTCAGGTCCACACAGAGGTAGTGCTAAGGAAGACAGCTGTAGTTTGGAAGAGGAGCTTAGCTATGCCCGGAAGACCCTGGGCTGCTGCACGGGCAATAGAAAGAGCCAGGATGGTAGGACAAACTTTTGCAAAGCAAGAGCTTTAGAGGGGCTGTAAATCATCCTGTTCAAATCTGCTCTCAGACATCAGGAGGTAATTCCCCTCATGGCTGGGGACTTAGAAGCCTTTTCTAATAAGGGTAATTTGCTAATAGGGTTCATTTGTGGCAGCAAGGCTCGAGTGAAATGGGTGGCACAGCCGGAACCAACCGCTCATCCCTGGGTTCACTCTCATATCTCCGTGAGGCTTTCTTTAACTCGCAGCCCCGCGCTTGGAGAGGAAAACCAGTCTGTTTATAACAGAACCGCCTGTGTAGGCAGCTGGAAACTTTGTGGGAGCTCAGTGGTGATCAATGGCTTCTGCCATCTCATTTTCACCTGTCTGAACGGTTGTCAAACATGTTCCATTTGCTGTGATGTTCTGGACCTGGACTTTCCAGGAAAGGGAAAGAGCATGTTTGGGTGCAGCATCCTTGTACCTAATCACTGTTTATCCCAGGTAGCTAGCGGAAATTAGTAGCACATGAATGCGGCCCTCAACCTTCCACTGCCCACTCAGCACTTCCTGTTCCTTGACTCTTGAACGTGACTCATGCGCCTGACTCTGCAGTTAAAACCAAGAGCCGCAACCCTTGCTCCTCACATCCTTCAACCCACCTTCCTGGGACCTGTCCTCCCCTGGGACCAAGCTGAGTTTGGGGAGACCTGACAGTCATCTCATCTCAAGCTGACCGCGGGGAATACGCCTGCCCAGTGCCTGGGCTCTTTGATGCCGGGAGGTATCAAGGGATTAGGATGTTTGCTTTGGTTCCGAGCACTGACTCTAGTTAGGGTTTGAGCTACAGGGTGTTTTCATTTGCCTTCTGTGTCCCAGACTGGCAGGTCTGCCAAGACTCCACTTTGCCTCATTTGATGCATTTGATGGAAGGGGCTTCACAACTCAGGCTTATTTGTGCTGTGCCTGATACGGTTTACACTAGTCCCGCACCCAAGCTGCAAACGCCACTGCTGGCTTCCTGTTGTGGTTTCCTGCCTCGGCTAAAACGCCTCGTCGGCGGAGCCTGATCTCCCTTCCTGTTTTCATCAGGGCCATTTCTGGGCTTAATGAAGACAACAAACAAATAGGTAGAGAAGATTCTGGTTGCCATAAATCCAGCTCCCCATGGGTCTTGCAGGTGTTGTAGGCTGAGCAGAGCAGGGTGCGCGCAGCAGAACGGTTTCTTCTGAGCGGTTTCCTCCTGACCCCTATCCCATTCCTGCCTGTACAAAGCACGTATCCAGCCAACTCGTTCCCAGCTCTAGCAGTCGCAGAGGCTGGCAGGAGGCAGCCCTGTTGCTGTGCTGCTGAGCGGGCTGCAGCACTCTGGGTGAGACGGAGCAGGGCTGACCACCAGCCCAGGCACCGCTCCAGCCACTGCCTGAGAGCAGAGGCCGCTTCTGGAATAGCGCAGAGGGCCCAAGCCATTGGGTAGCGACTTCTCCCGTCATGTTCAGAAATGAGAGTTACTTCGGGAAGAATCAGGGCAAATACCCAGCGCGCTGGCTGAAGAGCCGGTGTTTTCTTCAGTCTGAATGTGAGTGAAGCGTTTATGGGAAATGCGGATGGAGACAAACACTCTGATCTTCTTGGGGTCAGCATCTGCGCAATGACAAAATCAAAGATCAGACTCCAGGAAACAAATGAGACCCTTTGAATATGATAATGTTTCCATTAATCACGGGAAATTGTCTTCTTTTTGTGGGTGTGATTTTAGATGATTCTCTACAAGACCTATAGGTCTTTGGCAGAAGGGGCTCTGCGGTGACTCAGTCAACAAAGTGCCCTTTCTCGCTGGATTCCCACTGCGAGCTGGTGCTGCAGCAGCACGGCGGTAGGTTCGTTTCTGGTTTTAGGCTGTTCTGAACAGGGGGCTCGGGTAACGCTTGCGCATAGCAGCTCTACAGGACAGTGGGACTAAATTCACTTTGTGGTGATGGCTGGCCACATCTGAGCTCCGGCCTTCTCTGGAGCATGTGCACAATGTAGAACTAGGAACTGCCCAACAGGATCAGAGTATCGGCCAAATTCATAAACCAGCCGGATTCAGATACTGTGGGAAAAAATACATAAATTTTTCAAGAGACAATTAGAGGAAGGTTTCTTCTTGTTCTGTCAACGGATGGTTAATGTCTGCCCAGAAGCACTTGGGTTTATCTTTGTCTCCTTTTGCTGTGTTTGGTGCAATTGTGTATCTAAATGTTTTTTAGAAATTTAATATCCATCTCATGTTTTAATCTTATTCCATTTAAGATTTTGGCTTTACAGACCCTCATGGCAAAAGTAATTTATTCAGAGAGGCAAAAGAATTTCCTTTTATTGTGAACAGGGCTGGAGAGAAAATGGTAGGAAGTCACAGCTAAAAACCTTGGGATGGATGTATGAAACACATTCTTAGTAGTGAAGGTAATTAACCATTGGTACAAGTCGCTGTAGGATTTGGTGCATTCTGTATTCCTTGACATCTTTAAATCAAGATCAGATGGATTTTCACTTATGCTTTCTAGCTGCATTCAGGGCGAGATAGAGGAATCGCTGTGGGATTCTCTGGCTGGGGATATGAACGCACCCACTGCTACTCTCCATGCGATGTTTGGAATGATGCTACACACAGCCAGCTGAGGGCTGAAAAATCTCTAGGCAGACAAGTCTGAATTCCAATTAAGCCTTTTTGCAAAATTATGTGTCAGTGAGGAATTTTGCTTCTTTTTTCTAGACTGAGCACCAGCAGCGTGTGAGCCGACCCCAGCAGTCTCAGTAAGCGCATAGAGATGCCAGATGCTGCCGCTCACCTGCCGTTTTACTACGGCAGCATCGCCAGGTCCGAAGCGGAGGAGTACCTCAAGCTGGCAGGGATGTCAGATGGCCTGTTCCTGCTGCGGCAATGCCTGCGCAGTCTGGGGGGGTATGTCCTCTCCATGGTCTACAACCTGCAGTTTTACCATTACGCCATCGAGCGCCAGATGAACGGTACCTACGCGATTGCGGGGGGCAAAGCGCACTGTGGGCCAGAGGAGCTCTGTGAATTTTACTCCAAGGATGCCGACGGGCTCTGCTGCAACCTCCGCAAGCCCTGCAACCGCCCCAGTGGTGTGGAGCCCCAGCCTGGCGTCTTCGACAGCATGAGGGACAATATGGTGCGCGAATATGTCCGGCAGACATGGAAATTAGAGGTACTGGCCATTGCCAAAGGTGGTACGGGACTGTGCAAGGAGTGCTCCTTGGGCGATTACTGCTGCTTGCCACCCTGGCCTCTTCTGTTGCTGTCATCCCCCTCTTACAGCATGTAAAGCAAGGTCCTTCTCCTCCAATGCTGCTGGCACTAAGAGCAGTCTTAAATCTCTCTCTTTTCTAGTTTATTCTTAAGAAACAGGTCTAAACATCTTCCCAAGCCTTCAAAATTTCCTGTAAACAGCTCGTGTTGTGTCTGCTCCGCAGGGCGCTGGAGCTCTCTGCTCACTTTGCAAGCATTTCCCCATGTGCCCTTTGCTCCTCTGCAGCCCATGGGGCACTTGCCGCATTGCTGTTCACGTGAGATGCCTGTACCGCCATAACATTGTGCTGAAGATGCAACAAAACCAGGCTTAAAATCTTGCTCAGGTTTTCCTTGCTCTTTGAAGTCAGTGGAGGTTTTTGTTATGAGACTGAGGTACTGGGTACGGCATCAGGTCTGTCTGTTACTTAAATTTAAAAATAGCTACAGACAGGTGCCTGCATGTTATTACAGACTGGAATATGTATAATATATGTATGAAGCAAAACTCTGTAAATGGTCACATTGGCAGACATGTAATTAATTTCCTACCTGGTGTCACCTCCAGAGTGGCTGCTCGGACGCTTCCAAGTCCTTGCAGAAAGATGGCTCAAGCATTCCCTTTATGGAACCATTCCACAAAAGATCTCTAAATCTGGCCTATTTTAGACCAACGGTGCTTGACAGAATGAGGTCTCCATAGGGTTTCTCCTCCAAGCTGATCTGTGGGTGCTGGTAGATAACACAAAGGACATTGCCACCTACTGGCAAACGAGAAGCTACAGTTGTTTATAAAACGTGTGGGGCCAGTAAAATTAATTGAGGGTCTACCACACGATTTCCAGACTGCACTGCTCTTGACAAATTGTAGTGTCTGGCGACAGTGAGCTGCCAGGAAGGCAGAGGCACCAGAAATAGGTCCTACTTTCCCAGGAATGCGAGGCTGAAAGACATCCTGCAAGCCTGATGCCAAATCCCCCGTATGAATGTGATGACTTCTCTCTTCCCTCACCAGCAAGTCAATGGACTTCAGCTGTATTCGAGGGATGGGACCAATATAGACAGGAAAGGAATTCTGCTCTGCAGCAGAGCAAAATTCAGCCCACTCTTGCTATAGGCATGATTAAGGCCACAGGCACTTCTGTTACGAGAGCTTCCAAGTTTCCGATGTCATCTGCCCAAAAGGGTGCAAAATAAACTGTGCTGAAGCCATGCAACAATGCAGCAGAGTGACGGAGGTCTCACTTCTCACTCTCTTTCAGGGTGACGCACTTGAACAGGCCATCATAAGCCAGGCTCCACAGGTGGAGAAGCTCATCGCCACCACAGCCCATGAGAGGATGCCCTGGTACCACAGCAGCATCACCCGGGATGAAGCTGAACGGAGGCTCTACTCTGGGGCACAACCTGACGGGAAATTCCTGTGAGTATGCAAAAGCCTGGCAGATGCTGTGATCCCCGTGCTTTTTATCACTTCCCCCCCCTCCCCTACCCTGTAGTTATTTGTTTCACATAACAGTTTCTGAGAGGAGGTTTAGCTGAATATGGTCGGACTGTAGTTACAGAGCTTTCAAAGACAGGGTCTGACACCCCAAGCCTGTTATTGTCCAGACAGTGTCTGACCTCCATGAAGAGCCAGTCCTGAGCTCTATTTGTTTTTCCAGTTTAGATATCGTTAATACACTGGATGATATGAGATATAGGGTTCAGTGGGTGAAGAAATTTAACACTGGATGTAAGGCCAATCGTTAATACACTGGATGATATGAGATATAGGGTTCAGTGGGTGAAGAAATTTAACACTGACCTGTAAGGCCAATAAAATACAGGAGAAAACATTTGCTCTGTATCTCTGCCGAGGTGAGACAGCCCTTCATTTAATTATCTCCTGAATGAGTTAAGGAAAGAAAGAATTAACTGGAGAGGGTGGAGGAGAGCGGCAGGAGACTGAAGGTAAGGTGTCCCTCCTCAGCCTCTGTAGAGACATGTCAGGAAGGTGGCAATTCCAACAGCGGCGTGCAGGGACACCTTACCAAGTGCCCACCCAGTGACCCACCACTGCTGCAGCCGTGATAGCTTCCAGGGCAAAACCTAGAGTTGCTCTTAATGGTTCTCCTTCTTACCAGGCTGAGAGAAAGGAAGGAGAACGGTGCCTATGCCCTCTCCCTCGTCTATGGCAAAACGGTGTATCACTATCGGATAGACCAGGACAAGTCTGGCAAGTACTCCATCCCAGAGGGGACCAAGTTCGACACGCTCTGGCAGGTACCGTACTGTGGGATTCTGACCACTGGTGTCCTAACAAAGCGAACGCACTTTTCCCTTGTTATGGCTGCCCATGCCTTGAGGGACAAGAAAGGGCATGTGGCCTTTAGAGGCTTTAAGATTGTACGTGGGTGGTTGTAGCCCCTTCCAGAAAACCCTTACGTTCCCTGGGTCTGGCTGTCTATCAGCTCACCGCGTTGCATTCATTTCTGTGCACTCCTAGCTAAGTAGATCTAAGTCTGGGCTATCACGGCAGCTCCGAAATGGTGTTGGGTTTACCACTGCCTTCATGCCTTAAGCAGTGTGGTGCCTCTCCAAGGAAACAAGATGATTAGTGCTTTTAATTTCTAGCTTTAAGCCAGGGTACTTGAGATGGTTATATTAATTACACTTGCACCCTGTGAGCAAACATCACACATGCAGCCACAGCATGCCCCTCAGCCCTCTGCCTGCAGCAAGCCCCGATGAGATTGCTCATCCCGGACTGTCCCTCCCTCGCATCCCCCATGCTGCTTCTGGACCAGCAAAACTGTTGGGTGCAGATTGCCACTGTATTTTCCAAGTGGCTGACTTCTGTGCAAGGAAGGGGAGGCCAGCAGTCCTGAGCCAGCTGCCAAAATCTTTACATGACTGAAGATCCAACTGCCAGGAGACACATCCTGTCAGCCCTGCGGAGCTTTGGGAAGTGGAGATGGCTGTAATGCCCCAGCAGTCCTCCTGAGGGTGGGACAGGGTTTTTAGGGAATATGACACATGGCCCAGCAGCTCTTGGCACTGCTGGGCAGTTGCATGCGCCCCTGGATCCCTGCTCTGCCCCGTGGCACACAACTCGGACCTGCTCCAGGGGACGGATACCAGCACTTCCTCCTGGGCAGGGCTGTCTAGGGGACAGTAACTGTTTTGCTGAATTTTTTAAATTCCTAGGACTGTTTTCACTCTGAATTTGATTGAAAACAAAGACTTTGGGGCATTTTCATGGCAATAGAACCATGGCAGGCTCCCAATTGCAGAGGCGATCTGAGCCAGGCAGGAGGGGAAGAGAAAGCCTTGTCTCCTCCGCCGTCGGGTGGCCAGGGGCTGGGCTGGTCCTCTCCAGCCAGGGTCAAGTCCGCACTGTGTTTGAATCGGTGGTTGCTGCAGTGAGAAACTGCTCAGGATCCACAGAGCTAACCCTGGAGGTTCCTCCGGGATAGCAAAAGGTTTCTCTCACACTTTATCAAACACAACATGACTTAAAAACCTTTCTGGCTGGGACAACAATAACATTGCACTGAAAATGGCCTACCCAGCTCTCCTACTGGAGATTTTCCTTTTGTCTTTCTTTGGTCCTTATCTAGCTTCCCAAGTTCTTCCCAGCTCTGGCAGATATCCAGGTATGCAAGCACTTACTCTAGGAGACGGCTGAGTGCACAGATAGGAGAGGAGAGAAAGAAAGAGTCGAGTGCCTGTCTGCCATAAATTTGAGAGAAATCATTACCATAAGCCATACGAGTTGCCTGTAAAAAAAAAAAGAGATTACTTTTTCCTCACGATAATATCTTTTTCCTCCAATTCCTTTCCCAGTTGGTGGAGTACCTAAAACTCAAACCAGATGGGCTGATTTTCTACCTGAGGGAAACCTGCCCTAACCCCAACATGCCAGGTGAGCCGACGTCTCTCAGTGCCAGCCCTGGCCTCAGTCTGCCACTGAGAGGGGCCAGTTTGAGCAGCGCCGCCCCAAGTTTCCTTTACCACGTCCAACCTTGCTCAGACGCTGACAGTGAGGGGACAGTGAGGTCTCTGCTCCTCTGGCAAACTGGGCAAGCCTCGCGTCATGTTGTCTGCCGAAAGTGGCCACTCTTCAGGCCTGGCCTAGGGTGGCCCAAAGACAGGAGCAGATGGGGGAATCAATGCTCCAAATGGATTAGGGACTTCTGGTGCCAAACAGATGGCTTCTGAAAAATGAACTGCTTTTAGGCAACAGGAAACAACATGTCCTGCGAGGCTGGCTCCTGCTAGACCTCTCGAGCTGAACACTCAAAACTGTGGGTTACTTTGTCCTGGACCAAGTGTCACAAACATCGCTTCAGAGACTGCCCGTGGGACCCGTGCTCTCCTGGGCTTGGGGCTCTGGGGTACAGCTCAGTCAGTCCCTGCTCTAGGACTGATGGAGGCTGTAGGGTGCTCCAGTGGGCCTGCACCTCCCCTGAGGACTGCTCTAGGAATAACACCCACATCCAGGCACATTTCCACACCTTTTGTGGTTAAAGTTGTGGAAACTGGTCTTTGTAGTGGAGGGGATCAGACCCAGGCATCCACACAGTCCTCCAAGGACTGATGCTCTGATCCTGTTTGTTGCATAGGCAGAATCTTATTAACAGCTTCTCTCTCCTGATTCACAGCATCTGCAGCACCGGTTCCACCAACCCACCCCTCCGTGAGCGTAAGTTTTGGGGAGAATCTGTTTATTGCTACCTCAGTAGTTTAATGTTAGTGCATTTCAAGCTTGCTGATCAAACTCTGCTCTTCTCTAAAAGGCAATAACTCAAATGGAATACATTAAGCCCAGCTGCAATGTTATCCCCTTTCCAGCTTGGATGGGGTTGAGGAATAGCTGGGCACAGCTACCATTAGAGCTGAAAATGGTTTCCATTCATACTGTGCTCCTTGCAACATGTGGGCCTGTCCTTGGGGAGCCCTCTCCCCACTGCCCCCCTTGCCAGGCAGGAGCTAGGAAGACGTGGTTGGATTCTGGGAACACTCAGCTTTGCTGCTGGCCGCTGGCCGCTGGCCAGGTCTTTGTGCTCCCTCTGCGTCCCTGGCCTCAGGGTACGTCTGCGCTCACTCCCCGCTCTGAGTGCCGAGCAGTGTTGAAACCGGCTAGTTTCGGCTATATGAGCAGCCCATCCCAGAGCTCAGCAGAGACTAAATAAAGGCCTGAGCATTCACCCATCTTCTCAGAGAGCTTTTGCAATCTGCGGTGGGCTCGCATGTCGCAGTGACTCTGCGCTGAGCAGCACAGGCAGTCAAAGTTGTACTGGACAAATGTGTACCATACGGCTTTTTTGCTGTCTCCTTCTGGGACGGTGGCTGTATACAGTGTCCATACGTGCCCATGAGGACCACTATGCAGGGAGGTAGGTGTGCCAGCTGCAAGTTGAGCTGCCTCCAGGCTTCCCTTCGCTCCCTGTCTCAAAACAAGCTGCAGAGCTGCTGCAGGAGACTTGTCACTTCGGGGCGGGGAAAGCAGAGTGGGTAGAGAGCAAAATGCAGCCCTGTGTTCATGCCCCTCACTGCTCCGGTAAACACAGAGCCCTCAGCACCTCACCCTGCACAGCCCACAGGCTGGGTTACTGGAGGACGATGTTGCATTCAGGCTCCATGGCAGTGAATCCTCCCAGGGTCTGATCTCTGCTGTGCAGCTGCAGTGGGGATACCTGCCAGCTGGGACTGGAAGAGAAAAGTTGGCTTGATACCACTCCAATATCTTTTGTCCACTTCGGGGCCTTTTAGAGGGAGTCACCAGCTGGGGCTCTGTGGGCTGCAGAGGCTCCCTGTCCTGCTCCTCTCCCATTTCAAACTGAAGCAGTTTCCCCTGGCTGCTTTATCCACTTTATCCCCGTTTCTTTTCCAGAGAAACCTTGGGCCTCTCAACGCAGATGGGTACACACCAGAGCCTGTAGGTGAGCATCTTTGAAAGCCCTCTCCTCCTAACAGGAGGACACAGGACCTGGGGATGCCACAGGAACCGCAGAGGTTACCTGACACATCTGTATCACCTTCTGGTCAAAGAGTTGTGCTGCAAAGCCCTTTCCTTACAAAGGTGCCCAGGAGCATCCCATTTGTTTCAGGGATCGATGACAAGAAAATTGCGAAACTGCCCACAGCTGGCACCCAGTCCTGTCCTATTCCCCATCGTATCCTGTAAATCAAGGCTTGCGCTATTCCCCATCTCCCATCCTGCCTACTAAATACTCAGTGTATTCAGTTACATTTCAGTTGGGTGAAGTCATGCACATGCCCAGGTCCTGCAGGGTCTGATATGTGGAGTAGGAATGCTCAAACATCTCTCCCCATCCCAGCTCCTTCAGCATCTGTAATTAGGAGAGCCGATGGGTTGTGGAAGGAAGGTAGATGCCCAGGAGGGAGGAGAATTGGCCAACAGACTAGAGAAACCTTTCCAGCTGGTGAGGCAGGGAGAGATGGGGAAGGATAAATTGTTTACGGTTATAAAAATCTGTATCTCTTGAGAAGGTGCAGGCAAGTCACGCTTGCTACCCATGGACACCAGTGTCTACGAGAGCCCGTACAGCGACCCCGAGGAACTCAAGGATAAGAAGCTTTTCCTGAAGAGGGACCACCTGATGATCGATGAAGTGGAACTGGGGGCAGGAAACTTTGGCTGCGTCAAGAAAGGAGTCTACAAAATGAGAAAGTGAGTGCTGACCCGAAGGGTGCTGAGGAAGAGGGAGGAGGGTGCTCCAGGCTGAGCTCAGAGGTGTCCCCAGCTACCCTGTTTCCGGCTAGATGGACCATAAAGCGATAATGGGGTGCGGGTATAAGAGGCATCTCTGGAAGGTCAGTGAGGACTTTCCGTGAACTTTCAGTGACAGCCTCATTGCGCTGAGAGTGTAGTCTGCACTGCACACTGCTGGGCATAAGACTGCCACTTCTGAAGGCATTTGCTCGGCTGAGAGAAGGAAGTCCATGCTTCTGAGGTCATCTTGGTCCATGTCAGGGCAAAGCAGTGAGACTGAGGAGATGTGTAATGCTTGGCTCTGTTACTGGTTATCTGTGAGTCCACGAAGATGACCTTTGCCCACTTTGTGCCTGAGTTTCTCCCTTCAAATACGACAATGATGATGCCGATCTCAGTGTGTGAGGTGATGCACCTTCAGATCTACAGATGGCAAATACCGGCCTATGCTCTAAGGGTGAGGTGATCCTTTTGGCATTCAAGCAGGCCTGGGATACAACTGTTACGCAGGGCTCTGCCAAAAAGGGCTACTGAGAGTGCCGTTGAGAGATCAAACAGTACCACATGAGAAGTGGTTTGCATTCCTGGCTGTGACACCCTAGTCTAGCAGCTGTTTTGTTCATCCCATGTGTGCTCTTCTTGTGCCCTGTGCAGGAAGCAGATCGATGTGGCTATAAAGGTGCTGAAAAGCAACAATGAGAAAACAGTGAAGGATGAAATGATGAAGGAAGCTCAGATCATGCATCAGCTGGACAACCCCTACATTGTCCGCATGATTGGGGTCTGCGAGGCAGAGTCCCTGATGCTTGTGATGGAGATGGCTTCTGGAGGGCCGCTCAACAAGTTCTTGTCTTCCAAGAAGTGAGTACTGAATAAAATGTGGCTGGCTGGTTTTCTGCACTTCTCATCAAACTCTTTTCTGCCAGAGGAGGCTGGCTTCGTAGGTAGAGGGAAGCTGATAACAGCAGAAAGATGTCTTTTCATGTGAGGTAATACGGACTGATGCTTCTGGAGCAGAGATATGCATGTGCATTTTTCCTTGCAGCTAGAAAGCTTGGAGCGGACTGTGGTGTACAGAGTAATGGCAGGTCCTTTGTTACTGCATTGTCCTTTCATCTTCCCCAGAAATGAGATTACAGTCAGCAATATTGTGGAGCTGATGCACCAAGTATCCATGGGGATGAAGTACTTGGAGGAAAAAAACTTTGTGCACAGGGACCTGGCAGCCAGAAATGTCCTGCTGGTCAACCAGCATTATGCCAAGATCAGTGACTTTGGACTCTCCAAGGCTCTTGGTGCTGATGACAGCTACTACAAGGTAAGTGTAAGCACAGTGAAGGATCCAGATAGCTAGCAGGAGCCCTCCTGGCTGGGGGGGCTGAGACCCCCAGAGGTAGGGGGTCTGGGCTCTTCCCAGAAGCCCTGTTGTATGACCACATCACACTCTGGCTGCCCTCACTGCTGTGACATTAAAAAGGGCTTTGCAAAGGTCCAGGCAGCAAGGAGGAAATTCAGACGGATGCAGAGGCAGTGAGGGGGACGCAGTGCAGTAGGCTGACAGGACAGGTGAGACAGGAGAGGAGCCAGAGCAGAGAGCAGGGAAGAGAAGGTGATGAAGAATGAGCCAGGGCTGTTCTTCCCAGCAGTGTGCACCAGTGCGTGACCACACTGAGCCCTGGGGCTAGGGTGTAGGAGGGGGGTGGCAGCGTGGGACAGCGTCCCGCACCCAAGGATGGCTGAGCTGGGCCTGGGCCAGGGTTTAGGGCTCAGGGCTTAAGGCTCAGGGCTTGGGATGTTGAGCTCGTAGGCCAGGGCAAGGGGAATTTTTCAGCAGTGTAGGGTTGCATATGACACAAATATTTAGCAAAGCAGAATTCTGGTTCAGCTCAGGGCAGTCTGTGGCTCAGGGTGGAATGTTCCTCTTTGCTTTGCTACAGGCCAGGACAGCAGGAAAGTGGCCCTTGAAATGGTATGCCCCTGAGTGCATCCTCTATCACAAGTTCTCCAGCAAGAGTGATGTGTGGAGCTACGGCGTGACCATGTGGGAGGCCTTCAGCTACGGGCAGAAACCCTACAAGGTGAGGCAGAGCTGGGTCCATCACGGACGGATGCCACAGTCTAGTCCCACTCTATAACAGGCTGACACACACTGAAACTACAATTTCTGATTGCTTGAGTGGGCGCCNCCCTGAATGCATCCTCTATCACAAGTTCTCCAGCAAGAGTGATGTGTGGAGCTACGGCGTGACCATGTGGGAGGCCTTCAGCTACGGGCAGAAACCCTACAAGGTGAGGCAGAGCTGGGTCCATCACGGACGGATGCCACAGTCTAGTCCCACTCTATAACAGGCTGACACACACTGAAACTACAATTTCTGATTGCTTGAGTGGGCGCCCTTCCCACTGTGGATCAGAGGGAAAAGGAGACAGGCTCACTTCCACTTTACAAAAGGCACAAATTAGATTGCTTGGATCTCACAGCTTTGGGTGCATTTAAGGCAGAAGAAACAGAAACAGAAACAAGTTCATTTGGGTTTGAATCAAAGCAGTTCTTCTCTTTGATGCTTCCGGCTCATTTGCAGAACTGAAAAATCAGTTGCTCAGCCGCTGCTCTGCCCAGGCTTGGGATGGGGGCTGCAGGCTGGGCTGGCCACAGCACGAGACACTGTTGCTGGGTGCTGGGGTTGGAAACGGTGACTGTAGAGGATGCGTGGTGCACGGATCCAAAGCATTACCCCAGGCCCAGCTCTAATCTGTCTCTTCTAATACTGTTCCCAACCCCAAAAACATTAAAGCATTTTCCCACTTGATCCTATCCTAGAAAATGAAAGGCCCAGAGGTCATCAGCTTCATAGAGCAAGGGAAGCGCATGGAGTGCCCCACGGACTGCCCGGCAGAGGTGTATGCCCTCATGCAGCAATGCTGGACCTACAGGTAAGGCTTTCACTACCTCAGCTCTTTGCT
Source organism: Steatornis caripensis (assembly GCA_013398225.1). Lineage (NCBI taxonomy): Eukaryota > Metazoa > Chordata > Aves > Caprimulgiformes > Steatornithidae > Steatornis > Steatornis caripensis. The sequence goes on from VZSC01001433.1 coordinate 129,148, forward strand.
GGGCAGCAGGTCCATCAGAACAGCACACATTGTATGGGTGGTGGCAACACAAAGCAAGTGGTGTCTCCTACCTAGGTCACATTCCCCAGTCTGTGATGAATGATGCACCTGTTTCTTTATTATCATACTCCTCCATTTGTCTGTACCAACCCTCGAAGGTGCCAGAGGCTCTGTGCCCTTGCCCCTCTCCATCCCAGAAAAGTCTCAGCTGCCCTCCTAAGCCCTGGTACAATCAGGCTGCTGTTCTTCCCCAGGTTCTTCCGTGCTCACTATCTTCTCATTGCATCAGTCCACTTTTGTCCCTTCTGTTGACTCTTATTTGTTCCTTTCCGCCCTTGCAGATGGGAAGAGCGTCCAGGATTTATTTCTGTGGAAAACACAATCCGCTCCTACTACTACAGTATTGCTACCAAGACAAAAAATGGGCCAGAGACAGAGGACAAGTCAAAAGCAACCCTTCCCTGAGTTTCCCTCTCTGCTCCTGAGCACACACCCTTCCTGCATGGGACCTGGAAAGGCTCTTCATGAACTTTTGCTTTAGTCTCTCAAACACCAGTTTTGTTTCTCAAGTAGATCCAGAACTAAGAACCTGGGAGATGATGCTGTCACAGCAGACAAGGGCAATCAGCTGTGCCTCATGTCTCCGAACAGCTGGCCACGATTTACACCTCCAGCCTGACCCCGCACAGGACGGTACAGACAGTATTATAGTTCCTTCTTACCCACTTCCAAAACTATCCCAGGATCTCAGATCTTAATGCCTACCAGGCTCACTAAGGATGAACTGTGTTGGCTCCAGCAGACCTGTATTTTTCCAGATCCCTTAAAAAAAAATTATTTCACAGGAAACCACCAAATACTTATTTCTGGTGAGGTTTGCATGGGGTGGGACACAGGACAGGGAGCCATCGAGTCCCCTTCCCGTCGACTTAGGGCAAGAAGCAGCTGGAGTGCTGCTCATTCCCAGGAGAGACGGGGAGGAGCAGTGGGACGGAGTTGCACGGTGCCACGGCTTTGTCCTCAGTGTGCCCTGCCAGCCACAGCTTTTACACCCCGGGACGCTGCTGTGTGCCTGTTCAGCACAGAGCACAGTGCACAGCCTCCCTGCACGGCCACAGCCCTCCAAGCTGATTATGGCTCCTGAAACAACTAAACTCCCGGGATCCATTGCTTGCCTCCTGGATCCCATCTGGTCCCTCTGAGCTACTGAAATGGGCGTCTTGCTTTTCAAGCCTGAAAATTGGTCACCCTGTAAATAAACTATTTTATGTTTTTTAACACACCCGTTACTCAGACCATTGAACTATCATAAATGTTTGCAACTGCTTCAAGCTGACAAGAAAATAATTGTAATTTCCCTCCACTAGGCCAAGGTTTCCCTCCTTGATGTTCTCTATAACCCTGCAGAGTCACCAACCTGGTTACCCTTGGGGTGGCTTCACTGCAGAGGTAGAGTTTTCTTGCAGCTTTCTTGCAGCTGATGGCACATACAGCTGCTCAGCTGAGCCCACTGTGGAAACGCACATATTAAGGCCCGTACTGGTCTACCCCAACCCCCAGATGCAGTGGATTACCCGTGTTGGGGGGACTGTTGCAGCGAGCAGAGTGGTTGTGAAGGCTGGGGAAGTGGGGGAAGCAGAAGATCAGAGCCCTGAGATACAGTGAACAGAAAAGCTTATCTCTCACCATCTTCTGGTGTCTGAAAGCTACACAGTAGCTCACACAGAGTACCTTGTCCCAAAGGTAAAATAAACAGCTACCTCCCAGGCCAGGGCACAGCCCTTATCTAAAACCTTAATTGGAGGTGGATTTGATCTGAAGACAACCGTTCTTGGGGAGTATTCAGGTATGAGGCCTAAATGACCCTCTCAGTACAGCCTGTTTAAGCACTCCTAGGGCTGATGAAAAACAAGTGTTGCCCTCTCCTTGCTTAGACTACGGCCTGCAGTGATAACAACTATTTACACACCAAAGCATTTTCTTTCTCAATCCCATTAGATTGTCCTGTATGCTTGAGAACTATGGACATATTGACCCCGCCAGTAGAGGGGAAAACAGTTATCAGAGGAGAAAGTGGCTTGTTCTTGTTTGTTCCGTGCGTTAGTGGCAGAAACAGGAAAAAAATTATCTCCTGTGTCATGTTTTCCTCCCAGAGAAAGCAGATATTTTGCTGGAAAAGAGAAGGTTTGATGTGCTTTCTGCCTGAGGACCACTACCAAAACATTTTGTTTAGAATTTTCTTCCAAAACAAATCAATTTTCTGATTTGAAATGATTTCCCATACTAAATTTTCAGCTAACTAGTTGCTGGTATTTTTTCAAATGGGGAAGGAAAGTACCAGCGCATATCCCCAGAGAAGCTTCTGATTTAGTTGTAGACAATTTCAAGTGAGTGTGTGCGCACACACCCCAACAGGCAGAATGTAAATCCCTCGAGATCATGCCACAAGAGTAAGGGGCAGCGGCTTCTCCTCTGGAAAGCCATCTAGGCTGTGGATGTTGCTCTGGCTGTTCCAAAAGCATCGCAAAATGTTAGGAGTTGCTACGGGGGAAAAAGGGAGTGAGACAACCAGGACCTGAAGTCACAGGGCTCTGTGACTCTTGCATCTTTGTGACTCCTGGTTTTGGCACATGGGAGGTCTGACAGTCACCCCCCGCCTTGAGGGGCATCTCCTTTGACTTCAGTCACCCCCTTCCTCCTGGGCATCCCCAGTATGCAATTGCAGAAGGGGCTCAGCCCCCTCAGGAAGACACATCTCTGGGTCCCACAGTGCAATGGCCCTGCAGATCAGAACAGCCTCTCCTCTTCATCATCCACAGCACGGATATATTCAGCTCTGTCCTCTCTCCTCGCCCACTGCTGGCAGGCTCAAATATTGAAACACTTTGCTGGACCTTTCAATCCTTTCTCTAACTGATCCCAGAGATGCTGGGTGTTCAAGCAAGAGCTGTGCCACTGATAAGATAAAGGCATAGGCTGTAGCTAGCACAGACTCAGAGCTCAGCGCTCTATGGCTGCTTCTGGTCTCCCAAAAAATTCCTCAAATCCTCTCTTTTCTTGCTGACTTTTCCTTACCTCCTTTTCTCCACTCACCCCACTTCCCTCTATTTTACCCGAATCTTTAAAGCTCTTCTGGTTCTTGCACTCTCCATCTTGCAAGGGAAAAGATGAACTTCATCTTCTCACTAAGCATCTGCAGTGATAACATAAGACATGATAAGGTATCAGTAATCATGTCTGATCAACACTATGTAACACTCCATCACATCACCACTGCAAATCTATCTCATTCCAACCTATCTTATCACCAATAAGCCTATCTTATCACCAGTACATGCCTATTTATCAATTACACTGCGATATCACAAGCACGTACTGACCTTCCTATCTCTTTCAGCTATCTAGGCACTTTCATTTTGTTCAGCAGCACAGCAAGTATGTGACTAACACATCTCTGTGCTCACTGACCTTTGTATAATATTCCTAAGTAATTTGCTGAACCAATGCAAAAGCATATTTTCAAAGGTCGCGATGGGTATTTTCCCCTCTCTCCCCAAGTAGTGTTGCCTGTGAGGTTCCGCAGGGCATGGCTCAGGCGCTGGCAGAGGGCCTCCTGCTTTGCTGTTGGGCTGTCCTCTCTGCCATGAGCCTGGTCAGCAGCTAAGCTGCTTGGTTTTGGCTGCTTTCTGGGCATTAGGTATTTCTGTACAGCAAAGCAGGCAGAACTAGAAGCACAAGGCAAAGAGAGGAGAGCAGCCTTAGCAAAGAGCACTGGCGGGCTCTATGGCAGCTGTCTCCATGCAGCTCTTGCTGAGATGAGCTACTGCAGCACTCAGACCTGCTCCTTCTTTGGGGAAAAGGCAGGTTTGCATTTTGCAGATCACTGTGGGTGCCCCCAGCAGTTGGCAACTTGGAGACACTGCAAGGGCAGGGCGCAGGCGTACCTCACCATCCTCACATTTCTTGTTACGAAATGTCTAGCAGCCGTGAAGTCACGGAATGCTTTGTCCCTGCCCTGATAAAATACACCTCAGAATCACAGATTTTCTCATAAAAGTCAGGTGAATCACTGATCCTACACTGTCCTCTTCTCTCCCTCCATGACAGATCAGCTTATTTCTAATTACAGCAGAGGGAAGTGAGACAAAGGAAGGATATGACTTGTGAGTGGTTGCACGGGGGCCTGGAAGAAAATTTCCTGTCCACCTTTGTCTGTTTTCGTACTTTCATCTCCAGATGATGCCTTATTTTTATGTTCAAAGGCCTTCATGGTTCAGAAGTGAAGCTGAACAAGCCAAATGATGCCCCAGCATGGAGTGCCATCACATGCATTGAGATATTCACTCAGCAGTGGCCCAGAATTAGGCGAGTCTTATTGTAGAGGCTTTTACCATCAACCCATTGCACGTGAAGAAAAAAGGATGTGCAAGGCACTGGAACATGCAAACCTAGATGCAAAATTAGATGTTCTTCACTGACAAGAGGAGTGCAAGTGATGGAGCTGGTTTAGGTATTAACAAGTACCCAAGCCCTGGAAAAGCCTCTCTTTTTACAGCAGGTGGAAATTACTTATTTTGTCATCAAGAAAGGTAGTAGAGTAGGTGAGACTTGAACTGAGCCAAAAGGCCTTTTCTTCTTTTGTCTTTAGGGTTTTTTTTAATGTTACCTTGGTTTTGTTTGTCAGATAGAAATCTCTGTGCTGGCAGGGGAAACTGTAAACATGTCTTCACAAGTGGTTTTCTTGATCAGCGACAGAAATCTTGGAAAATAAGAGAAGGGCTGGTACTGGCTGAGAGGCTGTTGGGGAGCAGTAGGATATTCAGCATTGCTTTATCTCTTCTGACTTCAAACGATCCCATCTGAGGACAGGAGCACACTTGCGGTGTGAGGACACGAACCAGGACCCTGACTGCCTGACCAGCCAGAGCGACGGCACAGGCTCAGGCCCTGCAGTGAGCAAGGAGGTGCGGAGAGGCATCAGACACACACCATGTCATGAAGAGAGGCTATTTTTGTCCCTAACTGCCTGCAAACAGCGCAAGCAGTGACAGCTGGTTTCAGCAGCTAATTTTCTGTGTCGGTTTTGGTGGCCTTAAGCAATCAGCTTTGGTCAGTGTAAGATGTCGCTCTGTTAGATTTGCAGAGGCAAATGAGCGTACAGCGGCTGGCATTCCCACTGCCTCTTCAAGGCTTCTGCTCTGGTAAGATGGCAGTTTCAGAGCCTTGTTCATAAAGCCTGGAGGACTTGCAGATACCCAGCAATTTGGCTCTTGATCTCAAGTCCCTTTATGTCCCATCCTCCGTATCTCATCAACTCGCAGGCCTTCCCTGCCTGTGACTTCAGCCCATGCTGCCACTTGTAGCTCTGGGACAGGGCGGAGCAGCCTTTCACGGAGCAAAGAAATCACAGTTCAAAATAACTGAGTGTTGAAATGTTAAATAACCAACTCCTTCGGTAAATAACTTGTACCATTAAATTAATCTATTATGTAACCAACTAGTTTGTTGCTGCTGTTGCTGTAAAGGAACTGCTTTTTGCAGCCTGGCTGGGGCGTTAGGCTGTCTGCTACATTGTCTGGGCAGCAAAAGTAAAAACAGCCCCAGAAAGAAACTTTAAAAACTAAAATGGCATTTGAACAATTTCTGTCCTTTTTAAATCAGATTTTGTCAGAAATCTTGAAAAAGGGTGGAATATGGGTTCGTCTGGACACTCTCTGTAAGTACATTCAGCCTATCCCAGCTGTGCAGAGGCAGTGAGGGCAGCAGTCTCTGTGAAGGGCGACGAAGCTGGCAGAGAAATGAGAGCAGTTTCCTTCCACCAGCAAAGTGTAGCTGCAGAGAGCCCTGCTGTGGCTGAAGGAACTTGTGTTCAGGCCTTCATGAGCTGGAGGGCTCTTTATATGTTCTTCCCCTTGCAGATCAAAGCCTGAGCCCATCCCCTGCAAGGTCCCATCGTCCAGCAGAGTCCTTCTGCACCTCGCTCCCCTAGGGACCGCAGCTCATGTGGGGCCGTGCAGCGACTGCTTCTCCAGAACGAAACCACTTGCTGCAGGCCCAGCAGCTGCACTACTGCTATTACTCACAGCATTCTTCCAATAAACTAATCAACGCAGTCGTTTTGTGTCCTCCCAAACACTCCCATCGCTCAGAGGTTGGCTGTGTTCCTCCTCAAGCTTGTACAACCTTGTGCTGGTCTGCAGAGTGATTTTAATTCCAACTGTCCTAGAGATAAAGCCGTCAGTGGTCTCGCAGTCTGTCTGAAGGCGGTGGAGATTTGCCGTTGGGAGCCCACCTGCATCTTGCATCAAAACCAGAATATATCATTTGCAGATTCAGAAACAGTGGTGGGCTTGGCGTGGTGCAGGCAGGGAAGGCAAGGCTACGACAATGCAGCATGCTTGGCTGGAGGTGGAACTTGGCTTGTGGTGCTTGCCCTCACTGTTGAAGCTCTGAGCTTGGCAGATTAGGGGAGAGGTCGCCGGCGTGCTACACCAGTTGCGGTCCCTCTGACATGCAGGAGGACAGAGTGGCAAGTGACAAAGTTACTCAAACCCATCTCTCAAGTGCTGGCTGACAGTTCCCCGTTTAGATTGGAGCGCAGGCTCGCAAAGGCTCCCTGTCCGTAAAGCAGCTGCCAGCACCTCTCTGAGCTAAGGCTGGGGCTGAGGGTCTGGCCGGAGCTGAGAGGAGCTTGGCTGAGAGGCTGCTGCCTGTCCCTTCCCAGCTGAGGGCAGAGCCAGGCATGGCTGCTCTTTTCTGCTGCTCTGCTCAGGACCTGCATCCTGCCATCAGAAGGTGGCAGATGGACTGTGGCAAGGAGGAGTGAGTGAGGCAGGCTGGCACTCACCCGTAGGAACTGAGAGACAGCATCCACAGCTGGTGGCCAGCGATTGCTGCTTCTCCATGAGTCTAGTGCCTCTCACAGCCTAGACTTGTGTGCTGCCTTCTCGCCTGGACAGGCCCACAGCAGGTCAGTAGTCTCATCAGGCTTGAGCACAGGTCAAACCGTAGGCAGCTCCCTCCACTCATAGAAGCTGGCAAGAATCAGCACCTTGCCCTCCTCACTGGTTATGTGTGGGCCACAGAATGGCAAATTCTTCCCTATTCTCTCTGGAGCTGGAATTTGACTAATCCCGAGAAACTCAGCTCATCTCTTGGGAAGACTTGTCAGCATTGTGGTGAAGTTCAAATATTTCTCTCCCTGAGGATAAGAAGCACCAACCTCCCTGTGCATGTCTGAACTTCCACTGGCAACAGAGCAGAAGCACGGAGCGGGATTATGCAGAAAGGACAGAAGGGACCAAAGCACCAGGGGACATACTGCAGGTGGCAGTTGTGAGCAGGCAGGGCAAAATGGGGAAAACCCCAGCTCCCCCTGCTTTATTTTCAGAGCTTGCGCCTGGAGCTGGCAAATTGTGTTGCCAACACAGAGGACTGGACACCGTCTTCAGCTGCATACAACACGCCCTACTGAAAACTGTCATAACAGTAACTGTGAATTAAATGACAAAATAAACCACGGACAATTTCAGTGACATGAAAAATCACGACGAAGGAGTCAATAGAGATTTTAAAAATGCAACGTCTGATTCTGGGACTGAGAGAACATGTACTCAAAGAGCTGCCCCCATGCAGGGAGAAAGCTGTGAAAGCTGGTACCTAACTGGTGTCTTGACCTCCATGAGCCAGTCAGCTGGGAAATCTGGTAGCCACAGAGCCAGAAAGCCCAGGGACGTGTATGCAGATTGGTGAGCTGGCAGGAGGGGAGGCAGGCTCACCCATCAGACAGCCTGACCAAGGCTTGCTTTGTTTCCATTGAAAGCTTTGACTGAATCAAAACCTTTCCACAGAACATTTCAATTCAGTCTAATCAGCGTTTTTGGATGGAAAACTCTTCTGTAGGAAAATTTCCATCCCACCCAAGTCATTTACTCCCAGGGCAAATGAGTGTAATGTGGGTGTAAAGCACGGTCATGTCAGAGATGTAGCAGTCGCCACATCCTTTGGCATGATGTAAACAGGGATGTGGTGTAACAGCTGATGGAGGACCAGCTCCCTTCCCAGACCTACAGCATCAGTGTACCACGTCCTCCTGGACAAACTTAAGAAATTGATTTTGGCCACGAGTCAGTGAATTTTGGGAAATAGGGAAATTTGGGAATGACAAACAGTCAAGAGTCCTGGACCTACAGTGAATAGGAAATCCTCTCCAGGCATGAAGTATATGGACATTCATCTCTGCCTGTTAGGTCTCTCTCTGCCTTTTTTTGTTCCCCAGAGCAGTGCTTTCCACAAAGATACAGATAACCTAATCCTTCATTGTTCTATGGCAATGCCCCATGCATTTGCAGTTTTAACAAAGTAGTTCTACTGTAGCAAATCTTACAGAAAATAATGCTTTTATTTGCAAGCAAAAAGCACAGCAAACACCTATGTGGGAAACGCTAGCAAAGACAGGCTCTGATTTCCAGACTGGTTTCTGCTCTGACAGGAAAGATTAATAAGCAAACTGGCTTAACTAATTGTTTAAAGCAAGGATCACAGACTTGGTTCTTTATCAACTGACACCAGGTTTAAGTGTAATATTTGCAATAGTGCAACTATTTGATCGTTATGGTTTTCACCAGCATGTTTCCAAATGTGCATACAACTACCTTGTACAAAGGCTTTGGAAACCAGGACGTTTTTGTCCCTCTTCTGTGCGGGTGCTTGTATTACACAGATGCTGTGGTGAAAATGATAAAGTGTCCTTTTTTGCACCTATGCAAGCCATACCTTCAAAAAAGAACTCTTTGTGGCAATAAATAAGGGAATCACAAAATATACCCTCTTGCTCAGCCATTTTAATAGAAGATTTACTAGTAGATATTAAAACATGTTAACAAAGCAAAATAAATAAATAGGAAAAAAATTGCAGTGATTAATAAAAGATAAACCATATCATACACTCAGTGGAAAAAGGGAAAGTGGTACTTTTCATGTGTTTGTGCTTGAACTGATATGAAGAGAAACGAGGATGGAAAAAGTGTTTTATGGACTGTAAATGGGTTAAAAAACAGACACAGGAAGACATATATTGAATCATGCTAGTAGTTCACCTTATGCAGCATCCATTTTCCCAAATGAAAAGCAGCAAAGAATCAGTGAAGAGGAAGAAACTGTACAGAAGCCTAAGACTTGGTGTTTAGGGCAGCCAGTTTTAACACCTCTGGTACTGTTTTGGCAAATTCAGAAAAATCACAAATAAAATTACGCTAGGAAGAGCTGCAAAGATATAGCAAAGGTGGAGAAAGATCGGAGAAGTTAGTAAGTAGGAGCATAAATCGTTATGTGGCCTTAGATACAGGAAGGTAAAGTAGTCTTGTTGTGATGTAATACAAAAAAAGAGAACATTCTATTCTCAGAGAGGGCAAGAAATTTAGCAAAGGGCAGTTAAGACATTGGCACAGTGAAAATCGCCGATTATATTCCAAGGCAAGTATAAACTATAGGAACCACATTTTAAAGGTGATATTTAATTCCACTTTGCCATCTTTAATCCTCCATGTCATGTAAAATCATCTGTTTTGTCTCCATGAATGTGTTTTTAGAAATGACCAAAAATCTCCTCTCTAGGTTTTCTAAGACAATTACCTTACTTGATTGTAAGTTCCCTAATCAAGAATTCCTGCTCTTTTCACTATGATTCAGGGGGTTTTGACCGTGCTTCTCTGTATACTGGCAGTAGAGCAAGTAAAGGCCGTGCTCCTGAAAGGGGCCCCATTTTCACCCCGCACCCCACCTGTTTTGCCCTCCTCTACGCAGGGATCAGAGCCCAGAGACGATGGACAAAGCCAGTTTGACAAGATGGAAACGAGAGCTCACACTGATGGAGAAGGACACAATTTCCACAGCTTTCCCTCTGTCATCGGGATCTGGATGCCTTAGCACAATCACAGGNAACCACATTTTAAAGGTGATATTGAATTCCACTTTGCCATCTTTAATCCTCCATGTCATGTAAAATCATCTGTTTTGTCTCCATGAATGTGTTTTTAGAAATGACCAAAAATCTCCTCTCTAGGTTTTCTAAGACAATTACCTTACTTGATTGTAAGTTCCCTAATCAAGAATTCCTGCTCTTTTCACTATGATTCAGGGGGTTTTGACCGTGCTTCTCTGTATACTGGCAGTAGAGCAAGTAAAGGCCGTGCTCCTGAAAGGGGCCCCATTTTCACCCCGCACCCCACCTGTTTTGCCCTCCTCTACGCAGGGATCAGAGCCCAGAGACGATGGACAAAGCCAGTTTGACAAGATGGAAACGAGAGCTCACACTGATGGAGAAGGACACAATTTCCACAGCTTTCCCTCTGTCATCGGGATCTGGATGCCTTAGCACAATCACAGGCTCTCGAAGACCAAAGTAAGGCAAAATAGATTTCAGAGGTGGAGTTCAAATGAAGAGGGCATTAAGTGATGGAAAATTGTGGAGGTCATTATTCCCGGCGAGTCAATGGAAGGAGGGTGTAAATGTTCCTTTCAAATGGTTTCCAAAGGACAATATGACTTACAGTCAGAACAAGTCCAATCTTCATTTTCCCTTTCTGCACTTGGTTTTTGACCCTTCAAACTGCAGAATAACTTCTCTGTGGCACTTTGTGCATGGGCAGAAATTGTCAGGCGTGTTTGTGCCCTGGCACGTGTAGAGAACGTTTTGTGTGTGCCTGTATACACATAAACAGAAGGACACTCCTGTGCAGGTCTGTGTTTGCAGGTACACAATAACAAAGGCTGTACTTTCTTTGCACTGTTCATGCACCAATTATTATCTATCCAAAGCGGAAACCTCCTAGTCCTTTCAACCTCATAACGACAGTGGATTTGAACTCCTGCGCTCTCCCTGGTGTCTGTGATTTAATTTTTATGAGAAAACCTATGTGTTTCCCCACACCCTTCCCAAACTATTTATTTTGTAAAACCTTGTTTACTTTATTGAGCTGCATGAACTGATTAATCAACTGCCCTGATGCAAGTAATAAAAAAATCTGTATTTCCTTTTTATTGGATTGATAGGCTGCACAGAAAAGAAGTGCAAAGCGATAGAAACCCCAGGTCAGAAGTGGACAAATGCTGGCACTTCCTTGTGAACACACAGAGGGGGTATTCACGCAGTCACCCACTATGCTACAGCTCTGTCTGAGACAGCAGTCAGAGCTCCAGGTTCAGGCCCCCACTTTCCAGTCAGCTCAAAATCTTGAGCAAATCTTTGTTCTTTTTTGCTGCAAGTGGAAGTAGAATTTGGCCTCTGAGGCACTAAGATCCCAGCAATGTAGAAAAATAATGGAGAATTTTGATAGGCTATTTGAATGAGAAATGCAGGAAAGATTTAAGTGAACCATGGGGAAATATCACTGCTCGGAAATAGTATTTATACTATTTTAATTTAAAAATCCACAAAGTAACAATAAAAAAATCCTCTTATTCACAAGATTCTTCTTTCATAGACTCCAGTACTGTATTGTGTACGTGCCCAAACATTGGGCTATGGGAGCTGTATTTCTCAGGAAAAAGAACAAGTATACTTACTGTCTATAAGCTTATTGTTTTTATTTTTATTGCAGCTTTATGAATCCAAATACGCAAGACAACAGGTAGAGATTCTGGGAAATCGGGTAGATCAAACAATAGTAAGACAGGAACTAAGTCAGACAGAGACTACCTTAGTTGATTTAGATCACATAATGCATGGAAATTACATGCCAGGTTTATACCTTACCGACAGCGGCATCTTTTCTCCCCTATAGCTGTACTATTGGAAGTGCTCAGGGCCAGCTTTTTGTACATCGCCACCTACACAGATGGGGCCAGTTTTCAGAACAGCAACGCTCTCATCCACAAACATAGGGAAAAGGTTTGCTGAACAGCTCTGCACCCACGCTCGCAAGTTTTGTTTGTTGTGAACAAAAATTTTCTGAATTTCCTTTTGGCAGTTGGCTTCCTTTGAAAATCTAGCCTTTGCTATTAGAGAGGACAGGAAATCAAAGACTAGTGTACTGCACAGTTTTCTTAGTGATGTTGAGTAACTGCTTCCTCTGCCTGAGTTTTTTCCCTGCCCCGTTCTTGTTGAGCCTCACTTGTGCAGTTTTGAGGGGCTGTTATCCCACATTTATGGAGCTGCTACAATGAATGTCTGCTTTAATTTTCCCCTGGTAAGAAGTGTCACAAAAACTGATGTTTGCATGTTTGGATGTTTATCATCAAACTCCCTTACCTAGGATCTTTGACCATTCTCCGTGCAACCGTTCAGATGGTTCTCATTTTCACCGGCCATAAAGCATGCAATAAAATCCTTTCTCCATGTCTGCATGAGCACACACATGNGTGTTTATCATCAAACTCCCTTATCTAGGATCTTTGACCATTCTCCGTGCAACTGTTCAGATGGTTCTCATTTTCACCGGCCATAAAGCATGCAATAAAATCCTTTCTCCATGTCTGCATGAGCACACACATGTAGAAACTTTGGTAGTGGCACAGAAATGCTAATTTATTTAGATGGGATGCTATAATTCCATGCATTGACTTCAAGAGGAGAATTGCAGAACCAGAAATGAAACTTCAGGTCTCAGCTCCCACATCAAGAGGATCTTAACGTATCTGTTCCTTCAAACATCTACCTTTAAGTAGGTGTTTGAGAATGTTACTCTCTCTCAGTAGGCATCTGTACACAAAAGGTGTAGATTTTCAGTTCAGCCTGAGGTCATTACTGGAAAATAGAGTAATGAGTGCATTTCTGCTGAGCAGAAAGTGTGGTCTGCATCTGTGAAAGCCAGGACAGGTGCAGGGATGATGGAAGAGTTTCCTAAGAGAATAAGGGGAAGAGCACAATCTTTCTGATTATGCTTGGGTTTGACACATGGCCCCCATGTGAAGCAGCTACAGTTCCTCTCCCTGTAGTTTTCAAACTTCCTGCAGCACCTTCGTTCTTGTCTCACCAACTCCACAAAGTCCTCTCTGCTGGGAAATGGCAAAGGGGACTTCTTGGGTGTCCTGTGGGTGTGAATAATCCAGCGAAAAATCCCCCCTCTGCTCTGCCTTGCTCCAAGAGCTGCCTGCTGCAGTCAGGAAACCTTGTGCCTCTTGTGCTGCCCCCATTTCATCTTGAGTAGTTTGAATAGCACCATCCTTTAGCCTAGCAACGAAATGGTAAAATGCTGGCACACCCTGGTCCCAGAGTGAGAGCCCTGACACTACAGATGCCAGAGTGTTTTAATACCAGAAGCTCCTGCCAACTCTCAAACAATGGCTCAGGCATGACAGAAGGGACCAAGCAGCTTTCCAGCCCCTCAGGCCAACTAGTTCCCAGGGATGTGTCCTGCCAAAATCTTTGACTGCATGTACACAACTGCAGTGATAGGAGCACAATCCACCCCAATGCAAAAACATCCAAGCCAGAGTAGCGAGAACCAGCTAAGTGTTATCATCTTTGCAGTCCAATTCCAAATCACTGTCCACCTTCTCCATTTCTGGCTGAGTTCCCTTATCTCAGGTGGCAGCAAGTTCCAGACCTTACTCTTATATGAAAGTTTTTACTTCATTTAGGCTAAAATGTTCTGTGTATCATTATTAAGTCCCTGAAGTAATTGGCAGAACAGGATGGGGAGCTGTGGACAGAGTCTATTCTTCTTGGTAGCTGGGTGAATGACCACTGAAGGCAGCTGTTCCCCAAAACCAGTTTCTGCTCCCTCTCCCTCTCTGCTGCCAGCACGCAAGTAATTCCTCTTGAAGCCAGTAATATGTCTGTACAGGTAGACCCCAGCTCAGCTGCAATAAAGGTGGTGGCAGAGCAGTGATTTTTTTGCTGGGGTTCAGGGGAAGAGTGCAAAGAAGCCAAAAGAAAGGTAAGGCCACGGTCCTGAGTGCAAAGGAGGAACGCTCTGTGGTTGCTCATGTGGGTACATGGGTGAGGTGAGGTTTTGAAGATGAGGTTCAGATATAGCATCTCACCAGGAAAGGTGAGACTTAAGGTGACATTTGCAGGTTTTCTGCTGTTCTGGTAACAGCACTAAGTGTGCTCAGCTCTACCTTGAGTTAGTAAGAGAAACAGAGGGGAACTGCGTGTCTGGGAGCCACAAAAGAGTCCCCCAGGGAAGCTGGGCTGATGTCCTCACAGCAAAAAGTCTAGTGGTCCCATGACTGTGTATTTAGAGTTGTTTATAAATTTCCTGTTCCTCGCAATGTTTTTGACAACAGAAAACAGAAAAAGGTTTTGGCTTTTTTGAGAAATTTTTCTTCACAACCTTTGGAGGCATTCTTGAAACTACATGTCTGAAAAGTATTTGGGGATCTTTTGGCTTGAATGTTTTGTTTGTCCAAGCTGAAAACCACTGGGGAGAGGGAGAAGAAATAAAAGAAAATTGATATTTGCTGTGGAAAACTTCTACTTGATGAAAACACACATTTCTGTGGAAAACATGGTTTGAACAAAACATTTCTCACCCTTTGTTTTCTTGCTCACAGCGCAAAACAGACTGTGACAGAGGAGCCATAGGATGAAATTACCTGGTCTCTGAAAATCTGAAATGTAGGCAACCAGCTTCATTTATAACCTGGTGTGATGGACTAGTCCTTGTCACTATGCACATCCTTAAAAATGCTTTTTATTCCTATCTTTTATCACAACTAACAATCCACTTTAAACATGGAGCATTTTAACTCTAACTTCTAGAGATAGTAAGGGTCTTTACATCAGAATCTCATTTCTTCACAGATAAAAAACAGTTATTGCAAAATGAGCATTTTCTGAGGGAAAATTTATATCTTACTAGACAAAAAAACCCCACAGCATTATTTCCCAGTGGAAAAAATGAAGCAAAATATTTTATTCTCAGCATGGTTAAAATTAATATTGTTAGGTCTGTCAAGCCTAACTGAAGTACTAATTTTCGGTTCCACTCTGCTTTGAACTGCATCCACATGCAGTGGCCATTGCTCATTAATAAATTCTGCTGCAGATGCCTCGTGCCCTCATTCCCCTTTCAGCACAGCTCCCTGCTGGGCTGGCGGTCCTGTCTCTGCAGTGTTTTCTGGCTGAACCACCACACCACATCACGTTGCACAATGAAGAATGAAGTCTGCTGGGGAAGCCAGCTCACAGAGAACAGGGATGTGAGGGCACCAGGTTCCCCCAGGCTATTTCAGGAAAACCCATTTGTGAATGGGATGTTGCCTTGGGAACTGCACAGTAAAATTCATCTGCAATAGTTATGTTCAAAAGAAGTGACATGATATGTGTTACGTATCCAGTGGTGCATGAGGGAGCTTTCAGCACTTACACTGGTTCATGCTTGGCTTTAATGTGTGCGACTGATTCGTACAGCCAATGATTTGAGGCAATGCTGGTGTGTTGTTGCAACTAAAACAAAAAAAAAAGAAGAATTGGAGGTGATCACTGATCTTCTATGATCAGATTCACAGCTTTCCTCACAAGAATATATGTTCCTGAAACGTGCTATGTTAGTGTTGGTAAAAATCTGTGAAGGTTGACCATAGTTTAGAGGGTCTGGGAAAAAAAGAGTTTTGTGAGCGATTACAGAATTGCAACAGATACATCTACATCTTCAGACCCTACAAATTAATTCCTCACAAACGCTAAGAGTCCTGGGTTTATTTTCCTGCTCTGGGGCAATCTGAGGGGCTTTGTGTCCACGACAGCCTGCTCACAAAAGGTATTATGCTGTTTCCGGCTGGCACTCCTCATTCTGATCTTACAGCAGGAACACAGACCAAGCTGGTAGCACTGTAGCATTCATGCGAACTACTCACCTTAAACTGCCGTTATGCCCAATGCAGAGAAAATGCTAAGATGTTTTTTTTTCCTCAGATAATAATTTTAAATGGATCAGATCACTCACATTCTACAAAAGTCTGTTTCTCTCCATTCACTGTAAGAGGAATCCTAGAGGACAGGTTCATATGTAGAAACCCTGCTTTTGCAGATATCTAAAGCTGAATGAGATCGGTAATATCCTCCTTCCCACTTTTGGGAGCAATGAGGGAGAAGAGTGACCTCTACAGCTCAGCCTCCTTCCAGGTCTGCTGTCCTGGGAGGAAGAGTTCACTCTCTCCCTTGCTCACACTAATCCTGTTCAAACCAGCAAAACCCCACAAAACCCAAAGATCTAAGCCAAAGTTATGCAGACAGGCCTTTAGTGGCCACTTCAGATATACAAACACCTGTGTCCCTCAGGCTGAAATTTTACTGCTGAAGGCTAAAAGGAAAGTCAGTTTAAGAATAAAATATAGCTAAACAGCCAGAGAGACTTGAAAATATGTTACCCAGAAGATTAGGACCTATGTTCCTTGGTTCCCTCAATGCTTTTGCAATTTTTAATTCATATTGGTTAAAAAGGCAAGCTATACTCTGGCAATTTTAAGTTCATTTGATTGAAAAGCAAGATTCTGTAAAAGCTAACATACACTGCTATGAATGAACTGAAATTAATAAAAATTTTCCCTGCAACTGGGATGGTTCAAACCCAATCATACAACACAGGACTNAAGCTATACTCTGGCAATTTTAACTTCATTTGATTGAAAAGCAAGATTCTGTAAAAGCTAACATACACTGCTATGAATGAACTGAAATTAATAAAAATTTTCCCTGCAACTGGGATGGTTCAAACCCAATCATACAACACAGGACTTCTGCTAAGACTCCTGTTCCTTCCTGTACTCGGAGGACTTGGGTAGCTAAGGTACTGCGCGCTGCATATGTGTGCTGGCGAGCGGCACAGACTTGTGCATACAGCCAGACACGTTTGCCTGGGAAGAGGCGTGTTAATTTTTGCTACAAAACAGTTCACCCTGATGGCATACAGGGCCACCTTCTCCACACCACTGCTTTTAAAAGGTCGTACTAGCATGTCTCCAATCCCATTCGTACCCCTCCAGCTGGGAGGTCCAGCCCTCGCTGCTCTTACACTCTGTCTCAGAGGACCAGAGCAGGCTGAGTTGGACACCTGGGACCCAGAGCAGTATTTGTGCTTTCAGCAAACGTTTAGTTCACTGCAGTGCAGTCCAGTGTTTCCTCTTTGTTGTCCACCAGATGGCACAGGCTCCTGGCAGGTTTACAAACAGGTAATGGGGCAGCAGACCACAAAGGTGATTTCTGCTTTTCTAGACTGGACTGACTCCACGGCAGTGCTAGTTCCTTGTTTTTCTGTCCTCGGGGTACGTATGCCAAGTTTCATGCCTGTATCAACAGTTTCATCACTGTATTACAAGAGAACACAAGAGCACAAATAAGATCCTAGTACTGCCAAGGCAGATGCAGTATGTACCATGTCTGTACCATAAAATCTGCCATTTAAACAATCATTATGCTGACTTTATTGATCTGAAATTTCAGTCTATAGAGAGATATCACTAACTTGCCTGAAGTCTCAGACCTGCACCCGTCATCTACACCTTCTTTGTGATAAGAACTGCAGAATGAGTCTTGATTCAAAGCAAACTATTGCCTGCTTTGTATCTGGATTTCCTCACCAAGGGAAGAAGCTGGTTCATTCTAAACTACCATCCATGAGCAAACCTCCCACCAGCTGTGGAGCAAATGGTATAGCACCTGCTTAAAACAGTAGCAGAAGCATCAGTGAAGGATGCTGTAATCTGCTATGTTGAAGAATTCAGAGGGATAATTTAATTGATTTGAATCAGTTAGTTAACTGTGGCTGTCTTTAGCGCAGTGTTTTGCTGTGTGCGAATAAATCATTCATCAATAATGAAACATATCCAAAAACAATGGTGTGAAGGAGAGCCATGGAAGGAGCTAAGGAATCAATGCCACATTGCGTGTGAAAGAGCAAGTCTCCAGCTTTACCCGCAGTTGCGGGTCTGTCACGCCGACTGCTGCCCCCAGATAACTCTTTCTCCTTGTATTGCCCATAAGGATTTTATAGTTCCTGCACAAAACTTAAGAAAGTTGTCCCAACATTTGGGCGGGTAACAATTTCTAGGTCCTATAGATCAGTTCTTGGAGGATTTTACATGGCACATAAGTATGTAGCCTCTCCCACATCACAGATGAGGCACAAGAGGGATCAGTGTCACAATGATGGCTCTACTTTCCCTTCTTGATGAAAGCCTGTCCCCCGAAGGTGTCCCCTGCTGAGCCATGCTGCCATCCCCGTGCCTGCCCAGGCAGGGAGCTTTGGCACCTCACCGCTGCCAGCCCC
This sequence comes from Steatornis caripensis, assembly GCA_013398225.1. Taxonomy (NCBI): domain Eukaryota; kingdom Metazoa; phylum Chordata; class Aves; order Caprimulgiformes; family Steatornithidae; genus Steatornis; species Steatornis caripensis. Next base: position 147,363 of record VZSC01001433.1, read on the forward strand.
CAGGGCCGAGCGGGGAGCAGGGTGGCCTTCGCCTCCCACCAGGCCCCACGACCCCAGCGTCTCCTCATCTGCAGCCTTTGTGTTGTCCAAACTTGTTCTTATGTGAGGCAAGAGTGCCATAAAAACTCTAACATGCTCTAAAAATGGTATATTAAAACTTCTCACACACCTTGAGGGTGCAGCCACCCCAGCGCGGGAGCCCCTCTTCCCCTGGGTGGGCTGACAGCTGGGTGCAGCCCACAGGATGAGCAGCCTGGGGCCTGGGCACAGCTGATTTCATCAGCCTCTGGGGATTTAAAGGCAAATCCCAGCCCCAGCTCCTGACAGAAAATGACAAGATGGGCCTAGGCAGCTGGGTTGCCACGTTTGGTGGTGATTGTACCCCTGGCTCCCAAGGAGCTGGCCAGTGCCGTGAGCATGGCTACATCAGGATGTCAAACATGTCTCCCCCGACAGAAGGCGCCTCGCTGAGGCCTCCATGGAGCTGAGGCCTCTGTGAAGCCACGACAGCCCAAGAGCCCCAGAGGCCTAAGGTGGCGGGGTGAGCAACACCCATGTCCCTGCGGGTAGGCAGGACCTGAGGCGAGAAGGGCTGTTTACCAGGGCTCCTTGTCACTGCAGGCTGGGTGGGCAAACCTCGGACGTGGTAAAGGGTGGAGGAAGGGGTGAGGCGATGGGAGAGGGCGGCTCCTGGGTGTGGGGACCTGGTGGCGATGAGGGCTCTGCCAGGGGTGCCTTGAGGCAGAGGGGACGCAGCCATGAATCTCCCTATTTTTTTGTGCTCTACTGACTTGCCCTGCCTCTTAGTGAGATTTATCTGGCTGCATCCATTAAGCCCTCCTCCTCTCCACGCCACACTGGTGCCCGCTGCCCCATGGGGGTCCCCAGTGCCACCCTCTGTGCCTCAGGCCATTGCTTCCACCTCCCTCAGCTCCGCTGGGCAGGATGCTCCTCGCTTGGCTTTTTCAGTGACTCAACACTTACAACAGCTTTTTAAACTTCAAGCTTGGCAGGGAGGCCACCCCCCCTTGCTGCCACCACTGGGGCTGACGTGTTTTTTCGGTGTAAACGCTAACGGGAAGCTCGAAAGCAGATGTGTTGCTGGCGGGAGCCACCTGACAACCTCCCCCGGTGATGCTGCCTGCTCTGCCACCGCATGTCACCGCTTCTTACGTAATCACTACATGACTCCAGCTTTCCTGAGACCTGGTTATGCAAAAAAAAAAAAAAAAGGAAAAAAAAATCCTCACTGACCCACTGACATGTTTCTCAGCACAAGGCTGTCACAAGCAGATGTGCAGTGAGGCAGCGTTCAGCAGAAGAGGAGTTCATCATCCCCCGCTCGCCTTGCCTGGGTGGCTCTTGAGTTGAGGAGCTGATGCCGGATGACTCTGGGTGTCGCATCTGATTCTCAAGGTAAGTCCTGGCCAGGTTGGTAAGAGGGAGTTCATGATGTTGGGGCTTTTCCAGGTGTTAAGGGGCAAAGAAGACAGCAATATCTTACCAGAAAACCATTTCTGTGCTTGCCCCTAGACTCCTGCTAGCTTTCCTGAAGAGTGATGACTCTCAGCATGAGAATTCCTGGCTTTTTTCTTTTTTCATCCTTTTTTCTTCTTTCTATTTTTCATATTTTTGCTTTTTTCATGTTTTTTCTTTTAAAAGAGTTTAAAAGATTTCCTTTTTTAATCTTTTTTCCTTTTTTTATCCTTTTTCCTTTTTTGTCTTTTTGTTCTTTCATTTTTCTTCTCCCTTGTTCTGTTTTCTCTTTCCATTTTTCCTTTTTTCTCCTTCCTTTCCTTCTGTCTCCCCTCTATATGTTATCTCTATGCACTCTGTCGCTTTCTCCATCTGTCCCTGAATGTATCTCTTTCTCTAAACTTCTGACATTCAGCACTCTTCCCTGCCACACCTGCCAACACACTGACGCTTGTATACATGCACACATGGATCCAGAGACAGTCACCATATTGCAATGCCTGATATCTTCCTCCCTGATTTCTCTTCCCATCCTCAGGGAGATGTGATGGAGGTGCTTATATTTGAAGATTTTGTTGTATGCTTCTACTATGTTTGCCTCGTTGTCGAAGTTGGACATTTTTGTTGCCTGTTCTTTCCTATGTGGTTGTTTTTGTTTAATCTCCTCTTCACATCAGAAACACCAGAAACACTTTCACATCAGAAATACTGTCACATCAGAAACCCTGCACATGCCTGGCTGTAAGAGTGAGGAAAAATTTATTTCCTGTATTGGGCAGATTTTTGTTGTTTCTATAGCATCACCTGGTGTCTTTACGGCAGCCAGCACAGCAGTAGAGCTTGATAATAGCATAGTGAATGTAAGGTGCTGGACTTACAGCCCTGAAGAGACAGGTCAGCATCATCTCCGTGGAGGAACGACAGTAGAAAGGTGGCTTCTTTGGAGAAGACCTTTTGCTGGCGGCTCCCACCCTGGCAGAAGGACCCACCTCTCAGCAGATGGAGCCCTTTGCATGTCTCTGCACAACACTTTGCTTGTGGAGACCACAAGGCCAGGAGAAGCAGTTGGCCTTAGTGATACCACTGGTTAGTATGGAGTGAATGATTGCCTAGGCCAAGAACAACTCCTGTCACGGACGTCCCTGTATGGTATCGGATTTTGCTCAACTTTGTTTTAACCATGGCAAACTCTACTGTGAATTTCCTAAGCGAGTGAACTTGCACTCAAAGCATAACCTGTTTTTCTCCAGCTGGTCTGTATGTGCTTCAAACTTTTTGCTTCCATTTCCCTGTCTCCTCATCCTCTCCTTTCTTGATCTAAATTTCTCCTTTGACACTTTTGGCCGGCTTTTCACAGTGTTGGAGTCCCTAGATACAAATCTCTTCTGAAAACCTCATCCTTTATGTGAAAGTCTGTGTTAAAACATAACACTTGAAAATTGTCTTTCCATTTGCTTGCTCTGCATGAGGATGCTACTGATGTATATGCCCTTCACTATGTCTCTTACAATATGAAAAGCACTGAGAACCAGGATAGAACATGCAAATTGTCCAGAGATTGAAAACTGTTTAAAAATTATTAACACCATGTAGGACTGTTTGTTTCTGTCATTGCTGAGCTTGTAACATGGTGTCTTAGTTCACAAAGCTTCTCGGGGCAAGCTTTCTCCTCACTTGCTTTGAAAAAGGTTTTGCATCTAATTTCAAAGATGGGGAGGAGTTGTTGTAATTTCCCCTCTCCGTCTCAGACTTACCCTTCTGTAACAAGTTTGAGAGAGAAAGACAGAGAGAAAACTATTCTGAAGCATGCAAGATTTATATAAAGGCAGATGATACGTATTTATTATACCTGGAGAAATGTGTAAAATTATTTTGTGTTATTTCTGAAGCTTGTGGTGAAATAGCTCTTGCTTTGAATTTTAAAGCTGACAGCTGTCGTGGAATTTTTATATGAAGAAAAGGTGTATTTAATCCCCCCTTTCTGCCCAAGCTCACTGTCCTTATTTTGCTTTAGCAAAACAATGAGTTTTACAGTGAAGAAAATAACACATTTAATTATATTAGTTGAGGAGAATGAGAAATGTCACAGCCACGAACTTAGAGGATTCACTAACCTCTACTTCAGAGGCAGTCTTTGCTGTTAGAAGCACTTTAAAGCGGCATGGAAATCTGAAGTCAGGGCTGAACACTACTGCATGGTCTGTAAGCACAAAACCAAAGGCTATGCCTTGAAGCCACTTTTCCTACTGGCTTTCAGTGAACTCCAAAACACTCCATTTCCTCCCCTGGAGGCAAAAGTATCCCCTGAGTTTCTCGTTAATGTTGTTACCATTAATGAACATGCAGGAGAATTGGGAATGTGCTGTCCATAGGCCTTGAGAATTACTACTGAAAAGAAGTCCTGTTGCCTTGGAGTAATCGACTCCCCCAGACACGCTGTGCGTCCCTTACCACACAAAAATCGTGGTACATTCAAACTCTTTCAGGTAGCTGTGGTAGCAATGACCCTTTCTTTGCTCTTTGTCTAATGTTAAACCCAATATTCTTTGTATACTTTACAGTCATCATAAGTAATATGCAATAGAGAAAACGCTAGAGGGAAAAGCTAATTGCAAAAGAAAATGAAACTGCCATCCTGCATTCTGTGGAATTAACCAAATTTCCCCTTCTATATAAGTAGGTATAAAATGCAAGTTAATGAAACAGTGCACATTTGTTGAAAAAGCTGGTGAGTCTCCTGTGACAGAGATGCCCATCTATACGGATGTTGCAAATCCACCAAACCTCAATCTGCTGTTCATAATCGTTTCGTTATTTATATAAGCAACATGCAGTTCCAGCTACAAAATCTTGTTGCTAGCAGACACATAGTAACAGTAAGTTAATATCAAATGCATGCTAACAAACTCTTTCTGAAGAGTTTTAATGAAATTCTCTGAAAAGCTATGTCATTAAATAAATAAATGAAGACCGTGGGAGGAACTCTAACATTCACTGACTTTCAATGCCAGTGGCATGTGCTTACTTAGTTGAGAAATGAAAAGATACGCGTTTTTCCCCCTTAAAAGTCAAATTTGCAAAATGTCCTTGGATTTAATCATATAGCAGGGCCCTTTGTTGAGGTTCACAAAAGCATTTAAAAGCACCAGCTCTAACTTTTTCTGATTTTCTTAAATAGTTCATGCTATTGCCACCAAATCTTTTGATATCTATTTCACTTCCCAGCCACTCAACCCTTGTATCTGATACTCTAGCTCATGTCCATTCCCATTTGACTCTGGGATTTCTCGCATCATAAAAGAGTTCACATTTTCAGCTTGCCAGATTTCGAGGGCTCATTGATTTTCAGTACAATTTAGATTCACACATCTCTAAATAGTTTTAGGAAAAAGGGTGTAGGTACCCAAAATTGTTACCACTACAATGCCACATCCCGTTTATATTCTTTGTAGATTTTGCTCCTGAATTTCACAAGTTATTTTTGAGAATGGGAGTAAGATTTTTTCAATTGCTTTTGCAAGTTGTATTTTTTGTGATTGGAGTTTTTAGGCAACAGATTGGTCTAGCAGAAGCAACCAGTTCACAAGGTGTGCTCTTTATTTAAGCAAATCAAAATTAACATAATATATGTGGTAATGTACATCCATATTGTTTGACTGTATGTTAACAACTACAAAGACAGGAAAGGAAATCAGCCCTCGGGTATTTTTAGACCTCACAGATTGCAACCAAATGAACTTTCTGCAAGAAACTACATTCAAAAACCAACAACATTTTAGTGACCCTAAAACTGTTTTTCTAAGAGTTCCACTGTCAAATAATTTTGACTAAAAAAAAAAAAGAAGCTGTTTTTAGGAAGACTCAAAATGCTTCTAAACGTCTTCAAATTTACCAAGCAGAATGTCATTTCAAAAAGGCATTTTCATTGTTGAAATTGATCAATTCCTTACAAGGGAAAATAACTCCCCTGAAACATTTAATTTGACATTAAACCAAAGTGCTTTCTCTTGACGCCGTAGACACAGTTTTGCAGCTGTTCAATTCAGCCATGGAAAGAACTCTTGTAGGGCATTCCAACTTGAGGTGCAGTTTGCATCTGAAGGGGGAATTCAGGTATAGAAATAAATAGACGCACGAGAGTCATGGAGACGGTATTAATGAGACCAAAACTGCAGCTTCAGAGACAGCAACACAATTCTGTAAGTTTTTTACATCCCCAGCAAAACTATTTCTTCTGCTCCATGTAACTGATACCTACATAGCAGCATTCGGACCTGGATGGGAAGTTTGCTTCTTCTGTTGAAAGGCAATGTCTGAGAGCAGGTTTTGCTTTTATAGTACTACTATGTGCATTTTCCTTGTGTTTACTGATAAAACGTGCAAAATCAAGTATATTTTGTGCGTATAGACGTCTGAGCAGTATAAAATGTGAAATTCCACTTTGCTGCATCTTTTCTCATGGAGTGGGAGAGAATAAAGCTTTGAATGAAGGATGCTGGTCTTGTCATGTCAGTGTACTGAAACGTTCAAGTAGCCACTCTTCCAAACTGCCTTGTGAATGATGTGTGGATATTTTAAACAAGACAATTGTTTGTAAATCCTTTCCATGTATAATATTGAAAATAATTAGTAGCCAGCACTGCTTTTGATTCAAAGAGAGTGCAACTGTAAATAACTATTCTATTGATTAAAAAAAAACGTGAGTTTTTTGGGTTCTTCCAGACCAAGTAGTGAGCACTGGGAGCCCACTAGAAGGTTGGAATCTCTTGTTTCCACATGTGACTTGCTGTATCACACAGAATACGAGACAACGTTTAAAATATCTAGGTATGGTAAATTTTTTAACACTCTAAATCTGAACTTTGCTATGGCTTATGACAGGCTAAATTTCTTGGGGACATTCAAAGATTTATTGGGAGAAGGAAATACAGTTCATAAGTGTGCTACATGTCAATTATCCCATATCTAGCATCTCTGCTTACCAGAAATAATTATTGCAATAATTAACCGCAGGGTGACTTCCATGCTAGCATGAGTGAAACAATCTACCGACATCAGGCAGTATTTCAGAAAAGACTAATGACTCCAGACTCTGGCATTTCTGGTTGCCAAGTGTAACAGACTTCATTAAAAAAACCTGCTTTTTAAATTCAGTCATCCTTTAAGATGTCTCGGAAGTGCAGTCCTCTACTAACAAGATTCTAAATCATGAACTATTTCAAGAAAACATTCCAGTTCTAACTTAAAAAGGTATCTTCTTTGCAGCGTATTTTTAAAAGCTAAATTCAAGTGATGTTGAGCTGTAAAATCAAAATGTGAAGAACTTTTGGTTTTGTTTTGGTTTGTTTGTGAGGTGGTTTTTTGTTGTTGTTGAAGGGAAGCTTTCTATTTGTCTTGTTTTTGAGGCTCCACAATTTTTAATCCTCTGCATTCACAAGAGCTAAACACATTTTTCCCTAATCAAAAGCTGAGACTCCTACCTAATGAAGTAACTTCAGCTAGCAGAGGCTAACAGGAAAACAGTAAATATTACGGAAGTCTTACCAAGCTTCAGGATTTTTTGTCTGAGCAACTCCAAGTCATCTGTCTACCTGCAAACAAGGAACCAAGGCCCCAGCCTCATCCTTGTGATTCCTGCCCTGACTTTTTCACTGAAACACAAGCCTCTAGAGCACAATCCAATTTCTGCTGTTCACCCTTTCTCACTCCTTGTAATATTTCTCAGTTTCCCCCAGCTGCACTGTTGTTCTCTGTTTCCTGGCTAGCTTATTGTGTAGTATTGGTTTGACGTGTGCTCTTGCTGTGCTTACCATGTCAATGTGGCTGTGGCAACTGCGGGAGTGAAGTGTCCCCTGAGTTTCAGTCTTGGGGGAGTCAAGGACTGGTCCTGTGCTCCTGGGGATCTCTCAGACCTAAGAGCTATAGGCAAGTGAGAACGCTTTGGTGAGTAATCATCTGACATGTGTCTAGCTGAAATCTGTGCCAAGGTCACAGCTCCCTCCTTTTTCAAACCTGTGCAATATTGGATAAGATGCAATTAATAGCAGAAAGTCAGATGAGATGCAGTTAACAGCAGATTTTGGCTTTGTGTTTTGCGAAGGAAGAGTATTTTCTTGTGGAGTCAAGCAGTTTAAGCAGAAATTCCCACTGCTTCCATCTAGTGAAAAGGTATCGTGAATATCAATATAGCAAGGACTAACCCAAGGGACTGAAAAGAGAGTTCATTGTCTATTGCTGCTTTCTGTGAAAACTATTATAGTCTGGCTACTGATTTCTGCTGCTTTGGCAGAAATCTGGAATAAGTTGTACAGCATCAGTGGAGGCATTCCAGATTTGACTCTATCGTAGTTTCAGAAGAAACCCAAGCCCTAATTTAGAGCCTTATCTTCTCTTCTGATGATTTAAAAAGGAAACTGCAGCAATCACTTTGAATCTGGAAAATTTATTTCTAGGACTGGACAATGTGAATTTACGTAAGTGTTTCACTTTAGTTACCCAGAAGTATGTATTTTCAATCTGATAAAGCACTGATAAGCACCTTGCTGCATTGGGCACCGAGAATCCCAATGATCTAGGACTGAAATTAGGAATATTACAGAAACTCAGGCAGAATTGGCTGATGCATGACTCTGCCTGGCAAAATCTTCAAAAGTTTCATGTATTTCCTGTGATAGCAGAGTGAAAGGGAAACCTCTGACAGAAAATCTTGATATTAACTATTAATGAATGAGAGATGTGGTCACGCTCTGCAGCGAGTCCCTTTCCACAAGCTTATGAGTGGAGGAGGCCTGGCAGCTTTCAAGACAAGCCAATTGTGATGGCTTACTTCCTTTAAAAAGAGAAAGGAAAGTTTTTAGAGAATGTCAGATCCTCTGACAGGACTTTGGCAAAAGAACTCAATGACGGGAGTCTTCCTGTCACAAAATGATAAGAAAAGCACCTTGCGCAGAAATTTGTGGTCCTTAATATGCCCCACTCCTAAACTGCTAAGTATTCCTATACATCTTAGTATGAATGGTGTCTATTTTGTAATCATCAGTTTCTCTTTCTGAAACAGGAGAATAACCAACGAGATGAGTTTTATTCAGGCTCTGCAAAGACTTTTGTAAATGAGATGCTGTGATCAGTTCTGCATTCTGGAAGTGTTTGTGCTGGAGCTAGGATCAGGAAAAGACTGAGAGAAAGAGTGGGAGAACTTGTCTTTGGTTTGTCTACTTAACGCAAAATGATTCGTTAGAACTGGAATCTGGAAGACAACACTGCTGGGTTAGCAAAACCCCATGGGGCTCTACTGCGAATGTGTGTCTCTATGGCTCAGCAATAAGCTGAGGGCCTACTTCAGTTTCCTGAATAAGGAATAATTCACGACTGCTGATGTAAGTGACTGCACAATGAGCAGGAGAATGGGGAATGAAGCAGGTTCTGCAAGTTTTACCAGCTGAACAAAATATTTTGGGTTGGGTGTTTTGAAACCGATGTGTGAAAAGATGAAGAAATGAATCAGGAATATAAAATATAGGAAAGGCTGTCTTTCCTGAAGACTGGTGTTTGCTGGGGAATGGATTTTGAAAATGGGGGGAGGTCTTTTTTTAATCAGGATTTGTTCTGCTTTTCCTCTTGAAGTATTGCTATGAATTTTGTGACAGTGACATCTTTGCAGCTTCTACAGAGTGGGGAATTTCGTCATTTGCAGATGATTCCACTCCATTTTTAAAACAGGGCTTTCATGTGCCCTCAAGACCTACTAACAATGGACGCATCTAGGAAAGATTAGAAATGTGTTAAGTTCTGTCCTGATGGTTCTTGACTTCTAATTTCCATGACAGAAAGCCACTGACTTGCTAATACCAATGGCAGCCCTGCTTAAGCCAGCATTTCTGAAAAAGCTCTCCGTTTAATTTTAAACAGATGCCTAGGTGTCATTGATTTCATAGCTTGCAATGACATTCTTGTTCTATAGAGAGGAAGGGACTTACCTTTGGGTCTAGTCCGCCTCTCACTTCTTGCTCATGATGAGGCATCACTGTAACATCTGGGGTAACCTTCAGATAATTATGAGCTTTATCTCTGTGAATTGATCTTCACTTTTAAAAAAACTATTGTGACAGCAGTTTTTGTCAGATTCAGTATGAACCAGATGGAATTTTCCATCCCTCTGGGTAGGCAGAAAGAGGTGGAGAGCGGATGCAGGGCTGCACGTACAGTGGCACGCTGTACATGAACATCCATCCCCTTGTTCGACCAGAGCCAGATGTCTGAGTTCCTGGGCTAGTTCTCTTCTCCCATCAGTCATGTGAGTGAAGACCTAGTGACTGGAAAAGACTTACTGCTGAGTTACACCAAGGTAAATGCAACCTCACGTTGCTGGTTCCTGTTAGCACAGTAGGTCAAAGCTGTGACTTAAAATACCTGCGCGCAAGAATTAACAGGTTCACACTTGCCATCTACACTGCTGCATACCATAGTGTTTTTAAGTGTTATTTACTGCTTTTCTATAAATGATGTGCTACCAATCTGATACAGTATGGTCTGGTCCTGCAAATCTGTGCACTATGGTGGCGCTTGAGCACGCTCTCAGTAAGCTAGCGTCAGTAGTAAATGTAGTCTGGCCATGGTAGTGTTGCCAAATNTGACTTAAAATACCTGCGCGCAAGAATTAACAGGTTCACACTTGCCATCTACACTGCTGCATACCATAGTGCTTTTAAGTGTTATTTACTGCTTTTCTATAAATGGTGTGCTACCGATCTGATACAGTATGGTCTGGTCCTGCAAATCTGTGCACTATGGTGGCGCTTGAGCACGCTCTCAGTAAGCTAGCGTCAGTAGTAAATGTAGTCTGGCCATGGTAGTGTTGCCAAATTGAACTTGTTGGCATGAGTTAGCTGGCAGGAATGCCAGTCTGTCTCACCATCGTTGCATCCAAAAGAAATAGGTCAGGTATTTCTGTGCTACCCTGTGTTGTGCAGTGAAGAAATGGCAAGGGGAAAATGAACAATTCAGTTATCTGTGCTTCATAGGTTTCTGGAGCAGGGTCCACAAAGTAGGTGCTGAAACTGAAGGAACAAGAAAACTAAAAAATGTCTGTAAAATACTCAGTATTATGCAGACCGTTTTTCAGGCATAGTTGGCTTTCCAAGCAAAGTTTTAGTTGTTAAAGAAAAATCAGCAAAAATGATCTGAAAATACTAAGATCTTAATTGTTTTGAGTTTTTAGCTAAAACACTTGCGTTTCCAATTCCAATATTTCAGAATTCAATTAAGTTATCCCTGCCAAGCACAATCTGCTGAATAGCCAATACTTTCGACCCAAGCTATGAAACAAAGCAGAGGAAGAAAAGAGGATTTCTTTAAAGTCCTTTCCCAGAGAAAAAAAAAACACTGATAAAGTATCTTACACTGAGCCATGGTGTGACAAGGTCAGCTTTCTTGGGTGCAGAGGCAAGCCGAATGGAGCAAACACCATGAAGACTTCGTTATTCAGCAGCAGCACGCACTGAGGCATTTGCAGACCAAGAAATGCAAAACTCTGTCGCTTGCAAAGAATTCTAGTAACTTAGGGGTTTTAAGGGTTTTGCAGTGTATTTCCAGTATTACGGTCTGTTGTAGACCCACAGTAAAATTTAGAGGTCAGTTTGTTCCTAATAGAGTAATACCTGAGCTGGTTTTGAGGCTAGTTACCATGAGCAATGCTGCCTCAGCGGTGTGGGCTTTGACCACAAGGACTGAGGAATCAAGGAAGGCATATACAGCTTATGAGCTGTAACACCCAGCAGTTCTGCTGCAGGTGGTTTGGTAATTTTGGGTAGGTTCTGATGGTTTGAAGTCTCATACCTCAAGACCAAAAGACAAAACTAACTCTACCAAGTCCCTAATGACTGGTTGTGATTAAGCTGCAGAGACAGTGATTTAAAACCTTTGAATCTAAAATTTTATTACACTGTAAAGTTCAATATATCCTTCAGACTCTGAATCTGTAGAGAAAAACTTCATTTTCAGGAGTACAGCATCTGTGATTGTGGACAGGTTTCACAAGTGATCCACTCCAGAGAATCCTTATGGAGTCTTGGAATCTGATTTTTCAAACAAGTGCCCAAATGAGTGCAAAGCTTCAGTGGAAACCAGACTTTAGAAAACCTGGCTCAGTGGTGAAAATGCTTGATTTTGAAAATCTGGCTGTAAAGGCACTGCAATTATACAGACAGACTTGCAGCAACGTTTGGCGCTCTGAGCCAACAACAGTTTGTGTGTTTTTGAAATAGACACACAGCGAAATTGTGACTTTGGCATACCATAGTTGTTTCTGGGTCAGTTTTGCTTTGAATTTGAGTTTAAAGCTTCACCAGCAAGAGCAATCCTTCCGTCAGTAGCAGCCACAGAAGTAGTTGTCCCAGAGCTCAAGCATACCAGTCATTAGGGTCTGCTCTGTTTTCTCCTTTTCTGCCTACTTTAATCAAGAGACTGTGCTACTTCCCATTGAGCTACAAAAAGTGAGTAATGCCTATTCCTCAATAGCACCTGTTAACCACTGCTTTAGCATGATATGAAATACTCAGGAATATGAGTAATTAGAATGATGTCCTTTTATCTTAAATAGGCCCGTAGGTTTAGAGAGTATTGTAAGATACTACCAAACCACAGATTTTTTTTTTGTTGTTAAATTGAAGAAGCAGCAGCAAGGATCGAAACTTATTTACCAAGGTGCTTGCAGTGCGGTGTTTGTGCAATGCAGTGTTCCTGGTAGAAGTTTTCAGAGGTTTCTGTTGTAAGTCATGCCCTGCTCACTGGGGACTGTTTATTATCTCATTTTATCAATGTAAATTCTGAATAACTCCTGCGGGTTAGATGCTGACGTACTGAAGTGGCTTGAGATTAACAGCCGAGTTCTGATTTAGTTTAGGATGATACGAGAGTGAAAAAATAGGCAGCTATCAAGCTCCTTTATATTAAAGTAAAGCAAGGTAGCTTGGCTCAAACTTCATGCTAATTTAAACTCCTTAAATCCTAAATTCCACTCCCAGTTTTATTAAGGTAGGCAAACTCCAGTGATGTTTCTATGGATTAGCTCTTATGTAGGTGGCTGCTGAATCTGAGTGCGATGAGGAAGCTGGGAATCAAAGTTTGATCCAAAAATTCTCTTTAGGGTAGCTAATTTCATAATGGAATTATGTGTTTTATGAAAAAAAATTGGAAGCTTTCTTCTTTTTGTTTATTTGAAATTATATTGAAAATATAGTATACAGTATGTGCTGAAATCTGTGCATGTCGTGGGAATACCACAGCAAATCAACCATTTTCATTTCGGAGTAAAGAAATCTCTAACACAGGGACGATAAGCCAAGTCACTATATGTACTTCTATATTACATTGATTTTTCCTATTTAATTAAAATGTAGATTTATTCTTGGATTTTAATTCTTGTAGATTTAGATAAGAATGTTCCTCTCAGATGTGTTTTTACATGAGCCTTCAAACTGAAGAACATTATCAGTGGTTGTAGATATAAATTTGCAATATAAATAAGGGGAAATAAACAGACATCTGAAGATTTAAGAAAAACTTTGCGATTTATAGAAAGAGAAGTCATACTGAGAAGCAGTAAAATTTAGATTCACACATTAAAAATTAGTAAATTGAGAAGAATAAAATATTCACCATATTAAAACGATTGGATTTTGTATGTAATCCACTTCTAATTCAAAGAAAAGCTAAGACCCATGTCTATGGTTCAGTTCTATGGCATCTATAACCCACTTGCTGGAAATCTATTCAATACTCAGATTCACACAGTATATTAGGACGTAATAATAATGGTCAGGCTGAGTCAGCTTGAAGGCCCACCTGGCCTGATCTTTTGTCTAATCTGTTTTGTGATTCCCTTTATATTTTTGATGACTATGCTATCCTGAGGCAACAAACTCCAAATTTTCATTTTATGTCATATGGAGATGTGCTTCCTTTTGTTTCTTTGAAATCCACTGCCTGATAATTCCAGTGCATGTTCTTTATTCTTGAGAAATAATGAGTTAGCATTTACATATACAGAAACTGTTCTGAATATATGTTCTGGTTGCCCTTCACCGGATCTATTCTAATATTGCTACATCTTTGGGAAAAAGAACAAAGTAATCAGAGGGTTGAGAGCTTGACTTATGATCACAGAAAAGTAAGATTCACCAGCTGTTTTATGAAGCAGTGTGTTTTGATCAAAGAAAACTGTATATTGTCTCGTAGATCTGCAGTGAATCAGTTCCTGTTAGATAGAAGGTTTTTGCTGGAGGGCTTTGTAAGACCTGCTGGAAAGAACAATTCATCAGAGACAGCTCTGATCTACTCAAGGTGGAGATAAGAGAAAGAAGGGGAGATACGTCTGATCGAAACCTCTGAAACCTGAGCCCTAACATGGTCTTCTGTTAGTGGAAGGAAAGCAGTTTTACTAGAAATGAAGATCTTTTGACCAGGTAGATAAGGGTGCATGTACAAAACCCTCAATATAACATGTCCTTATTTTCTTAGCGGTGTAAATGGTTTAGCGTTGGCATTAAACTAGGACATTACAAATTTAATCCTGATCAGATGCATTGTAGAAGTGGTAAGGATAGTTTTTGTTGCATATCTTCATGTATTTAACAGTCTTTACATAAAAACATGGCTTGCTTTCTGCCTGCTCAGAAAGGTAAAAGACTGGAAAAGTTCAAAGGCTGTTCTCTCTAGAGAACTAGGGAAAGATGTTATGTCTGAACAGAACTAGCAGCTCTAGTGCGAATCAGAGGTGAAAAATGAAAGAATGGCATCATTTTTACAATGTTTTTGGTGCTTTCTCTTCTGTTCAGGAAACAGATTATACAGAACATGGCTGATGTTCCGGCAAGACATTAGTAATTATCTTCTATATTTATAGCCGCAGAAACAACAGATACCAATGCACCTTAGGAAATACTGGTTGCATAATGCACTGGACCAAAACGGTTCTACCGTCATTACTAATACTAATGTTTCCTCTCGTCCTTGTGGATGCGAGTTTTGTGTCACCTTGTGCGCTTGATTGCAGGAGTCTGCACTCATGAAGAGTCCCAAGACAAATGTCATGTGGGTATATGTGTGACTTTGTGGGCCGCAGATATAAATAGCAGGTAGAGTTTAGACTCTGTGGCCTAAAACCTGATGCTTTCACATATTGGCCCAGCTAAATCTTCATTCCTTGCCCTTAAAAGGCCACATCCTACCTCTGGTAAGAACTTCCCCTGCCTCCCACATCCAACCTCCTTCCAAACCTTCTCTACCACCAAATAAGTGTATCTGTGCCCTCCCTCTGGTTTGACTCCTGCCTCTTCTCCTGGACTCAACCCTCACTTCTCACTGTTTCACTTCCATCTGCTTCAATTCGCACAGCATTAAGTTGGGATCTGAGGGAAACTCCCACCTTGGCACCATGGATTAGAGTGTGAGGGATCGAACAAATGTAGGAAAGGTTAAACAAATGTGCTGAAATGAGTTTGCTGGAAGGAAGAGTTCAGGTTGACAATTACTTTTTTGTTCTGTCTCACAAATGCCTGTTTTGGGTCCCTTTTATTTCCCATGCTTCCCAGCTACATTGGACAGTGAGTGTTGGTTACAGTAACCTTGAAACTTCCTATAGGATCTCCTTATGACAGGCACCAGGAGCAAGAGAAGGACAGGGAGAAAACAAACTACTTTGCCCAGTGCGGGTGATGAGTTTATGCCATGAAAAAGCCACCTGTTGATCTTTGAGTCATTCAAGAAAAAAGTCACGTCAAATACTAACCTGAAAAATTCCTGGTAAGTGATTAAGCCCTGAAACAATAGCATATTTCTGCCTCTTGACGCTGTCAGAAACCACAGGTACACTCACTGAAATTCTCCCTTTGATGCTTTGAGATCAGAAGTAACTTTGATCAAAAGCCAGAGGAATTACTCCAAACATATTAATGCTAAATGACATTCTTTGTTTTGGTCTTTAGTTACTCTCGGAACCTTTGCATACTGTTTGAGATCTCAAAGACTTATGGCTAAATTAAAAGAAATGCATTCCAAATGTATTTAATTAAAAAATCACACTGATTTGGACAGAGAATACTTTCATGGAACTTGTCCTGATTCAAACCAGAACAAAACTCTGGTCATACTGAGCAAACTCGGATAGTGAATAGATGTGGATTTGTCTGTTTTGCAGGTCTGCGTTGTACAGAGATCACAGCTGATGACAACCTGCCAATACTGAAAGCCTCTAAATCTGTAAAAATAAATAGCCAATATTTTATCTGCAAGCAGCAGAAGATTTAATCAAATAGCTTCTAAAGAAGCATTTTTAGGCTCAGTATTCACATTTCTGTTGTACTATATGTACGTAACTCTTTTTGTATATGATGGAAATCTTTTACATACATTCTTGCATTGTTTGATTTTCAAAATCCTCTAGTGGTATTTTGTGCCTCATTTGTTGGGTGCTAGCTTGAAATACCTCAAAAAGGGACCTGATTTTCAGAAAGAGTTGTGCAAGAAGATAGAGTACTTTGCTTCCAAAATTTGTCCTGTTTACTATTTATGAATTGGATTCTTAAGAAATCGGTACTCACTCTTGGAAAACTAGATCATTTAAGTGTGGTCTTTTACATGAAACTTGGAAAGTGAAGAACACCAGAAATTTTCAAAACATCTAGACACAAATTACAACTGGACATTGTTTAGGAATTGTTCTTTTTTTTCCACAGATGTGTGAGCTCTTTTGATTAGTGCTGATGTGAATGCTCATGAAGAGCAAGTGAAGTGCCCAAACATGTTCCTTTATCATACCTGTTTCTGTACGTGGTTCATTGAACTAGTGCCTTTCTGTATTCAGAGAGACACACAGTCATTGCCCAAAGTGATGTCTTGAATTATTTTGAATTATATCTTCCCCTTTTGCTTGTAGATGGTTATCAGTCATCAAGGAAAGCATAATTCATGTCACTCATGCAACAAGATGATTTAGCAAGAATGTTGGCTATTAGTCATGCTAATTATTAGCTGTGCTGATTTTCAGAAAGGTCACATGCCAGATTTTCACAAGCTTACAGCATCTGACTGCACAGACATATATGGCCCAGGCTTTCTGAAGTTTGACTTCTCACTTTACCTACAGCTGTGAATATATTAATTTAATTTGATTCCTAAATAGCTATTTTAAAGCCCCAAATGCTCAAACTGAATTTTTCTG
Organism: Steatornis caripensis; assembly: GCA_013398225.1. NCBI lineage: Eukaryota > Metazoa > Chordata > Aves > Caprimulgiformes > Steatornithidae > Steatornis > Steatornis caripensis. Next base: position 164,056 of record VZSC01001433.1, read on the forward strand.
GCTAAACATTGAATAATGCTTGGCTTTTGGCTGTTGTGTTGATTCTATTGCCTCTGAGTTTGGGCAATTTTCAGCCTGAAACATTTTTTTCTTGGAGAAGGGGTTGAATATTTTCAGCTGAAAATGTCAGCCAGCCCTCGTCCCCCCAAGCACTCTGAGGTTCCTGCCAGGAACCTTGGTGATGTCCCCATGACTCAGAAAAGCACTTTGCAATTATAAGCAGTTACTATTATTATTCTAGCTACACCGTGAGCCATGAGTGCATTGCAGTGCTAGTAAAGTGTACTACAACCCACCAGACAGTGTGGAGGACATCTCGACCACTATTTGTTGCATTGGTCTTTGTGGGTCCCAACAGTCATGTAGTCATGAGGCTAAAATGAAGGGCCTTGTGCAAGAGCCGTGGGGATTGAAACATGGCAAATACAGTGCATTAGTTGCTAATCAAAGTGAAACAATTATGCCCTTCTTTACCATTTTAGGGTAATCCTGTAGAGGTGATGGCTTATCAGGCTCAGTACTGGCTGCTCCCTCTGACCCAGCTTTCTGTTAGATAGGATCTAGGTCCCGAGCAGTCTGGCAGTGAAGCGTTCCCTTTCTCTGCTTCTTCCCTATCCATCCTGTAAAGCTGTCATAACAAGCAGTCTCCTCTTGACTCTACAAAGTAGTTTCCCAAAACTGAAGTTAGGCTCACAAGATACGATTCCTCTCACCAGACCTAAGATGCCTGCAAGGTCTAAATCAGAATTAATCACTCTGGGCTTTCTTACAGTCAATGGACAACAGTCCAGGGAGCTTAGATGATCAAATGTTAAGGGACTACTTCAGGGTAAGATATATGTCATGCTAAGCTCCCTCACTACGTCTCTGTGAAGTCCAAAGGGTGTCTGAGGTGACCACATGCAGGTGCCTACTTCCAGAGATTAAAGCAGCACAATCCCTCCCAGTCTGTCCAGAGGAAGAAGGGCTGATGTAGTTTTCCTGGAAGATAGCCATGTTACAGGAAACTTGTAGCTTAGATGGGGATGTCTGGAGTGTGATATCTTATTAATTTAATTTACAACTTGTATCATTGGTCTTCTCTGCTAGCTTCTTCCAGTAGTCAGTACCATGGTCATTGTCTTCAGATGTGCCTTCTGTGCCAACACTTGGTGCCGTACTGCTACTCAGCACCTGCTGTGCAAGCTTCTAGATGGCACTTTCATAACATTTGTCCACATTTGCCCACATTTTCTTACAGGCCTTTCAAAATCACAAACTTCATCAAATCCATCCTTCCAGGATGGGACCAGGAGGTTTAGGGAAAAATGAGGACTGAGTAGCTGCAGTAGATTTGTAATCGTGCTTGAGCTGCTAGCTAAGGTATGTGACTGAAGTAAATCAGTTCTTCTCCCTGTGCCTTCCTTATCTGTAAAACAGGGGCAATGAGTCTTACTTCCTTTGTAAGACAGTTTGAGATCAGTGGGAGATAAGTAGTATGTGAGAGCAAATTTATTATCCTGGTTGAGGCTAGTTAGGTAAAGTGTTTGTGATTGTTCACTGAGTTGGGAAGATATGTGGTTTTTAACTCTGCTCAGTCATACACATTTTTTTTGTATGCCTTAATGGACTTTGCAGACACTGGTGAGATGTAAGTGCATTAATGTGCCGACAGTATTTTGAAAGTGTGGCTCCAAAATGACAGAAATGGCTGAGGGAAGCTGTCCTCAAGTTATGTGTGCGTACAGTGCTGTACTCTGTGTTCCTGGTGTGACTGCAACAGAGGTAAAATGATCACATGGCTATATTAGTTTATTTGTTGGTATTAATTAATAGCACCTTTAGTGGTAATAGTTTTATGTTCTAATTCTGGCAGAACCCAGGCTGTGTTTACAACCATGGAAAACTTCATGGCACCGCTCAGCACCGTCAGTGAGCTTGTGCTTCAGCATAAATCTAAGCTCCTCCATGGCAAGGTGAGCGGTCCCTCCCGGCGCAAGCGGGAGTTCATGCCGGATGAGAAGAAAGACAACATGTACTGGGAGAAGAGGCGCAAGAACAACGAGGCGGCCAAGCGCTCGAGGGAGAAGAGGCGCCTCAATGACTTTGCCATGGAGAGCCAGTTAGCTGCTCTCAGTGAGGAGAATGCCATCCTCAGGACAGAGCTGCTCTCACTGAAGCTGCACTTTGGGCTCATCAGCCCAGACACCAGCACCTACCAGAGCCATTCCCTCCAGGACTTCCTGGGAGTTTGTTTCAGAGGGCACACAGCAGCCTCCCCGCTTGCTGAGGCTGAACCCTTTGCTGGGGAGTCCTGCTTCTTCACAGCAAAGAGCTTTGTGCCAAAGGTGCTGGAGCCAGTTGACTTTTCCTGCAAAACCTTTGGCCCATCCAGAAACATCCTCAGCTGTGACTCAAAGCCAGCTCCCATGGACACACCTGGCCTTCAGCAGCCAAAGAAGCTCGATGCAGCCTTCAGATCCACAGGTTGCACTCCATTCCTCAATTACCACTGCCCAGACAAATATGCTTTCCATTTGCCTTTCTCAGGCAGTGCCTGCTTCTTGTGCCCTTCCAGCTGTCCAGTTGAGGTGAGCAAAGAAAGCACCACAACTGTCTCAGATGAAGATGATGAGCAACAAGTGCCCAAAACTTCTCTACTCCCCTGCAGCCTGTCCTGCCCTTTAGAAGATCATTCGAAGGGCCGAAGCTATGCTGCCCTACCTCACAAGCTCCGGATTAAGACCAAAGCTCTCAGTAGCTTGGAGGAGAGTGGCCTGGACTCCCACTGAAGCAACAGAGGATGGCTCACTGTGGGGCCAATGCAAGACCTTCCAAAGACATGAAAGGGTTTGGAAGGACAGGGTGGGGAAATGTCTTATGCTTCAAAGAGAGAAATGATTTTCTCTGCTTTGCATAAGTGATAAGGGAGTTTATAGGGCTGGGCTGCACCACTATGGCACAACAGCAGCTGGCCATGACATTCATCTTGCTGGGTGAGACCTGCCAGACCCCACAGTTGCAGTGTGAATAAGTCTGAGTTTCACCTGGCTGCTCTGCTAACAAACCAAGCCAAAATATGAGGTGTGAAGGGACCAGAGGCAGGAAGAAGCTAAGACTGTGGAGGTGGTGCCGACAGCATGTAACACAACTACGCCTGCTTAGGGTGGCAACCATTTTAAATACCTTTGCTTCATTGTCACCTTCATCCTCATGAATGTGTGTGAAGTCTTAATTACTTGACATGGAAAACTGCTCATGGAAACGGGTTCAGACCCTCCAGTGGTTTGGAGCAAGAAAAAGGGATAGTGATAAAACAGCCGTGGATTTACACTGGCATGAAATGAGAGCAAAATCTAGTCCATTTCATTCCCAGTTTATCATAATTTATCTTTGGAGAGAATGAACTCTTTTTCCCTTTGACCAGACACAGTGTGGTCCAGAAGATAGTTTCATACATCTTTGCAGCGATTATTTTGGAGGACTAAATATTTGGTTTGTACTGAAAAGCAAAATTTATTTTGTTTTACTTTCTTCTTTTTAAATAAGGCGTTTTCAGAAATTGTCTTTCTGTATTTGTATTTTGCCTTTATAAAACATTCTCTCACCTGTAACTGAGTTGGCTGAATGATTTCCTTTTTTGGAAATGAATTGTTTTTAAAATATAATACTACTAGCTCGCTCCCCTCATGAGGCTTCACCCATGTCAGCTGGGCTGTGGAAAATGCTCCTTCCCAACCAATTTGTACAGTGAGATGTGTTGGGAAGGTTCAGCAAAGCATCGCTGTTGGAAACCTGCTCTCAGGCTGAGCAAGCTGTTACTTGGTTCTCATGTGGTGCTTCTACACCATCCCCAAGCATTCAGGAGTGTCCATGCTAAGACGTTTCTAACATTGTGTCCACATCAATTTTAGCTATTCCTGGTGACAGAGTTTTCCATCCTGTCTCAAGTGACCGCTCTGTTCTGTATCTCCAGACTTTGTTTGATTTTATCTAACGCAGGGGTTCAGCCCCTTTCCACCTTTAAAGCATTTTACTCCCTTTTACCTATGCATATGCTGCAGGTAGTGTATGTATTCTTTGGGGTATCTGCTTGAACACTTTCTCTGTCCATCCTGCCTTCTGACTGCTTAGCTTTTGGGAAAGCCTCCACTGCAGCCATGGCAGTGAGTGCAGAGTAGGTGCAATACAGCTGGAGAACTTTAACCCAGCCGAGCACGTAGCTCAGGGCTTAGTGTAAGGCAGGAGGCATCTTGAGCTATAGCTATGTTGAGCTGAAAGCCAGCTGAGCCTCAGTGAGCAGTAGCTTCATGAAGGTCTGTAAAGCCTACTTTCTGTTGTTCCTCAGCCACCTCAGTTTACAAGCCAAAGATAGTTCTCAGATGTATTCCAGGTATACCTGTAACTTCTTGTCCTCAGTTCCCCTTTCATGTTGTCGTTTTTCCTAAGGAAAGGAGGCTAATGCAGTTCTGGTGTTTCTATGTCTGCCTGTCAGCCCTAAATGTTTTTTGACATGTTGGATAAATACAGCCCTATCTGATGGAAGAAGACAGAGCTCAAACAGAATAAACAACTTCAAATTGTTCTCTTCTGCCCCAACTGTACGTTTTCATCTACCATGTCCCTACTGATAGAAAACCTGCCTTGCTTGCTCAGTCCTACTGGAAGCCAGAGATGACAGCGGGAGCTCAACCTCCCTAGCTCAGATCCTCGGGATTCTCTGCTTCGCCAGTTCTGCTGCTCACAGGACTACCCTGTTCCTTTTCATATGATGCGGTTGTCACTAAAATTTCAGGCTCTGGAGAATAAGGACAATTGTCAAGAGTATTTTTCTAGCAATCATTTCATAGCTAATTAAGAAATGCACCAAAAATAAGACCTTATAAAGGGACAAAATGTGCCACCCGACATGGGATGTACTAATTGCTGCAATCGGTTTGGGAAAGAGGGCCCTTAATGGGAGCTGTAATAGGGTCATCTGAACTGTGGAGGTATATCGACGTGTTGTGCCTAATAAAACTCTGTTTCCAAAAGCTGCGAAAGGTGTATTGACCTCTCTGTTGGGACTGTATCTGCACTGAACTTTCCTCCTAAAGAACAGGCACCATGATAAATATATCCCGTGGAGACAAGGCCTGCTCAGCAGGTGCATGGGTAGCTGCGATGAAGGGCACAGATTAAGCAGGCTGTGGGGCACATACCGTCCTAATTCCTCTGTCCATAGAAGTGTTTCCTCCCTGTCTGTGACTACGTGCTCTCAGCAGGACCCTCAGCTCTCCACTGAAGAGTCCTCCTGCAGCTACCGCACCACCAGCATGCTAGCAGAGAGGCTGGCGTGGTGGGCCTCACACTGCCTACAGTGATACCCTATACGGGTCAACTCCCACTAACTGCTCGTCTCTGGCACTTTTGTGGTGAGATCAGTGCCCAGAAAAAGGTCCTTCACTCTTGCAGCCAGTAAAGCCCGGAGCCCCTGCGCTGCAGCTCGAAGGGGACAGCTCTACTGTACTTGCTGGCATGAAGGGAAACCAAAGCGCTGCAACTGCTCTTCAGGTGCGAAACTTGACACAGTGATGCTTTCAGATTAAAAGAAACCACAAGTGGTTCAATTTCCTGTCCTATTTCCCCTGTCCTCTCTTCCCTCAGAACAGGTAGGGACAGTACATAGCAAGAAGGTGGCTTAGAAATTATTTTGCTAGAAGAAATTGCCTCCCCCCTATTCCTGCCCTTCCCCGTCACTGCTGGAGCAGCTTTTCTCACTGCCTTGTAGGGCTCTTCTCTGGCTCCGTGCGCCTGCAGTCATTTCGGGATGCAGTAAACAGCTGTCAGCGAGCAATGTGGGGCACAGGCAGCAGCCTGGCTGTGGCAGCAGATCTGGGGGTAGGTCAGCTCTCCCTGCTATGTAGGATGGGTTTGGTGCTCACAGCGAGGGAGGTAGCCCCCAGGAACAGCCTTCCCTCCTAGCCGTGCTGCCTGGGGCCCAGGGCATAATGACCCTGAGAGGTTTAAACCTGCAGGTGCCCAAAGGTGACTTTTTGTGGGGAGCAGGCATGGTTCACCAGAAGATGATGAAGAAATGAGTAATGCTTCCTGTTTGTTGTGTCCTTGCTGTTGCACAAACCGAGGGCCAAACCTGAAGCCGGGGTTCATGGCGGTGTAAGCTGTCGGGCCCCCACGGAGGGAGCGGAAGGGCGCGACAGCAGCAGGAGAGCATGAAAGGGTGTGAGGTAAGCCAGCCCCGGCCCCACACCTGACTCATTTCATGCCTTCTTACAACCCCTTCACCACTACTTCTCTTGCTCCAGGTTTTGCTTTCCGCCCCCCCAGGTCCTGGTGGGGATGGAGAGGGTGTTTCCCCTCCCTCCACACTTGCCTTTCCCCTTTGCTTCCTCATCCAAGAGACTTTCCTACCGGTACCCAGTGGAGATCCAGCCACCTCTATCAATTATCCCACGTCCAAGTTGCACATTTAATAACATCTTCAAATCAGAGCCATTATTGTACTAATTGTTTCAGATGATGATAGCTGCAAGGTTTGCCTGGAAGGGAGCTTACCTATTTCTGCTTCTGCTCAGGCTTAGAAGTTTTAATTCATTAACCAGTCTTTGTTTCAAAGTAATCTCAGGTAGTTTTTAAGCTGGTTAATTACTGAGCTGAGTGCTATATAATAAAAAAACGCATGCATGTGTCCTAAGAGGGAGAGGCAAAGAAAGCATTTCTTGCCTGTATCTCTTTGGAAACCTATTCTGTTATTTTTTTAACCGGTCTACCAGAAGAGAAAGGTCAAAAGCAACAGCCCAATTCAGTACCAACTGACTTTTAACATTATACTGTTGATTCAACCCATGGTTACACATGTAAACCAATGCCACAGATTTAATATCATCATTATTTACACTGGCAAATACAGGCCTGTGTTTATCAGTACCACTTGCTGATGTTTATTCTTAGGGAACAGGAGAAATTTAGAAATTATATGGGGCAGGACATTTGAAGGCAGAAGCTGTTAAACCTGGCTCTGCGCTGCACGCTTCCACAGTTTTGCAGCTCCCTCACGCAGAGATGTTTTATTTATAAAATTAAAAAAGGTAGGTTTTCTTGCTATGACAGCTGACAGGAGAACAGCCCCCTGCCTGTGGCCACTCACTCCACACCTTGGTGCACAACGGTTTTTGCATCGTTACTGAGTGCCAGGAGCAGACTGACAGATTTTGGGGGCAGGAACAGGGCTGAGATGCGGGGCTTCTCCTGCATCTGTGACTGAGCCTGAGAGCATCACCCTCACACACAGAGATCCCAATATGCCCCGGCAGCTGAGCCTGGCCCCCGCTGCAGCTCTCCCTTGCTGCTTTGCTGGGGTCAGGAGCGTGACCGTGGTCCCACTACAAACCTCAACTAGCGAGCAAGTCCTGGCGCATGTGGCCAGCCCGGACTCCCCCGAAGCACAACCACTGTGAACACTTTTATTCGAAAGCACAATCAGCGGAGGGAGAAATGGTATATAAATATCAGCCTTTTGTTTTGCATAGGAGCAGCTGGTTTCTGCACTTCCCCAGGAAACAAGAGACTTCGCTTCAATTCCCTTCTCTGGCTGCAGGGATTCCAAAACGCTTCCCAAGAGAAGGGAAACTGCCTGGGTGGGCAGCTCAAGCAGAGCAGGGCACCCTCCTCCCTCCGCCGGGACCAGTGCTCCCCCATGGCTGGGGCGTTGGGGTGCCGAGGGCTGGAAAGGGAAAGGAGAGGGAGCCGGGGACTGTGGCATTCTCCTCCTTGCAGCAGAGGGGAAGCATGTTGCAGCATTTAAACATTTCATGACACTTCGTTCAGAGCTTAATGCTTTTGTCAGTCACAGGTGAGCCTGGCTTTCTGACTCCTGATCTTTCAACACGTATTTTTAAAACAGGCTTTCCCCCTCTTCACCCCTCGAGCCTTCACAATCAATGTATTTTTCTCAGCTTAAAAAATATAGCCATTTGCTACAAAATTTTCAGGTGACGATTTTGCTGGTTGTAATGGAAAGGGCTCAAAAGCCGCAAACGGATTCCAGGAAATAGAGCTTAGGTGTTAATTTGAGAGGCATCGCGGTGGCATCAGTTTTCTGGTCGGTGCCTTTAGTAAACGATTGAGAAAAGGCGGGAAAGAGCGGAATGGAAAAGGTGCTGACACCATGAAGTTATTCAGGCTGGCAAAAGCTGAAAATGACTGTGACACTCAAAGACTGCAGAAGGTAGTGCAGGAGCAGTTCGATGATGATAAATGCAAATTAATACACAAAGGAGAAAGCCATGACCTCAACAAATCACGTTGTAACGGGTAGGTAACAACTAGTGCTCTCCAAGACAGCTCTGCTGTCCTGCTGAGCTCACATCTTCAACGCCGTTCACCATTCTGCTCCTCCTGCCTCCGAGAAGAGGCAGCAAAGAGAGGGCAATGACAGCGAGCAGAGATGCAGAATGGTTCTGGTACGGAGCCTGGGCTTTTGAGTTGGGAAGAGAGGGACGTGCTACAGGTATCTAAATATACATCGTGGGAGACCTGCAGATTTTGAACAGGGAAAAATTGCTCACTGGTTTCCGTAACGCAGAACAAGCTGGCACTGAGTGAAAATGGGCAGAGGCTTTAAAAAAAAGCTGAAGGAAGTCTTTTTTCATGCAGCACATGATTAAACCATGCAACTTGTTACCACAGGATGTTGTGGATATAAGTGAAGTCAATGTCAATGAGACAATTTCAGGGAGGATTATTCTGTCAGGAGCAATTGGACCCTGAGTGGTGGCGAGACTCTGGCTCAGGACGTCCCCGACGCACAGCCGGGGGAGTCTGGAGGGCAGGCGGTGCTGCCACTGCTCTCACAGGTTTTTGCTAAGCATTCAGTTTTGGAGACGAGCTGCAAGGCTGAATAGAGCCGAAGTCTGCTCCAAATGCTTCTCCATCCCTGTGCCTCTGAAAAGAAAATTTCTCTGCTGCCAAACACTGCACCCTCCAAATCTCACACATTTCAGACACTATTTTTCACACCTTTGTAGCGTTCGGCAGAGAGATGACTATGGAGCCTTCCCTTAAAAGCATGAGTTAATGATGACCTTTAGCTTAGGCTAAGGACCAAAATTGAATCATTACCAATGCAGGAAAAATTAGCAATGAGTTCTGGAAATAGATGCTGCATCCAGAGTACCCCACTGCCTGGTAGACTGTATAGCCCCTGAGTGCACCTGTAAGGGCACTGCCATTTCACAAATCTATTTTAAATTGAATCTTGGCTGTATTTCCATCATTATAAAATAATTGGAAGCGAAAACTCAGAACTGTGTACAACAGTATTAATCACCTGCGAAACGAACTGCTCCCTGCATTGCATCGTGTCCCCGACTCACACAGGAGACCAGACACTGCCATGGACAGCGAAGACTCGGACTCAAATTGAATTCTCTCATTCCCACCCTATAGGGTTCTTCCAATTTAATCTTGTGTCAACCCTAGGAAGCTATTTCTAGAGAAATGGGTTGGGTTTTTTTGTGGAAAAGAAAATAATTGTCATGTTTCTGGTTGGCATTTCCACCATCAGAAATCCCAGGTGACCTTGGTGGTGCCAGCACCTGCAACTCCAGGTTGCATAGGTGCAGCTCGTTCGCAATCCCGCTGAGGGCGGAGGGCTCGGTTTCTTTACCAGTGACGGTCAGGGGCTGATGCACAGTGCCTGGGGGGGGCTCTTTGCGGTGGGAAGGTGTTGGAATCCAGGTTAGCAGCTGTCAGCTGGGCAAGAGTGGGGATAGGAGGGTGTGACATTGCCTCTCTGCATCCATAGCGGTGCTCTGACCCTTGTGGCGAGTTGCAGGTTCAGAACACTGGAGTTAGGGCTGGATTTTATTGTTTCCTTTGCAGAGAGATCGCGTGGGGCTGGACTGAGTGACTGAAGGCAGCAAGAGCATTTCTGACTCTTATCTCTTGCTGGCCTTATCAGCTGCACAAGAGCTGCTCCTCACACGATCTGCCTGCCGTGCTCTGAGCTGCCTGGATTGCACTAGTATTTCTCTCCTGCCGAACCTTGCCCTTATCTTTATAACCAGGTGCCTTCTTCACACGCTCTCCTGCAGCGCTTTGTCTCTGCACTTCTCGCAGCCTTGTGGGTAAACCCCCTGCCCATGCTTTGCATGTCTTACTGGTTGCACAAACCTATCCCTGTTCTCTTCCTAGCTTAGCTAGCGCACTGCTGTTAGGGCACCACCTGTGCGAACGTGGAAAAGTATTTTGAAAAACCAGGTTTAACAGGAAGGGTGTTAGAGATTGTTTATGAAATACCACCAGGAAAACATGCATGATTTTTCATGCCCACCTGCAGCAGTTTTAGGAGGAATAGGCAGAAACTGATGATCAGAGCCTCACCAGCACTTTCATGCACAGTAAGTTGGACAACACAGTGCCTTGGTGCCTGGGGGCTTGGGCTTCCAGAGGACTAAATCCTATGGTGGAGATGTGCATGACCATGGGCTTCTTGACCTGATTTATCCTATGGGGATTTAGGGATGATAAACTCTAAAATGTCTGTCGAGTCTGTCCGTTCTTCCACAGCAAGGTCAGGTTTAAATACAGCTGGAGAAATGGTCTTGAGATACCCACTGGCCATCATCTGGGGCAGTCTTCAGCCTCCTGTGTCACTTTTACTGGGGCTTCATCCTGTGGCTTGCAAAAGGATAAAGCAGATTATGCAATCTAGCTCCCTTTCATGTAAAACACTGGGAGCTGCTGTCTAAATTCCTAATGCCACCAAATATCGTTGTATATGTGCAATAATGCTCAGCAGTGTGTCAAGACAAAGTGGTTATTAGCAGTATCTTGGGTGCATGAAAGTAAGTATGTAGCTGCCTCCCAGCTTCTATCTTTCTCTTATCAGATACTCAGTCTTAAATTCATGTTCAAATATGCAGAAAAAAAAAGAAGAGAAAAAGAAAGTATACACTTACTTTAGCCTGTAAATATGATGTAGTAAACGCAACTGAAGAAGTGTGAATATGCTAAGCTATTCATCTTTAAGTTCGCTTTCTGATATCAGTTCTTCTGAAGACCACAATCTTTCATTTCTCGCACGTAGCATTACTCATACTTGATAAGTGTGCTAAAATATCAGAGGGAACTGGGGAGGTTTGACAACTCCTTGACCTCAAACAAACAACTCAAACAGCAACACTCTAGGATGAATAAAGCTGCTTGATTCTTATTTTTATTTTTTTTAGACATTAAAAGTCCTTGCAGTTGTGACGGGTTAGGGCTGGGTGTGGGTAAAATAGCAGCTAACCAAAACCTGCACCCAAACTCAACCTCAGTCCCCAGTCCTCTAGCAAGAAGCGGACCAGTTGCCGCCATCCCGACTTCTCCTCACACCCGATGCGGCCCTGACTTGCTGATGCAGGCACAGTCCCAGCATCCTGGTGAGGAGGAGCGGATTTTTTGTTTTATTCCCTTACTCCGCGTAGGAAGGCTGCGGCAGAGCGGGGAGCTGAGCTCCATTTCCCAGACATCAAGCGGGATTGTGTTGTCTCCATTTTTGCTTCTTTCTGCCCAAGCCCCTTTGTTTAGTGATGGCTGCATCATTTAGCTTTGACTAAAATGTGAACCAAGCCTTCACAGAACCTCTGAAATACCATTTTTCTGGGTAAAATCCCCCAAACCTCCCCGGAACTCAAGTTACTGTGTTGAGTTAAACCTGGAGATTGTCTGCTATTACTGTGCTGCTGTTCTAGCCCTCTCTTTACACAGATCCAGAGATCTGGGACTGGCTCAGCGCTGGTGCCCACAGAGATCAACACCCGCCATCGCATCTGGTACACAGCCGGAACGGTTATAAAGGTGTGGAGGACAATATTGGATGTGCAAGTGCTGCTTTGATCCAACAAAACTCTGCTTTTTTGATCTCCAGCTCTATTCTCTGGCTGCAGGGCTGTCTTCTGTGCCCCAGGTGAGAGGGAAGTGCTGCCGAGGCGGAGGAGAAGCCTAACAGAGGATTTCTTGCTTGCAGATAAACAAGTTGCATTGTGGCAAGAGGTGTGAGGAGCACTGTGATTGTGCACGTGTGTCCATCTCCCTCTGAACGGGAGGGAACACCCGTGTTAACCGCATTGCTGCACAAGAGCGCCGATGGTGGGATGCCAAGCACAAGCGACGGAGGTTCCAGCTCTTACAAATCAGAGGCCCAGTTACATCTTCACCTTTACCCCTTCCTACGGTTGTTTTCTGCACTGGGGTGCGGCTCATCCCGCTGCGAGGGCTGCCCTGAACCTCCCTCGAGTCTAACACCTACGTTTGGTTCCCAGGTCTGTAACTCTGAATATTAGCAGTGACAAGGAAAGCACGGAAGTGGTTGTACTGGCTGCTAGAGGTTAAAGGGATCAGAAGAAAAATATCAGTGTTTTACTGATCCCACTTGTTTTCCTACGGCATGCAGCCACATGATGCCAATGCAGCAATCCAGATGTGGCCTGTTGGTCACCCCCAGCTGCAGATGTGCATGGAACAAAGCACAGTGTCCGGGTGTGATCAGGCTCTAACCACCACCCTCAGCAGCATCAGCCCTTTTCTTTCCAGTTCTCGATTTTCATCAGCACCAGTGGCAGCCACGCGGGGACCCCTTGCAGCAGGGATGGACAGGGGGGGGACAGGCTATGGGGGCCGTGATCGGCTGGGTGTGCGCAGGACCAGGATACCCAGTGGTGCTGCCATCATCGGTCCTTGGCCATGCTGCCTCTGCACCCCTCACTCTCCAGCTAAACGACAGGGAAATCCCTCCTGGGCAGTTTTCCCACGCATCAGCGATTAGAGCTGATTGGAGAATTACTTTTTCCTCCCTTGCACATGAAAGACGCATGATCTGATTCTGGTTTTCATCTTGTCAGCGTTTCCCTCCATCCCTGCCAAATGTCAAAGGCTTAAATCAAAGTAAAGTTACACCTATTTGCTTTTTGTTTCTTTAACCAAGATGAAAGGGATGGATCTCTTCACTTCGATTTGTTTGACAAAAAGCTGGGGTTTTGGTGGGGGGAAAAAATAACCTTTCCATGGAAGTGTTTTGCTATGAAAACCAAGGCATCTAGGAGCTAGCTGGGTTGGTTTTATTTATTCCCTAATTCCCGCTGTACCTGTCTTTGATAATGTCCGTCTGGATCAAACATGGATGCATCTGCGGGCAGATAAGGCCGAGGGGTAGCAGAGACTCATCCTCTATCTGACCTCCTTGTGTTAATGCACTAGTTAGACAAAATAAGAAAGTTTTGTTATAACCCAGGCAATTTTCTTCATGGTTTCAGCATTTTTCCTGCTGGCATAAATGTAGGTAGTCTTCCTTAATTGCTCTGCGTTTGTATGTAGTGGGAATAAAAAAGCTTGAAAATGAGGAGAAAAAGGAACAGCAATACACAGAACCCAAAAGGGAAAAGAAGATGCTGTTGCATTACTTATTTCATGCCTTGAAGAAAAAGGGGGAAAAAAAATGCTTTTTGGTGAACACCACTGTGAAATTTAAACACGATCTGCTCTCGCACAGTTCGCACCCCAGGCTGCTGTGAAAGCAAAGTGGAGGACCTGTGTTTTAGCCCCACTATAGCTCCGAAATTCTGAATAACTGCACAGCAATAGAAAAGCAAGCTACAGAGTCCCAGGTGGCCACGTATTTTTTAGAAGATGATTAATTCTGTGTGCAGCACAACCACAGAAAAAATCCACTGGGCTCGAAGCTCCTGAGCCCCTAATTATGATAGCAAGGACTCTCCCTCCCAAACTGGGTAGAATTTGTGAGATTTCATTTAAGATCTGTCGGTAGCTGGAGGATGATGTTGATGCTGTAGGGATGCAGAGGATGAAGAGCGCAGCTGCACTGCAGGAGGGGCAGAGACGGGAGATGGCGGGGGAGGCAACTGGTGCCCATGGCAGCTCACCCTGACCACGTACCCACAGCCCAGACATTGTCTGGGAAATCGGGGAATTCACCTCCAGTAAATACAAGTGCATTGTTTTTTATTTATTACTCTAAATCCAAGCCAATGTCCCATATGCAGGACCTTGCTGTTTAGCCTTTGACGCAAAAGCTAAAGAAGCTGAGCTGGATTTGGGGTGCAAATATTAATGCTCTGTCCTCTTTGGGTCTATGAAATGTGGACACAGTAAGTTGTAACGTTTAAATTATGTAGGTTTGTAATAATCTTTTTGAGTCAGATCCTAAAGAGCTGGGGATGGGCTTCATCGCTCCAGTGGGTGGGACACAGACGTCTTTGGGGAATTTTGATGACAGGCACCAGGAGCTGAGTTGCTCCTTGTAGTCAGCAGCTTCCTCTCCTTATTTTCTGGTGGTACTGGGCACTAGAGCAGCAGCTGAAGACTCCTAATGAGTCAGAGTCACTTTTATCAGAAAAAAGCTATTTCTGTTCTTAGCACCTCTGAAGCAGTGACTGCAACTTCAGAAGTTAAAAGGCAATTTGTTTAGAAAAGCCTCTTCTTAGTACTTTTCTAAAGTGAGTAAAGAGGGAGCTGGGTGCCCAGAGTGGGGAAGGCAGAGCCGCGGCGCTGCAGGCAGCCGCAGCGATGCCTCCTGCCTGGGGTACTTGTGCAGCGCCCTCCATGCCCGCTGGTCCCCCCTCAGCAATTAGTGGGTTGTGAGCAAGAAGTTGTGTAACTCTCTTCTGCATCTCAGGGATCCTTCTGGCTTTCTACGCCTCCCCAGGGCACCTGCCCTTCCTCCTCTGGGGCTCAGTCCCTCATTGCAGCCTCCCACCATGAGACTGCCTGGCCCGAGGGAGCTTCCTGGGTGCGGGGTGGATCACAGCCAGAGGAGCTGTGCTCACAGCTCAGCCTCATCCCACTTGTCTTTAAATTGCTGTGGATTGGGTAAAGGGTGTGCAAAGACACATGGATTTCCTCTGGACCTCAGCACTCCTGGGGGATGCAGAGATGGAGTGGGAGCTGAGGTGCTCCCAGCTGCCATCCCCAACTGGTGTCAGAGCCCAACTGGGAGGTGTGCTCCTGGGCTGAGACGGGCTGTGTGCTGCACAGCCCTCTTTCTTCAAACAGGGACCTTCCTCTGCCCCATGCCCCAGCCTCGGCCCCCTGAACTCCAGACACCGAGGAGTGCAGATTAAGGGTGAAGACGTGATGCGAGGGATGTTAAAACAATTTGTGCCTCTTGACATTCCTTCTCCCTGCAATGCCGTTTCCACTCGCTGCTGAAGAGCAAGATTCTCTCTGGAAAGCAGCGAGCTGCGTTTCCCTCATCGGCTCTTGCACAAGGCTCCCATGTCACCGCTCAAGCTCTTGTTGTTCTTGCCCTCACAGCTGGGGCAGAAAGCAGCAGCATGAATGGGAGTCACTCTCCCCCGGGAAACCTCTCACTGGGCTCCGCACTGGGGCCACCACACTGGCAGGGCTCTCCTGCAGCCAGGAAAAACCCCTGCAAGCAGGGAGGCAGCTCTGTGTGTGCAAGAGCCCATAACAACAGGGCAGCCCCCTGCAGCACCACCTGGGTTGACGCTTGTGGCCAGCTCCCCATTCGCACGAGCACTGAGGAGGTTCATCTCTAGCCACCTCCCGGGGAGAGCTGGCCCAGGAATGGCAAGAAACAAGGCTTATGTCTAAGCCCTGTGTGTGTGCAAATCACAGGGAGGTTTTGCTGCTGGGAAACATTTCTGCCAAATAACACCAGCTGCTGCCTCAAAGCTCATGGCAGCACAGGGATGGGGTGGTGGGGTCGGAGCAGCTCTTGGTGCAATGCGTCGCGGTGCTGCGGCATGTGATAGCCATGGGCTCTCAATGGGGAAACACAAGTGATTTAGGCAAGTGGGGAGCAGGTGGAGGAGAAAGCATGTGAGTGAAAGGGAAGCGAGCGGAAAGGCTGCGTTTAAAGGTTAACACCTGCCCCGGGAGAGAGGAGGCGAATGTCTGTGCTCTTAAATAACATTTGCTGACGAGGTTGTCTCACAGCTCTTTGGTTTGGGTTTTTTCTTAAAAGACATCTTATGTCCCTTTTTTTTCCACTGTACTTGCTCACACTCCCGTTGAGTAGGGAGTCTGATGAACATCATTGTGAGACATCAGGTCATCACCACCTTCCCAGTGCGGTAGCGTTAGTTCACACCTCCCACACTTGTTGCGTTTCTTTAATACAGCAAGAAAAACCTGGTACGTCATGAGAATGAGATTACATCAGAAAAATACTTTCCACTAAATTACTGCGGTATTTTGACTAACCTCAAAATCATATGATCCCCTTCTTCCTGGTCCCTTACTTCCCTGAGATTGTGGTTGAGGGTTTTTTACATCCCACTAAAGCACACACATGAAGTCCTGGCACGTTGCTGCAACAGAGGAATGCAGGGCTCCAGAACACAGCACGTAGGGTTGCCCTGTCCCCTTCACACCCTGAGCCCATGAAGCACCGAAGGGTGACTTATTCAAGGTGCATTTGCTTTATATCACCAAAAAGGACTCAGGATGTAACCTGGGATCTACTGCCAGCTCTGAGCTGCGCCAATCCCTACGGCAGAAAGAAGTCACATCCATCGCTGCTCGGATGAGCCCCCAATTCCAACCAGCCAGTACCTCAGAGCCGAGCACCAGTCCTCGGCAACCCGCTGGGCTGTGCCAATCTCCCAGGCGCTCCCCCAAACTGACCAGTAACTTTGCACGTCTGCAAAATGCAGTGGGGCCATTGATGCACATGGGCCGTGTCACCCTGCGCTTCATAGAGCATAGGCAGGCGGGTGTTTCTGTGGTGCTGTGAAAGGCAGATCTTAACACGGGAGCTTCCCCAGCACGGCTGCAGAGTGGGCAGGGTGCCTGTTGTCCAGGAGGGCTCTGACAGCGCTTTAATTCACACCCTCGCCAAAAGCCTCTGTGCAATCACTGCCGCTGCGGATCCCCTTCCTGTACGCTTGAGCCATCTCCTCCATGGGGAAAAGCTGATGAGCGGCAGAAAGTACCGCCGGGATAATGAAAGGGGGATGGAAGTTTCTGATTTACCACCGAGCCATTTCTTGCCTGTGTGGTGGCTGTGCTCTGTGCCACGCTGGCAGGAGCAAGGTCAAGCGAGTCAGCAGCCGGTGGTGGCAGTGCCCAGGCGTCGCAGGGGACGTCATGGAGAGGGCAGAGGAGCTGCCTCCGAGAGCGCTGGTGGCCATCGCAGGATTTCACCCTGTGGGCAGAGGCAGGAGAGGGGAACTGAGCTATGCCTTTCTGCTCTCCATCACCCCGAGCTGCACTCGGGGTGAATTGGGAGGGAGAGATGCTGCTGCTCTGGCTTTTTGCTGAGCAGAAATAAGAGGAGGGGGGACTTGCTGGGCGAAAAACCCTGCAGATGTGCCAGCTGTTTTGTGGCTGTGGCAGTGCCCACTCAGAGGGCTGCGCTCACTGCAACGTTAACCAAAGTCAGAATCAGAGTCCCATCCCTCTGTTAAGCCTTTAACAGAAGAAGATACAGTCTGGAAGCCAAGCGTTTGGTGTTTCAGCTGATACCAGGGATGCATAATAACACCGCTGGGTTGTGCCTGGTCCCCCTGTGTTTCCTCTTTCAATTAACAGGAAACAAATTTGCAGCTCTTTGCTCTGCAGGACACAGGACGGTGGTTTGCAGCTGCACCGGGCATATGGTGCCAGCAGCTCGGCCCCACAGGTGCAGCCCTGTCCACAAGTGCATCCCTGGGGAGGCAGCAGCCAGCAGTTGTCCAAGGCTGGGAGTGCCGCTGTCAGCTTGCAAGAGCTGCTTGTTCCTCCCAGGCAGCCCAGCATCTGCAGCCTGGGTTTCTAGTGAGATAAGAACTTGTTTTCTCCGGAAAGTTTCAGGGGAAATGAAGTGGCTAGTTTGAGTCAATTTGAGAGGCAAACACTCTTTTCTTGTCAGAGAGCTGTGGGAAAGCATCCTGCAAGATGCCGCCTGCATCCCTGCAGCATCCACCGTGCATCCCTGCAGCATCCCTGTGGCATCCCTCCTTCACCACCACCCCCGCCCCACCACGTTCCTGCACCATCCCTGCAGCATCCGCTCTGCATCATTGCAGTGTCCCTGTAACATTCTTCCTGCATCCCTGCTGCATCCCATATCCCTCCACACCCCTTCCACCAAACCCTGTGTCAGCTTCTAAGGGTCACTGGGAGTTTCTCAAAAATTTGTTAAATTTGGCATGATTTTGGGGGGTGGTCTAAGGGAGGGTTTAGTGCTGAGCTTGACACTGTTTGTGATATTTTCCATGGCTCCTGCTTCTCTCTGCAGTGAGCAAATCGCTTGTGTGCCGGTGTTGGTGTTCACAGTCAACAGCAGCAGGATGGGACCGAGCCTGCTCCAGCCTGCACATGCGGGGAGCAGACACCTCTGCTGCATTCAAAAGAAATTAAATCTGCCCTGTTGTTGTTCAAGATCAGTAACTAAACCTGCTTCAGTACCCTTAACCCTGCCCATTGGAGTGCATTAAACACAGGGTCTTCATGAGACGTTGAGATCTTGGGGCTGAACAGGTCAAAATGAGGACGGGGAGAAGATGACAAATGTGGGCACAGGTCCCCCATGTGCAGCAGGAGACGGGGAACTCTTGTCCTTGACAGAAAACGCAGCCGTGGGGAATTTAGACTCTCCCACCTGTGAGCTGGCTCCAAGCCCCAGTGCTGGGGGATGCTCCTGGTCCCCTGCTGGGGATCACAGCTGAGGGCGATCGAGTCCTGAGGGGTGATGTAAGGTGGTGGAGGAGCTGCAGCTGCAGCGCATAAATTCTCAACCCTATAAAACCCAGAGGGGTGGAAGGAGGTCCTACCCTTAGAAGAGCACACAAGGAGTGGGAAGTTGGTACCCTTTTTTCCCCATTGGGCTGTACCCAGCTCATGATAGTCCCTTTCCCAGCTTCCTGGTCCAGGTATGAAAATCCTTTATGTGGTCTGGGAGAGGTGTCATGAAGTTGTGGTTTTCTGCGTTGCTTTGTCTCCTGTGCTTTTGTAGGCTGCTCTGAAAATCTGGGGTTTTTTGCCTGTACATAGGTGTTTATGGCTGGCTTTCTATACTTGAATGCGACTGCAAGGGCTGGTTGCTTGATGGGAGCACTGTGGGCTTGTGTGTGTGGAACAAAGGACTTTTGCCAGGTTTGTGGGCCACAGCCCCAAGGGAGTGGCTTTTTTGCAATCCAGGCTATGAAATTCTGGTGCCAGCTGAGCTGTCACACAGCTCTGCTAGAAGTGAGCTTGGGCTGATGTGGGACTCCTGCAGCTGTTCCTGCATTTTGGCAAGCTCCTGGTACGGGTGGCAATGTTGCCTTGATGCTGTTCATTGGCCCTGGTAGGGGACACTGTGGTCTGTGCTGTCAGCTTGGCCCCACGGGGTTATAGGAGGAGTTGCAGGGATGGGGGAGTGACCATGTGCAGCTGGGGCCATGAGGGTGTCAGGGAGACAGCAGAGCACAGTTGGGGCCTGGGGAGCAGGTAACTTAGGGTAGGGCTTCAGCATCACCTCTGAGCCCTTGCCTTGGCCTGGTGGTTGGGCTGCCTCCTCTCCTGTGGAGGCAGTGCTCTGGTGGACGGTGTGTCCCTGAGGAGCAGCATCTGTTGGCTTTATCTTTGCAGCCTGAGTCTGTGGCTTTTACCTAAACAGCCCTCAGGTGGGCACAATGCAGGCCTGGGGAGCAGATAACACTCAATAACACAAAATCATTTATTATTGCTTTCTGTAACTTGTTCCTGGGCCTGGCATGGGTGTCCTCTCAGTAGCAGCTCTGGTGAACAATGCATGACCCCTCTTTGTAATACTCATCTGTTTGGATCCACCACATCTGGAAAATCTTGAGGGAGGTGAGGCTGGACCCCCCCATCCACACTGGGTACCTCTGTGGCAGTGTGGTGGCACCCTGATGTCGGTGCTGGAGGGGTAGACTTCAGAGGAGGTTGCTGCAGAGCCTCCTCTCTTGCCCTTCAAAGAGAGAGGACCCTCTGCACAGGAGGATGCTTTTGTACATTGTTGGCCTGATTTCTTCTGGAAGCTCATCGAGNCTTCTCTCTTCTCCTTCAAAGAGAGAGGACCCTCTGCACAGGAGGATGCTTTTGTACATTGTTGGCCTGATTTCTTCTGGAAGCTCATCGAGGCTTCTCCAGGACATCTCTTGGATGCCCATGTAGAAAACGCCCTGTTTTGGAAGGTTGCAGAGCATTCTGGGCATTGAAACCCTGCCTTGCTGAGGCTGATGGTCTGCCCATAAGGCAGAGGAAAAAACAGGTTGCAGCTGATGGGCAGGCGCTGGCACTCTCAAAGCTGGAATCAATGTAGCAGCACTTGTGCTTGATGTCTTCCACAGCAAGGGCTGTCTTGTTGCTGAGCACATACCCTGTGTCCTTCAAAATGGTCATTGGGTACCAGGAGAGGCATGGCCCTGCCAGGTCATCCTCTCAGTGGCATGAGCCAAGCTGTAGACCTCATGGGCTGGTGTGGCGTGGCTGATGGCGTAGCCTATGTACACCACCAGACCACTGTTTCTGCTGTGGGTGTAGGTGGAGAGGGCAGGCTGGTGGGTGACAAAGCGGCTGGGGGAGCCCAGTGACTCAAACACCGTCTCTACCATCTGCTCTTGGTGCGTGGTGGGGCTGAGCAGGGGCAGTGCATGTGCCTCGGTGTGCAAAGGGGGACCTGAAGCTTGTGGTCAAACAGATGCTGCCACAGGGTTTTGGCCACTTCCCAGTTGATGAGGATGCTGTTCTGCATTGACTCAATTTCAGTGTCAGGATAAATCAATATTTCCTCTCCAACAAAAGCTTCAGGCCTGTGTTCTGACCCTGGGACCATGCAATGGGGCAGCCCACCGGGGCGCTGATTTAGGCTATGGATGCCTGCTGTCCAGAAAGCCCTGCTTTACAACTCCGTGTGCCTGAATCAATTGCCACTGCTCCTGTTCTCAACTCCAGTTCCTCGATCGAGGAGGAGCTGGAGGCATTAGAGCAGATGGCGCTTACAGGGCTCAGGCCTGTGTGGTTCTGGTGACATTGAGCAGTGCAAACATCAGGAGGTGAGTCCCTGCTCATAGAAGGTCCTGATACCTGGTTTGGGGAGCCCTCGTCTGAGTCCCTGCAAAACTGGGCAGCAGAACCACCCCCCCTCCTCTATCCACTCAGTGGAAACATTCTGTGGGGCTCCCCCTGACCCCGAGTGGGTTTGGGCAGAAAAATTGACGAAGGGAACTTTGGTTCATCACCTGGGTCTGATGGGCAGCAGGTCCCCTGCAGCTATTGTGTGTCCTGGGGTCTCACCAGGCCACCCTGCCTGGCCTCTGGTCTGTCCCGAAAAGGACAAAGGTCTACCTTGCTGTGGGAGGTCCTGAGCAAACATCCCACCTCCCTGACTCCCTTTACAAACAGGATTTAATTGCTCTGTCTTCATCCTGTGAACCCCACTGTCCCAATGGGCAGGGGTTTTCTCCCAGGGAGATGGTGCCTTCGTCCAAATGCTGGAAGGCCAGGGGGAATTGCGTCCACTGCTGCTTATACTGGCACCTTCTGAATAACAGTAGTGGCAGATGCAGGAGTGTTGCTGCGGACGTGGAAATGTCTCTGGGACCAGGGGCCACACTTGCAGCGTGACACTTTGGGCTCTTCACTTACCAATATTTTCACACAAGACTTTAGTGATGCTGTCCCAGCGCTGGGATCGAGGCCAGGACCGCAGTAAGGCTCTTCAGACTCTGTAAGATCAACCGCAAGGTGGTGGTTACAGAGACTGGGGCAGTGCTTCTGGCCCCAGTGATGGGATGTTCTGTGTCCTGAGCAAGTTTAGTAAAGCCACGATGATAGATGCGATCGCTTGCATTTTGGCAGGAGCGTGGTGGAAAAGTGAATGGTATTGCTCAGCTCAGGCTCATGCAAGCTCATGTGTCCTGGGGGG
This sequence comes from Steatornis caripensis, assembly GCA_013398225.1. Classification (NCBI taxonomy): domain Eukaryota; kingdom Metazoa; phylum Chordata; class Aves; order Caprimulgiformes; family Steatornithidae; genus Steatornis; species Steatornis caripensis. Next base: position 185,915 of record VZSC01001433.1, read on the forward strand.
TTTCATGGTCTGCCTTGGGGCCTTTATTTGTTCTTTGTTTGGCCAGAAGCCAGTACCCTGATGGGGTCCCTCATCAGGTACGGTGTACCTAGAGCTGCTCTTTTGTGGCTGTGGTTATACATACCCAAGGAAAACCGCTCCTTGTGATGAGCCTTGCAGGAAACTTCTTGTAAAATCCTGCGTAATGCTTTTCAGAGGTGACAACCTGTGATGGGCAAGCTGGCACTGCGCAGCCTCTGCCCACACCCCGTGGCTGTTTACCTCTGCTCGAGATGGACATCACTGAGCCTGCTGTGTTTGAATGCAAGGTTTCCCTCAAGGCTGTTTGAATAACGGGCGGGTGACGCCATGCTGTTGGACCAACGGCTGTGTGGTGTAGCTGCTGTCTGGTGGTTTGCAGCATGGATCTGGCTTGCTTTTGCAGCAAGGAGGCCGGAGCAGGAGACACTGGCCTGTGCTGTGGGCACGAGAGCTGATGAAACATCGCATTGCCTCAATGCTCCTTCTTTCACTGATGCATTGGGCAAGCTGAAGCTTAAATATAATTTTCTAATTATCTTTCTTCAGCTACCTCTAAATCTGGTGCTGTTTACTGGAGAGGAGCAGGCATGCTTTTGCAGAGGAAAGAGGATCCCTTAGGCCCAGCAGTGGCTCAGAGGGAAACTTGTATTTGCTTCTCAGAGGCTGGTGGGAGGGAAACAGAATTCAGTAGTTGTGGTGCTGACAAAATAAAGCTTTTGCTCCTGATAAAGGAACCATTTCACAAATTAAATTCCTGGCTGGGTGCAGTGCAGCTCTCCTGTGGACTGACCCAGGGTATGGTCCCCAGTAGAGTAGGGTGGGAGGAAGGCTGATGAGATGCAATTAATGATGGGGGGTGAGCAGAAAGGATGTGCCTTTACCTGTGGAGAACTATAAATCTTGGCAGTGAAGCTGGGGCCAGGTGCTATCACTGTCTGTGCATGGGGTGGGTGGTCTGGATCTTGCTCTGGACAAGGCAGCTCAGGTTGTTCAGGTTCTCCTTTCCATCAAAGATGGAACTGATGGAGTTCTGCTGTTGGGAAATGGTGCTGTGTGGATGCCAAGAACAAGATGTTAAAGAGGTGTCCGAATGTGTGCCCTTGCTGCACAAAGGGCTTTTCGATGCTTGTTTCCAAAGCAGATGGAGCGTTTTCCTATCTGTGAGCCAAATTGAATAGGAGTTGCTGGGGAGAATGATGAGAAGCAGCTGCATCTTTTCTCTGCTGTTCAGGCTTGTTTCCACTGTTCAGCACAAAATGTTTAAAGAGCTGAAAAGGAGACTGAAACTGTGTCTCACTAAGCAGCAATTACCAAGGCAGGGCTGGGGAGGTCCACCTAGCCCCATGCTGGGAAAAGAGGTGACTGGGTGCTGCCATATGCCAGCTTGCACAGTAGTAGCAGTGGGGACTCTGGGCTGAGCTGCATGAAGCGCAAGGACNGAAAAGGAGACTGAAACTGTGTCTCACTAAGCAGCAATTACCAAGGCAGGGCTGGGGAGGTCCACCTAGCCCCATGCTGGGAAAAGAGGTGACTGGGTGCTGCCATATGCCAGCTTGCACAGTAGTAGCAGTGGGGACTCTGGGCTGAGCTGCATGAAGCGCAAGGACAGAAATGCTGAAGAATGGCTCTCATGCATCTGCAGTGCAAGGGGACAGTAGTGGCAGTGGGAGGCCGAAGGTTGTGCTGGGGGAAAAGCAAATGTGGAGGGAGGGTAGTGCTGCAGGCAGGTGTTGATGGAACTGGGTCCAGGGCAGATCCCTGAGGTCAAGTTGATTCTCTTCACCTGCTTGCTCTGCCCTTCCCTGACCCCAGTCCCTGCCTGGGGCCAGGTCACCATGCCAAGAGGCTGAGCCACCTGCGTCACTGCGAAGCTGGCCTGGCCCCAGCAGCCTTGCTGGGGGGTCCTGTTTGGAACCAGCAGCTCCATGGCAATTGTGGGCAGGTGTCCAACCATAACATGAAGCACATTGCGACATGGTGTAGGGGATGCTGAGAGGCACTGCGGTATGTGAGGGCTCCTTCCTCTTGGAAAGCAGCCCTGCAGGGAGGCTCACGGGCACCGGCCATCCCCTGTAACATGCTTGAGCTTGGCCCTTTCTGCCTGCAAGCTGCTGCTGCTTTCTTGACTCCTCAGCCTTTTTTTTTTCCCCCCTCTCAGCTGTCTTGGTGCCCCTTCCTTAGTGTGTTTCAGCTTAGTTTAGCTCTTTAGTTTTGGGGGTTGGGTATGGGAGACCAGCCGGCAGGGCTGGGGTTTGACTCGCCTGCCTATGGTGGCAAAGATGAGTGGGGTTGGATGTGTGGCACATCCCGGTCTGCCAGTGAGTGCTGGTGGCTGTGCCAGGGAGGAGCGGGTGCTCGGCATGTGTGGCTGCAGCTGTTTGTGTAGAAAGGCATGTTTGCAACAATCCCTTAGGGAAATGGGGTCTCATGGTATTACTGGAAATGTTGCCTTGGCTCTTTAGATCTCCCACAAACAGGTCTGACAGAGCTGAGTGCTGCTGTGCTGCATTTAAACTAAAGGTTTTCTAAATTAGTTTGGCTGTGTGTGCTGTCGTGTTGAGCGGATGCAAATTTGCCCGGCTGCTCTCAGCTTTGTCCTGGGGCTTGGGGTGCTGCCTGGAGCTCCCCTGGGGAACCTGCTGTATCTTCTGCCTTCCCTTTTGTCCCTGGGCCAGGCAGGACAGCAGTGTCAGGGGTTGCTGGTCTGTGCTCTGCAACATGTGCTGGGCCTCTCCTGTTCCCAGCAAACCTGCGGTGAGAGCCTGGGAGAGGAGGCGGTGTGGCTCATGGTGCCGAGAGGTAGCTCTTCTCCCATGGCCATGGTGTAAAAAAGAAAGTTCAACACCTCTAGGAAACAGGTCCAAAAATCAGCACCTTCCTCTCCCAGTGTATGCTGGCTGTCACATCTCTGCATGCTGTGCTGTTATTAGCATCGCTCATGTTTTTGAGAGTAAGAGAATGGGCTCCATGGAGAAGAGCAGAGCAGGGCACAGGGGTACTAGGATGAAGGTAAGCGAGGTGCAGCAAGGACAGTTGGCTGAAAATCTGAGGCTGCCAAGGCAGGTGCTGGTGCTCTAACGACTGGACTCTGCCACCTCTGCTCTGTCACATAGCTTTTCTTGAGTGCCTGCCATCAAAGCCTGAGCTGGGAAGTCCTCTCTGCTCACATCACTTCTGTTATGCAATGGCTGTTGCAGCCAGAGCACGCTGGGTGGCATGGAAACCTGCGAAGGTCTTTTGTAAGCAGCTGCGAAAGCTTTTAATCTGATGCCACTGACATAATATTGGGTGCTTGAAAACCTTTGATTGAGAAACAGGTTTCTAATCCTCTGCGTAAGAAACTCCGCTCTGCACTGACGAACCTGATCTTGGGGGATAAACCTGTCCAACCTGCCTTTGAGGAGCTTTACTGTGAAAGTAATAAGCCAGTTTGAATGGCTGGAAACACCTCCTGCAGTGGAAGGTTTAATGACTAATTGTGGTTTCATTAATTCTAGTGCTTTCATCTTCAGCAGAGAGTTCATCTAATGATAGTATCAAATAATTACCTAGAGATCAGCACCATCTCCTGTGCTCTGCAGAAAACTGAGGCATGCAGCAGGTGCTCTTGGGCAAGGCTGGCTGGCTGAGGTGGTCTGGAGGGGCAGTAAAAGGTCCTCATCTCTGGAGCATCAGATCCCTCATGATGGGATGCCCGAGACAACCAAGGAGCAAATCTTGGGGATTTTGGTAATGCGAAACTAGTTTCTGATTTGGGATGAAAGGTGTTGCTACAGAGGAAATAGTTTCATGGCAATAAACATGGCATTTATCCAACTGAAATCAGTGATTGTATTGCACCTGGATTTAACAATCTTTACGTAATCTCTTGACATAATTTTAAATACATGAAGTGTGTTAATTGATTTAAGATATTTATATTTGAAAAGATAAATCGGGAAAATGTTAAAATCTAGGTGAAGTTTTTAAGTTAGTCCCCCCCAATCTATAAATTAGTATAATTTTAAGTCTTTTTTCAGAAAACTGAGATTAACACTGAAAGGCCTTGTAAACTGCAGTTTCTAGTAGTCTTTATTTTCTGCTGGTTGTGTAATATTTGTATGAAATACTGCAGTGCTTTAAAAGTTTTCCTCAACATTATGTTGTTTCCTCCACCGCATCATTGGCAGTTTCCCGTAGTATGAAAATATTTGTGGCAACAGGGCAAAGATTTGCCTCAAGACAAGAGAAAATGCTAAACATAATTTATTAAAGAAACATTTTTCTAGTACTTGTAAACATTTTTCCTTCATGAATGGACGAACAGGTCTGAAGTCAGACTTCATCTGATATGTTAATGCACTTTTCTTGTGTTCAGATGTGGGAAGTACACCCCATACATGCCTTGTTGAACCTGGTATAGATGTGACTTTCTTCTTAGGCAAAACACGATCTGGTGGGAAAAGAACAGTGCTAATGGCAAAAAAAAAAGAGCCTGCACTTTGCCTTTTAGATGCCCCAAACCATGCTGTCAGATGGGGATGGAGGGACTCTGTGAATAAGATGCTCGCCTAAAGCTGCCTAGGCAGATGATGGCACAAGCCCCGGTTTTGAATCAGGAGGTTTTTCCTCTTCTAAATCTTGCTGACTGTAATTTTTATTCCTGAACTTCTAAGGACGGTAATCAATGTTCTCTGTAGATTTAGCTGTTCTCTTCTAGCTGGTGCAAAGCAAACAGTGCTATTAAGAAGTTGTGCCCCATCAAATCAACACCAGAGATCGGGAGAGGATCTGCTCTGCTTTTTTGAAGGGCATGCAGCTGGAGTATGGTCCTGCAAGGCTGCTACAGTCTGTGCATTGAGAGCATTGAATCCAAATTCTGGATGCGACTCTTGCAGTTTATTAAAAATGTCACATTCTGCACTCCCTTATCTGTCGCCTGATCGTTCTGCAGACACTTGAACAGGTAAGAGGTTTAAGAAATGCTGCAGGAGATCCCCTAATTCAACCTGCTTGTCATCTTGGTGTTTGCCTTACCTTTGGTTTTATATTTTTCTCTCTGCAAGATCCACTGCTTCCTTTCCTAGAAATCTACTTGGATGACTACAAATGCCCTTCCTTATCCTCCTGTGCACAAGTCCTTCAAAAAGTTGGCAGTAACTGAAGGAGGATTTGGCATGCCGTTTGCTGTTACCATGCATGTCGGATACAGCTCCCACTGGGCTTCTTGGGACATTCTGAAACATCCACTCCTGCAGCTCCCCAAATGTCTAGGCACTGCCAGAGTCGAGTTAGAGGTAGGGCAAAGGGGCCACTTACCAGGAAGCATAACAAGAGGAGGAGAACGAAGCCAAGCAGAGTGAAAACACAGATGAGGATAATTGCCCATAACTGAAGCTCTGAGAAGGCAAAACAAGGACACATCAGTTTTTTTGACTCCTGTGCATGGGGGAGAGAGCTCACCCTGTCAAAGTTCAAAAGTTCTGTAAAGAGGTGTGAGGCATAATTGCTGAAAGGCAGCATCTGGCCTTCCCTGGCTGCAGGGCAAACATGCCCCAGCAATGTCAAGATGGGTTGGATGTACAGCAGCTTGGGTAAAATAGAGTGAGGGTTTGAGGATACGCAACAGCTTTAAATGCCACCTCAGTGAGTGTCAGAGCCCTCAGATGGTTTTAGGGATGTTCAGTGAGGCAAAGTTCTCTCGGCTGCTGGCTGCCCTCTTGGGAAAGGGGACAGGGTATCAGCAAAAGTTGCAGTCACTTGCCAGCATGTTCGTGGTGCATGGAAAAGCAACAGTTCCAAGTACTTTCCCCCACCCCTCCCTTCTGTTTCCTGCTAGTGCTGGGGTTCTGGTGATGCTCATGTTGCCATCCTTGCATTTTTTTTGAAAATACCATAGTTACCAAAATTTTTTAGTGCCAGAGCTCCAAAAGAGCTTCCCAAATCGTATTGCCTTTGCCTGTCCTTTACTTTCAGTTTCCTCAGGCTGGCTGGCTCTGATGGTACCTCCTGTTTGCTGCCAGCCTACCAAGAGCCCTAGATTTCTGGGCTCTTGCACAGCTCTAGTCTCTATTTCAAGTTACGTGATGCTGCTAACTTACTGTAGCTTCAGTATTCAGTGGCTTTAGGGTCAATACCTCCCAAAAAGTCCTTACCAGATCTTTTGGACTCCTGTTCATCTGTCTTGAGTGGGGAGTAACCTGGAAATAAAGGGTAGGACAGGTGAGAGGCAAAGCACTCTGGAGCTGATTAAAACAAAACCAATAAGCATTCCCACGAAGTCGCCACAGGAGCTCTCACCTTCAACAACCAGACTCTGCTCTTCCAGCTCATAGCTGGGACCCAGCTTGGTGAACCTGTGCATCAGGTGTTTCAGCTCCTCGTACACCTCCTGCTTTTGTAAAGTCCCTGAGAAGGGATCCAGTGTGAATTTGCAGATGGAGGCTACATTTGTGTAAGCTTTCCCATGGACAGGCCTGGAGGATGACAGCCAGAGTCGTCATTAGAAGAGAAAACTAAATAGAGCTGAGTAGAGGCAGGGAGAGGGATTCGGAATCAGGCTCAGGTTGCAGATGCCTAAGTAATGTTTTATGAGCATGCGATCAGTTTTTGCGGTTTATGCTAGATGAGACAGGAACTCATCCACCCACTGATTAAATCCCAGGGAAGGCATTTCTAAGAGGTAAATCGGCTGGGCTATTTTTGTTCCTACAAAGAGGTGTTGGAGAAGGCACAAAAGTATACTTTGTTCTCAGGCTGGTCAGTTCTGGTGACTGTTTTGTAATGTGTTTTGGTGGCGTTTTAGCCTATTTGAATAAGCTAAATGAGAATGGATGTATCTGTTTTACTACGGAATTGTTTATGCATGAACATAGCTTTGCTGGCATGGAAACAAAACCACCTCATTTGGACAGAAACCTTTTGTGGTAAAGGCAAAACTGACTGGGAGTGAATGAAGGTGCCTCCTGTGTGTCATCCAGGGCACAAAGGTTGGCAATGAGGCATAAGCACCATGCTGTGGCTCTGAATGAGTTTTCTGCTAACTGCTCTTTTGGGACTCAAGAAAACTCTTCCGAAGCAGGACTTACCCAAAGCTCTCAACAGTACAGCCAGCAAAGTAGTCCTTTAAGTTGCTGCTTCTGAATACATCAAGCTGATGGGAAGAAAGAAATCAATTGAGGAAAACTGGCTAAATTTAACACATCCTTAATTTGGACAGGGAAATCAAGCTATTGCTGTTAGCTTTACCTCTTTCTCAATTTTCTCTTTGTTCACTTGGTACACCTGTGACCCAGAGTTCTGCAGTTCTGGGGAGTAGGGAAGGTTGGAGATTCTGAAATTTAATCTGAAGTTTTCTTGCCCAGATTTGAGGGGTGTTTTGTAAGTTGCTGCCTCAATCACTAGTTCCAAGCCTGGAAATTGAGAGGAAAAGTTGGTGTAAATTATAGCAGAGAGAAACAGACTCTTTTACCAAGCAGCATTGACCTGCAAACTTTTAGCTAGGAAAACTTGAAGTCTTAATGGATTAGCAGATCCTGAATTGCACTGGGGTCTGAGAGCAAATTCCCAGTCTGTCCTCTGAATCAGTTCTTCAGCCATATACTAGGCTGCTCATTTCTTTGGGAAACTGTACTTTTGAGAAAACCCTAGAAGTCTGTTTATCTCCAAATGCTTGCTGTTACAGTGAGTAGTTAAAACTTAATTTTCTTATTTAATATTGAGTAACACCTGAAGCCTTTAAGGATTAAGGGCTACACTGAGCCAGACTGAATGTGGCAACAGACTGGCCCAACTCTGACCTGAGTTCAGTGATTCAGCTTGATAACAGATCTATTTCCACACATATCCCCTCTAATACACCACAAGTTGGAGAATTCTGAGTGGGTTGATTTGGGTGGAAACTGGACAGCCGTGATTTGAGATTTACATACTATCTACTGAGAATCCTTGCAGCTGGTAACTGCTTCCCAGCCATAGTCCGGTTGTGTTTGAAGTCCCATCCTGAAAAGCCCTTTCAACCACAGTCCTGTTGATGCTGGGCTCTGGCTGGAAGAAGCACTTGCAGTCAACCACTATGGATCCGGTCCTGTGGACAGAGAAACAGAAGTTCTGAAATAGGCTGATACCCATGAAACGTCTTCATTTGGAAAGAATTTCCTGAAGGGTTCCTGCTATTCTGAGTGTGAAGTGTTTTAAGCTAATGTACTATTGAGAGATGTGGAACAGGCTGCTTTGGGCTTTTCCTTTGGACAGGGACAGCAAATGCAACAACACTGCCTCTTTTCTCGCTGCAAACTTAGGTTATATACTGAATATATGCAATGAAAGATCAGCACTTTTTATAAAAGCTTTTGCCCTGTGTGATGCTCCGTTGTCCAAGCCTCTTTCCATCTAGAGTAGGACACTATAGCTATACCTGAACCCGCTTTTAAAATCTAGTGGAGCCCAAGTCCAGAGGAGAAGTGCAGAGGTTGCAGGGTCACCATCGGTCCTCATTAAGAGGATGGCAATAATTACTGGGATATTCTGAGACCTAAGAGTGCCTACAGAAACCCTGACTGAGAAAAATGTCAATCCATACCAAGTTAGGGAAAAACTCAAACTGATTAATTCTGGGAAGCCTAGAAATGACTTCTTAGGGCATAAACCAAACCATTTCCAACATGTGAATGGAGGGGAGGAATCCTGCAGAGGACAATGACACTTGGCCATTGGGGAAGGGCACCAGGGTGTGGCAAGCTCTTGAACAAAATCAGACTGTATCACGGACCTCAGCCTTGTGATACTGCAGTTCAGGAACTGGTCTCGCAGGTTGCTCTGATGGTACAGTTGATTCACCTGAAATGAAAATGTCATGTTAAATACTACTGAGTTCTGAGTCTCATGGTAGATGCCTTAGGGCAGCAGGAGGGCCTCTAACTTTGGAGAAACACCTGACTTTTTTTTGTGAGTTGTATTTCATTGGGGGTCGACTTTTCAGTTCAGAATGTGCCTTCTGGTGATAAAGTCCGACTTCCAGCTTGGCAAAACTTTCTGTCTTATCTGAGCAAGCTGCCAGTACTAAACAGCACAATCTGCTGACTGACAGCTGTCATCTTACTCCACACTTCACAGCCAGCACCACCTCAACTCAAAAGTATTGAGTATTAGTGCTTCATCTAAAATGTAAAACCTACCTAATAGGGCTTTATCGGGTTGATACATAAGTGGACTGGTGCTAAACAGAATGTGTTGGATTCTCAGTGGTGAATTATGTATGTGCTGACCTCTGAGCTGGTGAGATCTGTATATAATTCTAGAGATGGGACTGAAATGCTGAGAGTGTGCATTTAACAGATGACCTAAACCTCTTGCATTTTGAAGTCCATGTCTTTGGCTGGAAATAATTTCTTAAGACCACATGTAACACAGCAAAATCAAAAGTGATTCAAAGACCGATCTCATCTTTTAGATTCTAAAGTTTTGTTCCCAGATGTTGATTTAATTTTAACTAAAACATAAATCTACAGCAGTTGCTGCAAAAATTGACCAGTGCAGGCATGATGGTATTTGAGCTGCAGCTCCTTACCTTGTTACTGATTCTTTCCACTGCTGCTTTATATTCTGGAGACTGAGAGTCTGGGTTGGTTAGGTTTTCATTGACTATTCTAAAGCTCAATCTGTAGCCCAGTTTGGCTGGAGCTTCAGTCAAGACAGGCTTTCTGGTGATAGCTGTGTCTCTGAGGGGAAAACCTAATAAAAAAGGCAGAGTACATTTCTTTTTACATCAAACCTATCCATACAACAAAACCAATAGAGGTGTGTCCTTGTTTAGATTATATAATGTAACAATGAAATTCTCTAGGAATTTGTGTGATTTAAGGGACAGAAATGCTTCTAGAATGGCAATATCATGCTGTATTGGTTTTGTCATAGTGTCAAAACCTACAGAATGCCAACAAACCAAAGGGGAAGTAAATTAGTGCTCAATCCCCAGTGGAGTGGAAGAATGAGGAGTGATCTCCAAGTGATCCCCAAATAGTATCTTGATACTGTTCATGGATGCTTACCATTGACGTAGAGGCTGTTCTTCTCCAGGCTGTAGTGCCCTAGTCTGGTGACACCATTTGTCATGGTGCTCAGCTCATTATAAACCTTTTCTCTGTCAAAGCTGGCCAGGCTGACATTGTTTTTGTAGCTGCAGACAGCGTCTACACCCGTGTCATCCCTGTCTCTCCCAGACCTAAGAGAAAATGTCAGACATGTTCTTTAGGATACTGCTGATGCTGTGTGATTTGTGTGACTAGGAGCAACTGGCACTGAGACCTATCAGTTCAATGGGGCTCCTACACCTTTCAGCAAATTCTCAAGAATTGAGCTATGGCATTTAGATACCAAAATGATTTTACCAGCAAGAAAATGATGAATGGACTGATAGGGGTTACTGGCCTCTCTTTTCTGGCTTCAGAACTATGATAACTTAGGCAAATCTAAGGTGTATAAGAGCAGATAAAGAAATAGTTAATTGCACTTTCAGGAATCTTACCTAAACTTCATCACTTTACATCCTGTGTAGGTAGAGCTTATGCTGCTTCTTTTGAAAAGAGGGTCAATCTGTCAAAAAAGTACATCTGAACTTGAAAGCATGTCCTGAGTTTAATGCAGGCAGATTAAGTTCACCACCATAACACAAAATGAGAAAAATCGGAGCCAGACTTACATAATGGTTGATAACTTTCACTGTGGAAATGAACTTGCGGGAACTTGGTGCATCCAGATCTGCAGTGTACTGGAGGTTGGTCAAGGTGAAATTAAGTGTGAAATGCCTGGATGTTGGGCTTGGTGCAGTAGTTATACTCAGAACTACAATCAAAGGGGAGAAGTATTATGATTTTACTATTAAAAAAGCTATCTTCACTTTCAAAGACACTCCTAATCCTAGCACACTTCACGGTTACTCTGAAGAATCTCTTCCCCCCTGATTTTGAGTGCACCACTCCTTTGATAGCTTTGCCTGGGATGATTGTGACAAAACACTTACGTGATCTCTCAAGTGCTTCATTGTAACCTGGAAAGGAAATGCAATAGAAATATTGTGAGAACTATACACTTAAGAGAATGAAAGAGAAGAGGGGATGATTAAATAGATGATTTGGGAATGAATCATCAGAACCAGTCCCAGAGGGTGTGAATCTATTAAACAAACAACCTACCGCTTAAGCAGAACAAGGTGCTTTTGTGATAGTGAAGGCTACAAATGAGAAAGTGTATGTGCCACTGCTTAAATTAAGTATTGGTGGGACAGAAATCAGGTGAATTGTTCATATGCAGGTGAATGACTGAAGTCAAGACTGAAACTTACTCTTAAATGTAGTATGGAAATCTTCAAAAAGTCTATGTCAAAATGTTTTTGGATGCGTACACTTTACCTTATGCATGTAAGTTATGCAGTAAACAGCAGTGCAACCACCACTTCCTTAAGGTTGCTTTTTTTACACTGAAGTGATCCCTAAGACCCCAGGTGGTGCCAAACTTCTCTAGTGCCTGGAGAAACGAGAAAAACAAAGTACTTACCATTGATATAGAAGCTCTTGTTGTCCAGGCTATAGATTCCTAATTTGCTGATGCCATTTGTCATGCTCCTTAGTTCTTGGTAAATCTTAGCTTGGTCAAACTTGGGTACTTGGGAGCCATTTCCATAGCTGCAGATGGTTTCTACTCCTGTGTTATACCTGTCCTTCTTTGACCTAGGAAATGAGGCATTTTAGGATGTTTTAGCCACTACCGAGAAGTCCATATTAACTTCTAGTATATGATCAAAGGCGTATATAAGACAACAATTTAGACATTACCAACACATAAGAAAACCACTCAAATGTGTTAAATGCTGAGAAACTGGAAGCAACTCTTCAAGAAGTGAGTAATGCAGACTTCCCAGACACGGTGCTCACCTGAATGCTGTTACTTTGCAGCCAGTATAAGCAGGGCCGATGCTGCTTTTTTTGAGTAAAAGGTCAACCTAGAAATTTAATAAAAACATTTAAGTAAAATGTCATGGCAAAGGTAAGAGAATAGAGATATTAAAAGAGCTGTGCCCAAGCAGGGCATTGTTCTGCCAGACTTACATAATGGTACATGACTTTTTCTGTTGACTTGAATTTTTTAGAATTTGGCATTGCCAGATCTGCAGTGAACTGGAGGTTTGTTACTGTGAAATTCAGTGTGAAGTTCCTTACTGCTGATGACAGTGGCTGTGTACTTTGATCAACAGCTGTAACGAGCAAGGCAAATTATTGCTTGAAAATACAAGTATGATGATCATACCTAGAGGAAATACTATACTAAAAATTCTCAGATATTCTAGTTGGCTTCAGGTTCATAGCAGCTGCCGTTCCCTAACAGACTCTCAGATTCTCTTAACAGTATTTTATAAGTCTAGAATGCCCTTGGTTGGTTAGTCCAACCTTCTTTTTTAGTGATTGCTAACTAGCAAAATCTTTTTGCCCTTTTAATTGCTATTTAAAGGTACTTACATAGTCCAGACTGCAGTTCGTTATAACCTGTGAGGGGAGGAAAGGATAGTATTTGAGAAATTGGCTTAATTCTAAGATCTGGCACACAGTGGAATACAGAACTTGAATTGGTATTGTCTGAGAGATCCTGTGTAAACATTTAGTAGGAAAGACTGATTTGATGACTGTCTAGGCATAAATGCACATTCATCTTGCTGTATGTTGTTGGCAAGCTGCTGTTTTTCTTAGACAGCAGTGTGTAGAGTTCTCTCTTCCCTAGGGGTGTTGAGAGGGAATTTACCCATTTCTTAAATCTGGTTTAACTTCTATATTAACAATTTAATTATGACTTGTCAAGTAGTGTCCAGTTCTAGTGCTGTTCATCTACAGAGGAACACATTCCATAGTGCACCTTGAGAGGTCAATCCTTGTATTTTCTGGAGAATGACCTATGGTTTATTATGGTAGAGTACATTGTATTTGGCTGAGTTACTTAGTTCAAAGGGATGACAAGGTGCAAAAGCTATGAGTGACAGTGGCTCCTCTGCTTTGGTTAGTATTTGTTTTTGTGCTCTCTCCAGGTTTTATTGTTTCTGTACTTACGTAGTAACTCGGTTCCTCCTAATACCAAATCAGCAGTCAGGAGAGGATTCCATACTAACATCAGCTCAGCCACTTACCGCTAACATAAAAACTCGCTGCATCCAGCCTGTAGGGTCCTAGCTTAGTGCAGCTGGCTGTCATCTTGCTTAAATCGTGATAAACCTTGACCCGGTTGAATTCAGTAGTGGAAGCATTGGTTCTGTATGTGCAGGCTGCATCCATGGCAGTGCCCTCTCCATTCTTTGCAGACCTGAGAAAAATCACATGCCTGTTTACAGGCCTGAATGACACTTGTGTGCTTTTGCTTGAGTTTGCTTGCACACTACCATGGAAATGGATTTCCCCTTAAAATGCTGTAAAACAATGTTATTAAAGAAAAGAATGCCTTCAAATCCTGGAAATTTAGAATTACGGTTTTATACAATTGGAACAACACTCTTATGATGTAACTGAAATGCATTAAAAATTAGCCAGATTACACTATCTAGTGCAAAATTGGTGTTAAGTCAATGCAAGCATAATCGGTGGGAATTATGTAATAACCATACCATCACAAGGGATCGTAAATGAGGTGTAATTCTACTCAGTGCTCTCTAGAATTTAACAGGCTCTACCAGGCTACAAGGAAACAATAGGAATGGAATTCTATGCAAAGGAAAGATTCCTGCATAATCCTATTGTCAGCCAAAATCTGAATTGCCCTTGTCTTCTGTAACGCTTCAAGGACATGCCTACCTTATTACCACCACTGTACATCCAGTGTAAGCAGGGCTAATGCTGCTGTTCTTGAGCACGTGATCAAGCTGCCAAGAAAAAAAAGCCAGTTGTTAAGTCACAGTGAATAAATAATAAAACCAATGACAACATAGCCACAAGAGGAACCTGGCTGACACTCACCAAGTATGTCAGAGTTTTCTTTGTAGCAATGAATTTTTTAGAATTTGGATTTCCTAATGTTGATGTGTAGAGGAGATTGGTCACAGTGAAGTTCACTGTGAAAACTCCCTCTCTTGCAAGAAGAGGAGCTGGAGATGTTGCTGCAACAAAAGCACAAAATTTGTTTCAACAAGAAAAGAAATACTCATGAACCTGAAGCCAGGGATAAAGAAGCTCCTATCAGCTGGAATGGACGCGCATTACACTAAAAGGCTCAGTATGGAAAGATAATGCCAGCAACAGCATAGAGCATGCAGATGAGGGTTCTTCAGCCCATTCAGATTCCAACAGGCCAGTTGTAGCTGACCAGGCTGTAAACAGGTATGTGACCACTTCAGATGAGGAGCTGAGGTTAACTCCATCTTCCCTTTTGTCCTGGTGGGTACAAAACCTTGTGTCCTTTAACCGTCTTCTTCAGCCTTGGATTCATTTTACTTGTAGTGTTGCTGTTGGGAAAGACTGAACTGCATGTCGACATCAACCCTCCAGCCTTCCAAGAGTGTAATTCCGTGTCTCTGCGAACACCTTTTCATGTGGCCTCTCTGACATATGTAATCCTGGTCAAATTCAAATGCTTCATGAAACATTGATACTAATGGTGCTTAGTAGTTAACTCCTCATGCTGTTAAATGTTTGCACCTTATTTTTACTTCTAGTTCCATTAAAAGATGAAAAAGATAAGATATCTGAATAGACATCCATTGCTATCTTGTATTGACACTTAAGGTGTCATGACATTTTAATTACTTAAAAATACTTACAAGGCAGGAGATGGGCTTCATGGTAACCTGGAAAGAGAAAGAACAAAGAAGTAATAAATTATGCTACTAAAGAGAGACAATAATAGAATCAGATATTTGTATAGGTGAACAATATCACAGAATGGTGACAGATTTGCTGTTTCTGAGCAGTGACTTAAACTATGATAGTGCAGATAGTGCAGTGAGGTGTTACTTTGAAGAAAGTTCCATTGTAAATGGTGGAGGAGGGTTCCAAATTTATGCTGAAATCAGTTGCCTTTAATTCTCATATGCTGCTTTGCATTTTTTTGTAATTTATCAGATGTTAGTTAAAAAACTGCAACTGACAATGCAAAAGCTCTGAAGGTAAATAGTGCTAGTTTGAGGAGAACTTGTGTAGATGATGCAGCTTTCTGAATTATCTAGCATGTATGTTGAGCCCAAGTATACATGTTGCAAATGCTGTTCCATCTGCACATATTCATTACTGTGCTTTAACTACAAGACAGCTATGGACTATTAGCGAATGAATATCCCCATGTCCACATGGAAATCAACACTTTACCATTGATATACAGGCTTTCCTGGTGCAGGCTGTAGATTCCTAAGTTGGTGATGCCATTTGTCTTGTTGCTCACTTCATGATAAACAATCACTCGATCAAACTGGGAAGCAGCAGAATCTGTCTTGTAGGTACACACAGCATCTACTCCAGTGTCTTCAATATTTTGTGCAGGTCTATGGAAATTAGGATATATCCTGGTATGTTCAGGAATTCAATATTCACAATACATACTGATGGCTTTCTAAATTAAACCATATTGCCAGGTAGAAAAGAAAAATATTTTCTTTCCCCATGATAACTCTTGTGTTATCAAAACAGTGAGAAATTTCAGATGGTTCAAGCATGAACTCAAGTAAATTTATAATGACGTAGTTGAAAAAAGTGTAATTGTTTGTTGGGTATCTAGAATCAGGTAATAAATTGAAAGAGGTAAAAGTGAATTAAGGGATTAGGATGCATTTTGGTACAATACTACATAAAAAAAGGAAAAATATGTATTTTGTAAATCGAATTACGCTTACCTGAAAGACACTGTCTTGCAGCCTGTATACACAGAATGAATACTAGTCTTTTTGAACAGCTGATCAAGCTGAAAAAGGATGTTGTACAAGTTAATAGTATTTAGATGAGCAAAATATCACAAAAATGTAGGAAAATATCCCACTAACCAGAGTAGTCAGGACGTTTGCTGTAGACGTGAACTTGGCAGAAAGTACATTTCTGAGACTACTAGAGTACTGGAGATTAGTTATGGTGAAATTCACAGTGAACATCCCAGTTCTTGGAAACATAGCTACATCTGGAAGGAAAATATCAAGACAAAGTGAAAGAAAAATTGGAATCAATTAATTTTATACTTACAAAGTCAGAGACCATGACAATAATATAAAACCCCTTAGAAGTATTTTATTTCTATTAACAAGAAAAAGTGTCACATTTGGAGAAGACATGATACATGCTGATCTTTCCATGTCAAATCACTCATTTATATTCAGACTACAAAAAAAATCTATAAATTTACCTGGCAAAAGATGTGCTTCATTGTACTCTGAAAGAAAAAGACATGTACATTAAGGTTAATATACAGAAAAAAAACCACCAACCTGAAAAAAACCCCAACAAAATAAGAGAAAAATTAGAAAGTCAGAATGAATAAATGAGTGAAAAAATAAAGAATATTTGAATAAGATTAATGTTTCCATTTTAATAGTAAAATAGAGGAACATAAAACTTACATGTGGTTGAAACACACATGTACTTCAACTCCCAATGCAAAACACTATTGATATAAAGGACAATTTAAAAAAAAAGGATTCTGAAATGAATAAATAAGAAAACAAATTACATAATATATCTACTAAATTAGACCAGAAAACAAAATGGAAAAAACCACAGTGTTCACCANCATTTTAGTAATAAAATAGAGGAACATAAAACTACATGTGGTTGAAACACACATGTACTTCAAATCCCAATGCAAAACACTATTGATATAAAGGACAATGTAAAAAAAAGGATTCTGAAATGAATAAATAAGAAAAGAAATTACAGAATATATCTACTAAATTAGAACAGAAAACAAAATGGAAAAAACCACAGTGTTCACC